>CM048752.1:6223633-6823633 GCA_026315105.1 Locusta migratoria | reverse complement strand
TCCTGCACCTCCTCCTAAAGTAGTGGACCGACTGCAACCAAACTCGGTACACATACTGCGTACTATCAGGTGAACAACCGCTGTCATGAATTAAACACCTACCACTCACGCTACAGGAGACACGAAGTCTTAAACTACGATATTCTTGAATTACTGCAAAACCATGCGAGCCATCTTCCTGCACCTCCTCCTAAAGTAGTGGACCGACTGCAACCAAACTCGGTACACATACTGCTTACTATCAGGCGAACAACCGCTGTCATGAATTAAACACTTATCACTCACGCTACAGGAGACACAAAATCGTAAACTACGATATTCCTGAATTACTGCAAAACCATGCGAGCCATCTTCCTGCACCTCCTCCTAAAGTAATGGACCGACTGCAACCAAACTCGGTACACATACTGCTTACTATCAGGCGAACAACCTCTGTCATGAATTAAACACTTACCACACACGCTACAGGAGACACAAAGTCGTAAACTACGATATTCTTGAATTACTGCAAAACCTTGCGAGCCATCTTCCTGCACCTCCTCCTAAAGTAGTGGACCGACTGCAACCAAACTCGGTACACATACTGCTTACAACCAGGCGAACAACCGCTGACATGAATTTAACAACTACCACTCACGCTACAGGAGACACGAAGTCGTAAACTACGATATTCTTGAATTACTGCAAAACCATGCGAGCAATCTTCCTGCACCTCCTCCTAAAGTAGTGGACCGACTGCATCCAAACTCGGTACACATACTGCTTACTATCAGGCGAACAACCGCTTTCATGATTTAAACACCTATCACTCACGCTACAGGAGACACGAAGTCGTAAACTACGATATTCTTGATTTACTGCAAAACCATGCGAGACATCTTCCTGCACCTCCTCCTAAAGTAGTCGACCGACTGCAACCAAACTCTGTACACATACTGCTTACTATCAGGCGAACAACCGCTGGCATGTACTAAACAGCTACCACTCACGCTACAGGAGACACGAAGTCGTAAACTACGATATTCTTGAATTACTGTAAAACCATGGGAACCATCTTCCTGCACCTCCTCCTGAAGTAATGTACCCACTGCAACCAAACTCGGTACACATACTGCTTACTATCAGGCGAACGACCTCTGTCAGGAATTAAACACCTACTACTCACGCTACAGGAGACACGAAGTCGTAAACTACGATATTCTTTAATTACTGCAAAACCATGCGAGCCATCTTCCTGCACCTCCTTCTAAAGTAGTGGACCGACTGCAACCAAACTCTGTACACATACTGCTTACTATCAGTCGAACAACCGCTGTCATGAATTAAACACCTAACACTCACGCTACAGGAGACACGAAGTCGTAAACTACGATAATCTTGAATTACTGCAAAACCATGCGAGCCATCTTCCTGCACCTCCTCCTAAAGTAGTGGACCGACTGCAACCAAACTCGGTACACATACTGCTTACTATCAGGCGAACAACCGCTGTCATGAATTAAACACTTATCACTCACGCTACAGGAGACACAAAGTCGTAAACTACGATATTCCTGAATTACTGCAAAACCATGCGAGCCATCTTCCTGCACCTCCTCCTAAAGTAATGGACCGACTGCAACCAAACTCGGTACACATACTGCTTACTATCAGGCGAACAACCTCTGTCATGAATTAAACACATACCACTCACGCTACAGGAGACACAAAGTCGTAAACTACGATATTCTTGAATTACTGCAAAACCTTGCGAGCCATCTTCCTGCACCTCCTCCTAAAGTAGTGGACCGACTGCAACCAAACTCGGTACACATACTGCTTACTACCAGGCGAACAACCGCTGACATGAATTTAACAACTACCACTCACGCTACAGGAGACACGAAGTCGTAAACTACGATATTCTTGAATTACTGCAAAACCATGCGAGCAATCTTCCTGCACCTCCTCCTAAAGTAGTGGACCGACTGCATCCAAACTCGGTACACATACTGCTTACTATCAGGCGAACAACCGCTTTCATGATTTAAACACCTATCACTCACGCTACAGGAGACACGAAGTCGTAAACTACGATATTCTTGATTTACTGCAAAACCATGCGAGACATCTTCCTGCACCTCCTCCTAAAGTAGTCGACCGACTGCAACCAAACTCTGTACACATACTGCTTACTATCAGGCGAAAAACCGCTGACATGTACTAAACAGCTACCACTCACGCTACAGGAGACACGAAGTCGTAAACTACGATATTCTTGAATTACTGTAAAACCATGGGAGCCATCTTCCTGCACCTCCTCCTGAAGTAATGTACCCACTGCAACCAAACTCGGTACACATACTGCTTACTATCAGGCGAACGACCTCTGTCAGGAATTAAACACCTACTACTCACGCTACAGGAGACACGAAGTCGTAAACTACGATATTCTTTAATTACTGCAAAACCATGCGAGCCATCTTCCTGCACCTCCTTCTAAAGTAGTGGACCGACTGCAACCAAACTCTGTACACATACTGCTTACTATCAGTCGAACAACCGCTGTCATGAATTAAACACCTAACACTCACGCTACAGGAGACACGAAGTCGTAAACTACGATAATCTTGAATTACTGCAAAACCATGCGAGCCATCTTCCTGCACCTCCTCCTAAAGTAGTGGACCGACTGCAACCAAACTCGGTACACATACTGCTTACTATCAGGCGAACAACCGCTCTCATGAATTAAACACCTACCACTCACGCTCCAGGAGACACGAAGTCGTAAACTACGATATTCTTGAATTACTGCAAAACCATGCTAGCCATCTTCCTGCAACTCCTCCTATAGTAATGGACCGACTGCAACCAAACTCGGTACACATACTGCTTACTATCAGGCGAACAACCTCTGTGATGAATTAAACACCTACCACTCACGCTACAGGAGACACGAAGTCGTAAACTACGATATTCTTGAATTACTGCAAAACCATGCGAAACATCTTCCTGCACCTCCTCCTAAAGTAGTGGACCGACTGCAACCAAACTCTGTACACATACTGCTTACTATCAGGCGAACAACCGCTGACATGTACTAAACAGCTACCACGCACGCTACAGGAGACACGAAGTCGTAAACTACGATATTCTTGTATTACTGCAAAACCATGGGAGCCATCTTCCTGCACCTCCTCCTGAAGTAGTGTACCGACTGCAACCAAACTCGGTACACATACTGCTTACTATCAGCCGAACAACCTCTGTGATGAATTAAACACCTACCACTCACGCTACAGGAGACACGAAGTCGTAAACTACGATATTCTTGAATTACTGCAAAACCATGCGAGCCATCTTCCTGCTCCTCCTCCTAAAGTAGTGGACTGATTGCAACCAAACTCGGTACAAATACTGCTTACTATCAGGCGAACAACCGCTCTCATTAATTAAACACCTAACACTCACGCTACAGGAGACACGAAGTCGTAAACTACGATATTCTTGAATTACTGCAAAACCATGCGAGCCATCTTCTTGCACCTCCTCCTAAAGTAATGGACCGACTGCAACCAAACTCGGTACACATACTGCTCACTATCAGGCGAACAACCGCTGTCATGAATTAAACACCTACCACTCACGCTACAGGAGACACGAAGTCGTAAACTACGATATTCTTGAATTACTGCAAAACCATGCGAGCCATCTTCCTGCAACTCCTCCTATAGTAGTGGACCGACTGCAACCAAACGCGGTACACATACTGCTTACTATCAGGCGAACAACCGCTGTCATGAATTAAACACTTATCACTCACGCTACAGGAGACACAAAGTCGTAAACTACGATATTCCTGAATTACTGCAAAACCATGCAAGCCATCTTCCTGCACCTCCTCCTAAAGTAATGGACCGACTGCAACCAAACTCGGTACACATACTGCTTACTATCAGGCGAACAACCTCTGTCATGAATTAAACACCTACCACTCACGCTACAGGAGACACAATGTCGTAAACTACGATATTCTCTAATTACTGCAAAACCTTGCGAGCCATCTTCCTGCACCTCCTCCTAAAGTAGTGGACCGACTGCAACCAAACTCGGTACACATACTGCTTACTATCAGGCGAACAACCGCTGACATGAATTAAACAACTACCACTCACGCTACAGGAGACACGAATTCGTAAACTACGATATTCTTGAATTACTGCAAAACCATGCGAGCCATCTTCCTGCACCTCCTCCTAAAGTAGTGGACCGACTGCAAACAAACTCTGTACACATACTGCTTACTATCAGGCGAACAACCGCTGACATGTACTAAACAGCTACCACTCACGCTACAGGAGACACGAAGTCGTAAACTACGATATTCTTGAATTACTGCAAATCCATGCGAGCCATCTTCCTGCACCTCCTCCTATAGTAGTGGACCGACTGCAACCAAACTCGGTATACATACTGCTTACTATCAGGCGAACAACCGCTGTCATGAATTAGACATTTATCACTCACGCTACAGGAGACACAAAGTCGTAAACTACGATATTCCTGAATTACTGCAGAACCATGCGAGGCATCTTCCTGCACCTCCTCCTAAAGTAGCGGACCGACTGCAACCAAACTCGGTACACATACTGCTTACTATCAGGCGAACAACCGCTGACATGAATTAAACAACTACCACTCACGCTACAGGAGACACGAAGTCGTAAACTACGATATTCCTGAATTACTGCAGAAACATGCAAGCCATCTTCCTGCACCTCCTCCTAACGTAGTGGACCGACTGCAACCAAACTCGGTACACATACTGCTTACTATCAGGCGAACAACCGCTGTCATGAATTAAACACTTATCACTCACGCTACAGGAGACACAAAGTCGTAAACTACGATATTCCTGAATTACTGCAAAACCATGCGAGCCATCTTCCTGCACCTCCTCCTAAGGTAATGGACCGACTGCAACCAAACTCGGTACACATACTGCTTACTATCAGGCGAACAACCTCTGTCATGAATTAAACACCTACCACTCACGCTACAGGAGACACAAAGTCGTAAACTACGATATTCTTGAATTACTGCAAAACCTTGCGAGCCATCTTCCTGCACCTCCTCCTAAAGTAGTGGACCGACTGCAACCAAACTCGGTACACATACTGCTTACAATCAGGCGAACAACCGCTGTCATGAATTAAACACTTATCACTCACGCTACAGGAGACACAAAGTCGTAAACTACGATATTCCTGAATTACTGCAGAACCGTGCGAGCCATCTTCCTGCACCTCCTCCTAAAGTAGTGGACCGACTGCAACCAAACTCGGTACACATACTGCTTACTATCAGGCGAACAACCGCTGTCATGAATTAAACACTTATCACTCACGCTACAGGAGACACAAAGTCGTAAACTACGATATTCCTGAATTACTGCAGAACCATGCGATCCATCTTCCTGCACCTCCTCCTAAAGTAGTGGACCGACTGCAACCAAACTTGGTACACATACTGCTTACTATCAGGCGAACGACCTCTGTCAGGAATTAAACACCTACCACTCACGCTACAGGAGACACAAAGTCGTAAACTACGATATTCTTGAATTACTGAAAAACATAGTGAGCCATCTTCCTGCACCTCCTCCTAAAGTAGTGGACCGACTGCAACCAAACTCGGTACACATACTGCTTACTATCAGGCGAACAACCGCTGACATGAATTAAACAACTACCACTCACGCTACAGGAGACACGAAGTCGTAAACTGCGATATTCTTGAATTACTGCAAAACCATGCTAGGCATCTTCCTGAACCTCCTTCTAAAGTATTGGACCGACTGCAACCAAACTCGGTACACATACTGCTTACTATCAGGCGAACAACCGCTGACATGAATTAAACAACTACCACTCACGCTGCAGGAGACACGAAGTCGTAAACTACGATATTCTTGAATTACTGCAAAATCATGCGAGCAATCTTCCTGAACCTCCTCCTAAAGTAGTGGACCGACTGCAACCAAACTCGGTACACATACTGCTTACTATGAGACGAACAACCTCTGTGATGAATTAAACACCTACCACTCACGCTACAGGAGACACCAAGTCGTAAACTACGATATTCTTGAATTACTGCAAAACCATGCGAGCCATCTTCCTGCACCTCCTCCTAAAGTAGTGGACCGACTGCAACCAAACTCTGTACACATACTGCTTACAATCAGGCGAACAACCGCTGACATGTACTAAACAGCTACCACTCACGCCACAGGAGACACGAAGTCGTAAACTACGATATTCTTGAATTACTGCAAAACCATGGGAGCCATCTTCCTGCACCTCCTCCTGAAGTAGTGGACCGACTGCAACCAAACTCGGTACACATACTGCTTACTATCAGGCGAACAACCTCTGTGATGAATTAAACACCTACCACTCACGCTAAAGGAGACACGAAGTCGTAAACTACGATATTCTTGAATTACTGCAAAACCATGCGAGCCATCTTCCTGCACCTCCTCCCAAAGTAGTGTACCGACTGCAACCAAACTCGGTACACATACTGCTTACTATCAGGCGAACAACCGCTGACATGAATCAAACAGCTACCACTCACGCTACAATAGACACGAAGTCATAAACTACGATATTCTTGAATTACTACAAAACCATGCGAGCCATCTTCCTGCATCTCCTCCTATAGTAGTGGACCGACTGCAACCAAACTCGGTACACATACTGCTTACAATCAGGCGAACAACCGCTGACATGTACTAAACAGCTACCACTCACGCCACAGGAGACACGAAGTCGTAAACTACGATATTCTTGAATTACTGCAAAACCTTGCGAGCCATCTTCCTGCACCTCCTCCTAAAGTAGTGCACCGACTGCAACCAAACTCGGTACACATACTGCTTACTATCAGGCGAACAACCGCTGACATGAATTAAACACCTACCACTCACGCTACAGGAGACACGAAGTCGTAAACTACGATATTCTTGAATTAATGCTAAACCATGCGAGCCATCTTCCTGCACCTCCTCCTAAAGTAGTGGACCGACTGCAACCAAACTCGGTACACATACTTCTTACTATCAGGCGAACAACCGCTGTCATGATTTAAACACCTATCACTCACGCTGCAGGAGACACGAAGTCGTAAACTACGATATTCCTGAATTACTGCAAAACCATGCAAGCCATCTTCCTGCACCTCCTCCTAAAGTAGTGGACCGACTGCAACCAAACTCGGTACACATACTGCTTACTATCAGGCGAACAACCGCTGTCATGAATTAAATACCTAACACTCACGCTACAGGAGACACGAAGTCGTAAACTACGATATTCTTGAATTACTGCAAAACCATGCGAGCCATCTTCCTGCACCTCCTCCCAAAGTAGTGTACCGACTGCAACCAAACTCGGTACACATACTGCTTACTATCAGGCGAACAACCGCTGACATGAATCAAACAGCTACCACTCACGCTACAATAGACACGAAGTCATAAACTACGATATTCTTGAATTACTACAAAACCATGCGAGCCATCTTCCTGCATCTCCTCCTATAGTAGTGGACCGACTGCAACCAAACTCGGTACACATACTGCTTACTATCAGGCGAACAACCGCTGACATGAATTAAACACCTACCACTCACGCTACAGGAGACACGAAGTCGTAAACTACGATATTCTTGAATTAATGCTAAACCATGCGAGCCATCTTCCTGCACCTCCTCCTAAAGTAGTGGACCGACTGCAACCAAACTCGGTACACATACTTCTTACTATCAGGCGAACAACCGCTGTCATGATTTAAACACCTATCACTCACGCTGCAGGAGACACGAAGTCGTAAACTACGTATTCCTGAATTACTGCAAAACCATGCAAGCCATCTTCCTGCACCTCCTCCTAAAGTAGTGGACCGACTGCAACCAAACTCGGTACACATACTGCTTACTATCAGGCGAACAACCGCTGTCATGAATTAAACACCTAACACTCACGCTACAGGAGACACGAAATCGTAAACTACGATATTCTTGAAGTACTGCAAAACTATGCGAGCTATCTTCCTGCACCTCCTCCTCCAGTAGTGGACCGACTGCAACCATACTCGGTACACATACTGCTTGCTATCAGGCGAACAACCACTGTCATGAATTAAACACTTATTATTCACGCTACAGGAGACACAAAGTCGTAAACAACAATATTCTTGAATTACTGCAAAACCTTGCGAGCCATCTTCCTGCAACCCCTCAAAAAGTAGTGGACCGACTGCAACAAAACTCGGTACACATACTGCTTACTATCAGGCGAACAACCGCTGACATGTACTAAACACCTACCACTCACGCTACAGGAGACACGAAGTCGTAAACTACGATATTCTTGAATTACTGCAAAACCATGGGAGCCATCTTCCTGCACCTCCTCCTGAAGTAGTGTACCGACTGCAACCAAACTCGGTACACATACTGCTTACTATCAGGCGAACAACCTCTGTGATGAATTAAACACCTATCACTCACGCTATAAGAGACACAAAGTTGTAAACTACGATATTCTTGAATTCCTGCAAAACCATGCGAGCCATCTTCCTGCACCTCCTCCTATAGTAGTTGACCGACTGCAACCAAACTCGGTACACATACTGCTTACTATCAGGCGAACAACCGCTGTCATGAATTAAACACTTATTATTCACGCTACAGGAGACACAAAGTCGTAAACAACAATATTCTTGAATTACTGCAAAACCTTGCGAGCCATCTTCCTGCAACCCCTCAAAAAGTAGTGGACCGACTGCAACAAAACTCGGTACACATACTGCTTACTATCAGGCGAACAACCGCTGACATGTACTAAACACCTACCACTCACGCTACAGGAGACACGAAGTCGTAAACTACGATATTCTTGAATTACTGCAAAACCATGGGAGCCATCTTCCTGCACCTCCTCCTGAAGTAGTGTACCGACTGCAACCAAACTCGGTACACATACTGCTTACTATCAGGCGAACAACCTCTGTGATGAATTAAACACCTACCACTCACGCTACAGGAGACACGAAGTCGTAAACTACGATATTCTTGAATTACTGCAAAACCATGCGAGCAATCTTCCTGCTCCTCCTCCTAAAGTAGTGGACCGATTGCAACCAAACTCGGTACAAATACTGCTTACTATCAGGCGAACAACCGCTCTCATGAATTAAACACCTAACACTCACGCTACAGGAGACACGAAGTCGTAAACTACGATAATCTTAAATTACTGCAAAACCATGCGAGCGATCTTCCTGCACCTCCTCCTAAAGTAATGGACCGACTGCAACCAAACTCGGTACACATACTGTTCACTATCAGGCGAACAACCGCTGACATGTACTAGACAGCTACCACTCACGCTACAGGAGACACGAAGTCGTAAACTACGATATTCTTGAATTACTGCAAAACCATGCGAGCCATCTTCCTGCAACTCCTCCTATAGTAGTGGACCGACTGCAACCAAACGCGGTACACATACTGCTTACTATCAGGCGAACAACCGCTGTCATGAATTAAACACTTATCACTCACGCTACAGGAGACACAAAGTCGTAAACTACGATATTCCTGAATTACTGCAAAACCATGCAAGCCATCTTCCTGCACCTCCTCCTAAAGTAATGGACCGACTGCAACCAAACTCGGTACACATACTGCTTACTATCAGGCGAACAACCTCTGTCATGAATTAAACACCTACCACTCACGCTACAGGAGACACAATGTCGTAAACTACGATATTCTCTAATTACTGCAAAACCTTGCGAGCCATCTTTCTGCACCTCCTCCTAAAGTAGTGGACCGACTGCAACCAAACTCGGTACACATACTGCTTACTATCAGGCGAACAACCGCTGACATGAATTAAACAACTACCACTCACGCTACAGGAGACACGAAGTCGTAAACTACGATATTCTTGAATTACTGCAAAACCATGCGAGCCATCTTCCTGCACCTCCTCCTAAAGTAGTGGACCGACTGCAAACAAACTCTGTACACATACTGCTTACTATCAGGCGAACAACCGCTGACATGTACTAAACAGCTACCACTCACGCTACAGGAGACACGAAGTCGTAAACTACGATATTCTTGAATTACTGCAAATCCATGCGAGCCATCTTCCTGCACCTCCTCCTATAGTAGTGGACCGACTGCAACCAAACTCGGTATACATACTGCTTACTATCAGGCGAACAACCGCTGTCATGAATTAGACATTTATCACTCACGCTACAGGAGACACAAAGTCGTAAACTACGATATTCCTGAATTACTGCAGAACCATGCGAGGCAACTTCCTGCACCTCCTCCTAAAGTAGCGGACCGACTGCAACCAAACTCGGTACACATACTGCTTACTATCAGGCGAACAACCGCTGACATGAATTAAACAACTACCACTCACGCTACAGGAGACACGAAGTCGTAAACTACGATATTCCTGAATTACTGCAGAAACATGCGAGCCATCTTCCTGCACCTCCTCCTAAAGTAGTGGACCGACTGCAACCAAACTCGGTACACATACTGCTTACTATCAGGCGAACAACCGCTGTCATGAATTAACCACTTATCACTCACGCTACAGGAGACACAAAGTCGTAAACTACGATATTCCTGAATTACTGCAAAACCATGCGAGCCATCTTCCTGCACCTCCTCCTAAGGTAATGGACCGACTGCAACCAAACTCGGTACACATACTGCTTACTATCAGGCGAACAACCTCTGTCATGAATTAAACACCTACCACTCACGCTACAGGAGACACAAAGTCGTAAACTACGATATTCTTGAATTACTGCAAAACCTTGCGAGCCATCTTCCTGCACCTCCTCCTAAAGTAGTGGACCGACTGACACCAAAATCGGTACACATACTGCTTACAATCAGGCGAACAACCGCTGTCATGAATTAAACACTTATCACTCACGCTACAGGAGACACAAAGTCGTAAACTACGATATTCCTGAATTACTGCAGAACCATGTGAGCCACCTTCCTGCACCTCCTCCTAAAGTAGTGGACCGACTGCAACCAAACTCGGTACACATACTGCTTACTATCAGGCGAACAACCGCTGTCATGAATTAAACACTTATCACTCACGCTAAAGGAGACACAAAGTCGTAAACTACGATATTCCTGAATTACTGCAGAACCATGCGATCCATCTTCCTGCACCTCCTCCTAAAGTAGTGGACCGACTGCAACCAAACTCGGTACACATACTGCTTACTATCAGGCGAACGACCTCTGTCAGGAATTAAACACCTACCACTCACGCTACAGGAGACACAAAGTCGTAAACTACGATATTCTTGAATTACTGAAAAACCTTGTGAGCCATCTTCCTGCACCTCTTCCTAAAGTAGTGGTCCGACTGCAACTAAACTCGGTACACATACTGCTTACTATCAGGCGAACAACCGCTGACATGAATTAAACAACTACCACTCACGCTACAGGAGACACGAAGTCGTAAACTACGATATTCTTGAATTACTGCAAAACCATGCTAGGCATCTTCCTGAACCTCCTTCTAAAGTATTGGACCGACTGCAACCAAACTCGGTACACATACTGCTTACTATCAGGCGAACAACCGCTGTCATGAATTAAACACCTACCACTCACGCTACAGGAGACACGAAGTCGTAAACTACGATATTCTTGAATTACTGCAAAACCATGCGAGCCATCTTCCTGCAACTCCTCCTATAGTAGTGGACCGACTGAAACGAAACGCGGTACACATACTGCTTACTATCAGGCGAACAACCGCTGTCATGAATTAAACACTTACCACTCACGCTACAGGAGACACAAAGTCGTAAACTACGATATTCCTGAATTACTGCAAAACCATGCAAGCCATCTTCCTGCACCTCCTCCTAAAGTAATGGACCGACTGCAACCAAACTCGGTACACATACTGCATACTATCAGGCGAACAACCGCTGACATGAATTAAACAACTACCACTCACGCTGCAGGAGACACGAAGTCGTAAACTACGATATTCTTGAATTACTGCAAAATCATGCGAGCAATCTTCCTGAACCTCCTCCTAAAGTAGTGGACCGACTGCAACCAAACTCGGTACACATACTGCTTACTATGAGGCGAACAACCTCTGTGATGAATTAAACACCTACCACTCACGCTACAGGAGACACCAAGTCGTAAACTACGATATTCTTGAATTACTGCAAAACCATGCGAGCCATCTTCCTGCACCTCCTCCTAAAGTAGTGGACCGACTGCAACCAAACTCTGTACACATACTGCTTACTATCAGGCGAACAACCGCTGACATGTACTAAACAGCTACCACTCACGCCACAGGAGACACGAAGTCGTAAACTACGATATTCTTGAATTACTGCAAAACCATGGGAGCCATCTTCCTGCACCTCCTCCTGAAGTAGTGGACCGACTGCAACCAAACTCGGTACACATACTGCTTACTATCAGGCGAACAACCTCTGTGATGAATTAAACACCTACCACTCACGCTACAGGAGACACGAAGTCGTAAACTACGATATTCCTGAATTACTGCAAAACCATGCGAGCCATCTTCCTGCACCTCCTCCCAAAGTAGTGGACCGACTGCAACCAAACTCGGTACACATACTGCTTACTATCAGGCGAACAACCGCTGACATGAATCAAACAGCTACCACTCACGCTACAATAGACACGAAGTCATAAACTACGATATTCTTGAATTACTACAAAACCATGCGAGCCATCTTCCTGCATCTCCTCCTATAGTAGTGGACCGACTGCAACCAAACTCGGTACACATACTGCTTACTATCAGGCGAACAACCGCTGACATGAATTAAACACCTACCACTCACGGTACAGGGGACACGAATTCGTAAACTACGATATTCTTGAATTACTGCAAAACCTTGCGAGCCATCTTCCTGCACCTCCTCCTAAAGTAGTGCACCAACTGCAACCAAACTCGGTACACATACTGCTTACTATCAGGCGAACAACCGCTGACATGAATTAAACACCTACCACTCACGCTACAGGAGACACGAAGTCGTAAACTACGATATTCTTGAATTAATGCTAAACCATTCGAGCCATCTTCCTGCACCTCCTCCTAAAGTAGTGGACCGACTGCAACCAAACTCGGTACACATACTTCTTACTATCAGGCGAACAACCGCTGTCATGATTTAAACACCTATCACTCACGCTGCAGGAGACACGAAGTCGTAAACTACGATATTCCTGAATTACTGCAAAACCATGCAAGCCATCTTCCTGCACCTCCTCCTAAAGTAGTGCACCGACTGCAACCAAACTCGGTACACATACTGCTTACTATCAGGCGAACAACCGCTGACATGAATTAAACACCTACCACTCACGCTACAGGAGACACGAAGTCGTAAACTACGATATTCTTGAATTACTGCAAAATCATGCGAGCAATCTTCCTGAACCTCCTCCTAAAGTAGTGGACCGACTGCAACCAAACTCGGTACACATACTGCTTACCATGAGACGAACAACCTCTGTGATGAATTAAACACCTACCACTCACGCTACAGGAGACACCAAGTCGTAAACTACGATATTCTTGAATTACTGCAAAACCATGCGAGCCATCTTCCTGCACCTCCTCCCAAAGTAGTGGACCGACTGCAACCAAACTCTGTACACATACTGCCTACTATCAGGCGAACAACCGCTGACATGTACTAAACAGCTACCACTCACGCCACAGGAGACACGAAGTCGTAAACTACGATATTCTTGAATTACTGCAAAACCATGGGAGCCATCTTCCTGCACCTCCTCCTGAAGTAGTGGACCGACTGCAACCAAACTCGGTACACATACTGCTTACTATCAGGCGAACAACCTCTGTGATGAATTAAACACCTACCACTCACGCTACAGGAGACACGAAGTCGTAAACTACGATATTCTTGAATTACTGCAAAACCATGCGAGCCATCTTCCTGCACCTCCTCCCAAAGTAGTGTACCGACTGCAACCAAACTCGGTACACATACTGCTTACTATCAGGCGAACAACCGCTGACATGAATCAAACAGCTA
Organism: Locusta migratoria; assembly: GCA_026315105.1. NCBI lineage: Eukaryota > Metazoa > Arthropoda > Insecta > Orthoptera > Acrididae > Locusta > Locusta migratoria. Next base: position 6,809,453 of record CM048752.1, on the reverse strand, counting down.
CCACTCACGCTACAATAGACACGAAGTCATAAACTACGATATTCTTGAATTACTACAAAACCATGCGAGCCATCTTCCTGCATCTCCTCCTATAGTAGTGGACCGACTGCAACCAAACTCGGTACACATACTGCTTCCTATCAGGCGAACAACCGCTGACATGAATTAAACACTTACCACTCACGCTGCAGGGGACACGAATTCGTAAACTACGATATTCTTGAATTACTGCAAAACCTTGCGAGCCATCTTCCTGCACCTCCTCCTAAAGTAGTGCACCGACTGCAACCAAACTCGGTACACATTCTGCTTACTATCAGGCGAACAACCGCTGACATGAATTAAACACCTACCACTCACGCTACAGGAGACACGAAGTCGTAAACTACGATATTCTTGAATTAATGCTAAACCATGCGAGCCATCTTCCTGCACCTCCTCCTAAAGTAGTGGACCGACTGCAACCAAATTCGGTACACATACTTCTTACTATCAGGCGAACAACCGCTGTCATGATTTAAACACCTATCACTCACGCTGCAGGAGACACGAAGTCGTAAACTACGATATTCCTGAATTACTGCAAAACCATGCAAGCCATCTTCCTGCACCTCCTCCTAAAGTAGTGGACCGACTGCAACCAAACTCGGTACACGTACTGCTTACTATCAGGCGAACAACCGCTGTCATGAATTAAACACCTAACACTCACGCTACAGGAGACACGAAGTCGTAAACTACGATATTCTTGAAGTACTGCAAAACTATGCGAGCTATCTTCCTGCACCTCTTCCTCCAGTAGTGGACCGACTGCAACCATACTCGGTACACATACTGCTTGCTATCAGGCGAACAACCGCTGTCATGAATTAAACACTTATCACTCACGCTACAGGAGACACAAAGTCGTAAACAACAATATTCTTGAATTACTGCAAAACCTTGCGAGCAATCTTCCTGCACCTCCTCCCAAAGTAGTGGACCGACTGCAACCAAACTCGGTACACATACTGCTTCCTATCTGGCGAACAACCGCTGACATGTACTAAACAGCTACCACTCACGCTACAGGAGACACGAAGTCGTAAACTACGATATTCTTGAATTACTGCAAAACCATAAGAGCCATCTTCCTGCACCTCCTCCTGAAGTAGTGTACCGACTGCAACCAAACTCGGTACACATACTTCTTACTATCAGGCGAACAACCTCTGTGATGAATTAAACACCTACCACTCACGCTACAGGAGACACGAAGTCGTAAACTACGATATTCTTGAATTACTGCAAAACCATGCGAGCCATCTTCCTGCTCCTCCTCCTAAAGTAGTGGACCGATTGCAACCAAACTCGGTACAAATACTGCTTACTATCAGGCGAACAACCGCTCTCATGAATTAAACACCTAACACTCACGCTACAGGAGACACGAAGTCGTAAACTACGATAATCTTGAATTACTGCAAAACCATGCGAGCCATCTTCCTGCACCTCCTCCTAAAGTAATGGACCGACTGCAACCAAACTCGGTACACATACTGCTCATTATCAGGCGAACAACCGCTGTCATGAATTAAACACCTACCACTCACGCTACAGGAGACACGAAGTCGTAAACTACGATATTCTTGAATTACTGCAAAACCATGCGAGCCATCTTCCTGCAACTCCTCCTATAGTAGTGGACCGACTGCAACCAAACGCGGTACACATACTGCTTACTATCAGGCGAACAACCGCTGTCATGAATTAAACACTTATCACTCACGCTACAGGAGACACAAAGTCGTAAACTACGATATTCCTGAATTACTGCAAAACCATGCAAGCCATCTTCCTGCACCTCCTCCTAAAGTAATGGACCGACTGCAACCAAACTCGGTACACATACTGCTTACTATCAGGCGAACAACCTCTGTCATGAATTAAACACCTACCACTCACGCTACAGGAGACACAATGTCGTAAACTACGATATTCTCCAATTACTGCAAAACCTTGCGAGCCATCTTCCTGCACCTCCTCCTAAAGTAGTGGACCGACTGCAACCAAACTCGGTACACATACTGCTTACTATCAGGCGAACAACCGCTGACATGAATTAAACAACTACCACTCACGCTACAGGAGACACGAAGTCGTAAACTACGATATTCTTGAATTACTGCAAAACCATGCGAGCCATCTTCCTGCACCTCCTCCTAAAGTAGTGGACCGACTGCAAACAAACTCTGTACACATACTGCTTACTATCAGGCGAACAACCGCTGACATGTACTAAACAGCTACCACTCACGCTACAGGAGACACGAAGTCGTAAACTACGATATTCTTGAATTACTGCAAATCCATGCGAGCCATCTTCCTGCACCTCCTCCTATAGTAGTGGACCGACTGCAACCAAACTCGGTATACATACTGCTTACTATCAGGCGAACAACCGCTGTCATGAATTAGACATTTATCACTCACGCTACAGGAGACACAAAGTCGTAAACTACGATATTCCTGAATTACTGCAGAATCATGCGAGGCATCTTCCTGCACCTCCTCCTAAAGTAGCGGACCGACTGCAACCAAACTCGGTACACATACTGCTTACTATCAGGCGAACAACCGCTGACATGAATTAAACAACTACCACTCACGCTACAGGAGACACGAAGTCGTAAACTACGATATTCCTGAATTACTGCAGAAACGTGCGAGCCATCTTCCTGCACCTCCGCCTAAAGTAGTGGACCGACTGCAACCAAACTCGGTACACATACTGCTTACTATCAGGCGAACAACCGCTGTCATGAATTAAACACTTATAACTCACGCTACAGGAGACACAAAGTCGTAAACTACGATATTCCTGAATTACTGCAAAACCATGCGAGGCATCTTCCTGCACCTCCTCCTAAGGTAATGGACCGACTGCAACCAAACTCGGTACACATACTGCTTACTATCAGGCGAACAACCTCTGTCATGAATTAAACTCCTACCACTCACGCTACAGGAGACACAAAGTCGTAAACTACGATATTCTTGAATTACTGCAAAACCTTGCGAGCCATCTTCCTGCACCTCCTCCTAAAGTAGTGGACCGACTGCAACCAAAATCGGTACACATACTGCTTACAATCAGGCGAACAACTGCTGTCATGAATTAAACACTTATCACTCACGCTACAGGAGACACAAAGTCGTAAACTACGATATTCCTGAATTATTGCAGAACCATGCGAGCCATCTTCCTGCACCTCCTCCTAAAGTAGTGGACCGACTGCAACCAAACTCGGTACACATACTGCTTACTATCAGGCGAACAACCGCTGTCATGAATTAAACACTTATCACTCACGCTACAGGAGACACAAAGTCGTAAACTACGATATTCCTGAATTACTGCAGAACCATGCGATCCATCTTCCTGCACCTCCTCCTAAAGTAGTGGACCGACTGCAACCAAACTTGGTACACATACTGCTTACTATCAGGCGAACGACCTCTGTCAGGAATTAAACACCTACCACTCACGCTACAGGAGACACAAAGTCGTAAACTACGATATTCTTGAATTACTGAAAAACCTTGTGAGCCATCTTCCTGCACCTCCTCCTAAAGTAGTGGACCGACTGCAACCAAACTCGGTACACATACTGCTTACTATCAGGCGAACAACCGCTGACATGAATTAAACAACTACCACTCACGCTACAGGAGACACGAAGTCGTAAACTACGATATTCTTGAATTACTGCAAAACCATGCTAGGCATCTTCCTGAACCTCCTTCTAAAGTATTGGACCGACTGCAACCAAACTCGGTACACATACTGCTTACTATCAGGCGAACAACCTCTCTGATGAATTAAACACCTACCACTCACGCTACAGGATACACGAAGTCGTAAACTACGATATTCTTGAATTACTGGAAAACCATGCGAGCCATCTTCCTGCACCTCCTCCTAAAATAGTGGACCGACTGCAACCAAACTCTGTACACATACTGCTTACTATCAGGCGAACAACCGCTTACATGTACTAAACAGCTACCACTCACGCTACAGGAGACACGAAGTCGTAAACTACGATAATCTTGAATTACTGCAAAACCATGCGAGCCATCTTCCTGCACCTCCTCCTAAAGTAATGGACCGACTGCAACCAAACTCGGTACACATACTGCTCACTATCAGGCGAACAACCGCTGTCATGAATTAAACACCTACCACTCACGCTACAGGAGACACGAAGTCGTAAACTACGATATTCTTGAATTACTGCAAAACCATGCGAGCCATCTTCCTGCAACTCCTCCTATAGTAGTGGACCGACTTCAACCAAACGCGGTACACATACTGCTTACTATCAGGCGAACAACCGCTGTCATGAATTAAACACTTATCACTCACGCTACAGGAGACACAAAGTCGTAAACTACGATATTCCTGAATTACTGCAAAACCATGCAAGCCATCTTCCTGCACCTCCTCCTAAAGTAATGGACCGACTGCAACCAAACTCGGTACACATACTGCTTACTATCAGGCGAACAACCGCTGACATGAATTAAACAACTACCACTCACGCTGCAGGAGACACGAAGTCGTAAACTACGATATTCTTGAATTACTGCAAAATCATGCGAGCATTCTTCCTGAACCTCCTCCTAAAGTAGTGGACCGACTGCAACCAAACTCGGTACACATACTGCTTACTATGAGGCGAACAACCTCTGTGATGAATTAAACACCTACCACTCACGCTACAGGAGACACCAAGTCGTAAACTACGATATTCTTGAATTACTGCAAAACCATGCGAGCCATCTTCCTGCACCTCCTCCTAAAGTAGTGGACCGACTGCAACCAAACTCTGTACACATACTGCTTACTATCAGGCGAACAACCGCTGACATGTACTAAACAGCTACTTATCACGCCACAGGAGACACGAAGTCGTAAACTACGATATTCTTGAATAACTGCAAAACCATGGGAGCCATCTTCCTGCACCTCCTCCTGAAGTAGTGGACCGACTGCAACCAAACTCGGTACACATACTGCTTACTATCAGGCGAACAACCTCTGTGATGAATTAAACACCTACCACTTACGCTACAGGAGACACGAAGTCGTAAACTACGATATTCTTGAATTACTGCAAAACCATGCGAGCCATCTTCCTGCACCTCCTCCCAAAGTAGTGGACCGACTGCAACCAAACTCGGTACACATACTGCTTACTATCAGGCGAACAACCGCTGACATGAATCAAACAGCTACCACTCACGCTACAATAGACACGAAGTCATAAACTACGATATTCTTGAATTACTACAAAACCATGCGAGCCATCTTCCTGCATCTCCTCCTATAGTAGTGGACCGACTGCAACCAAACTCGGTACACATACTGCTTACTATCAGACGAACAACCGCTGACATGAATTAAACACCTACCACTCACGCTACAGGGGACACGAATTCGTAACCTACGATATTCTTGAATTACTGCAAAACCTTGCGAGCCATCTTCCTGCACCTCCTCCTAAAGTAGTGCACCGACTGCAACCAAACTCGGTACACATACTGCTTACTATCAGGCGAACAACCGCTGACATGAATTAAACACCTACCACTCACGCTACAGGATACACGAAGTCGTAAACTACGATATTCTTGAATTAATGCTAAACCATGCGAGCCATCTTCCTGCACCTCCTCCTAAAGTAGTGGACCAACTGCAACCAAACTCGGTACACATACTTCTTACTATCAGGCGAACAACCGCTGTCATGATTTAAACACCTATCACTCACGCTGCAGGAGACACGAAGTCGTAAACTACGATATTCCTGAATTACTGCAAAACCATGCAAGCCATCTTCCTGCACCTCCTCCTAAAGTAGTGCGCCGACTGCAACCAAACTCGGTACACATACTGCTTACTATCAGGCGAACAACCGCTGACATGAATTAAACACCTACCACTCACGCTACAGGAGACACGAAGTCATAAACTACGATATTCTTGAATTACTGCAAAATCATGCGAGCAATCTTCCTGAACCTCCTCCTAAAGTAGTGGACCGACTGCAACCAAACTCGGTACACATACTGCTTACTATGAGGCGAACAACCTCTGTGATGAATTAAACACCTACCACTCACGCTACAGGAGACACCAAGTTGTAAACTACGATATTCTTGAATTACTGCAAAACCATGCGAGCCATCTTCCTACACCTCCTCCTAAAGTAGTGGACCGACTGCAACCAAACTCTGTACACATACTGCTTACTATCAGGCGAACAACCGCTGACATGTACTAAACAGCTACCACTCACGCCACAGGAGACACGAAGTCGTAAACTACGATATTCTTGAATTACTGCAAAACCATGGGAGCCATCTTCCTGCACCTCCTCCTGAAGTAATGGACCGACTGCAACCAAACTCGGTACACATACTGCTTACTATCAGGCTAACAACCTCTGTGATGAATTAAACACCTACCACTCACGCTACAGGAGACACGAAGTCGTAAACTACGATATTCTTGAATTACTGCAAAACCATGCGAGCCATCTTCCTGCACCTCCTCCCAAAGTAGTGTACCGACTGCAACCAAACTCGGTACACATACTGCTTACTATCAGGCGAACAACCGCTGACATGAATTAAACACCTACCACTCACGCTACAGGGGACACGAATTCGTAAACTACGATATTCTTGAATTACTGCAAAACCTTGCGAGCCATCTTCCTGCACCTCCTCCTAAAGTAGTGCACCGACTGCAACCAAACTCGGTACACATACTGCTTACTATCAGGCGAACAACCGCTGACATGAATTAAACACCTACCACTCACGCTACAGGAGACACGAATTCGTAAACTACGATATTCTTGAATTAATGCTAAACCATGCGAGCCATCTTCCTGCACCTCCTCCTAAAGTAGTGGACCGACTGCAACCAAACTCGGTACACATACTTCTTACTATCAGGCGAACAACCGCTTTCATGATTTAAACACCTATCACTCACGCTGCAGGAGACACGAAGTCGTAAACTACGATATTCCTGAATTACTGCAAAACCATGCAAGTCATCTTCCTGCACCTCCTCCTAAAGTAGTGGACCGACTGCAACCAAACTCGGTACACATACTGCTTACTATCAGGCGAACAACCGCTGTCATGAATTAAACACCTAACACTCACGCTACAGGAGACACGAAGTCGTAAACTACGATATTCTTGAAGTACTGCAAAACTATGCGAGCTATCTTCCTGCACCTCCTCCTCCAGTAGTGGACCGACTGCAACCATACTCGGTACACATACTGCTTGCTATCAGGCGAACAACCGCTGTCATGAATTAAACACTGACCACTCACGCTATAGGAGACACAAAGTTGTAAACTACGATATTCTTGAATTCCTGCAAAACCATGCGAGCCATCTTCCTGCACCTCCTCCTATAGTAGTGGACCGACTGCAACCAAACTCGGTACACATACTGCTTACTATCAGGCGAACAACCACTGTCATGAATTAAACACTTATCACTCACGCTACAGGAGACACAAAGTCGTAAACAACAATATTCTTGAATTACTGCAAAACCTTGCGAGCCATCTTCCTGCACCTCCTCCCAAAGTAGTGGACCGACTGCAACCAAACTCGGTACACATACTGCTTACTATCAGGCGAACAACCGCTGACATGTACTAAACAGCTACCACTCACGCTACAGGAGACACGAAGTCGTAAACTACGATATTCTTGAATTACTGCAAAACCATGGGAGCCATCTTCCTGCACCTCCTCCTGAAGTAGTGTACCGACTGCAACCAAACTCGGTACACATACTGCTTACTATCAGGCGAACAACCTCTGTGATGAATTAAACACCTACCACTCACGCTACAGGAGACACGAAGTCGTAAACTACGATATTCTTGAATTACTGCAAAACCATGCGAGCCATCTTCCTGCTCCTCCTCCTAAAGTAGTGGACCGATTGCAACCAAACTCGGTACAAATACTGCTTACTATCAGGCGAACAACCGCTCTCATGAATTAAACACCTAACACTCACGCTACAGGAGACACGAAGTCGTAAACTACGATAATCTTGAATTACTGCAAAACCATGCGAGCCATCTTCCTGCACCTCCTCCTAAAGTAATGGACCGACTGCAACCAAACTCGGTACACATACTGCTCACTATCAGGCGAACAACCGCTGTCATGAATTAAACACCTACCACTCACGCTACAGGAGACACGAAGTCGTAAACTACGATATTCTTGAATTACTGCAAAACCATGCGAGCCATCTTCCTGCAACTCCTCCTATAGTAGTGGACCGACTGCAACCAAACGCGGTACACATACTGCTTACTATCAGGCGAACAACCGCTGTCATCAATTAAACAATTATCACTCACGCTACAGGAGACACAATGTCGTAAACTACGATATTCCTGAATTACTGCAAAACCATGCAAGCCATCTTCCTGCTCCTCCTCCTAAAGTAGTGGACCGATTGCAACCAAACTCGGTACAAATACTGCTTACTATCAGGCGAACAACCGCTCTCATGAATTAAACACCTAACACTCACGCTACAGGAGACACGAAGTCGTAAACTACGATAATCTTGAATTACTGCAAAACCATGCGAGCCATCTTCCTGCACCTCCTCCTAAAGTAATGGACCGACTGCAACCAAACTCGGTACACATACTGCTCACTATCAGGCGAACAACCGCTGTCATGAATTAAACACCTACCACTCACGCTACAGGAGACACGAAGTCGTAAACTACGATATTCTTGAATTACTGCAAAACCATGCGAGCCATCTTCCTGCAACTCCTCCTATAGTAGTGGACCGACTGCAACCAAACGCGGTACACATACTGCTTACTATCAGGCGAACAACCGCTGTCATCAATTAAACAATTATCACTCACGCTACAGGAGACACAATGTCGTAAACTACGATATTCCTGAATTACTGCAAAACCATGCAAGCCATCTTCCTGCACCTCCTCCTAAAGTAATGGACCGACTGCAACCAAACTCGGTACACATACTGCTTACTATCAGGCGAACAACCTCTGTCATGAATTAAACACCTACCACTCACGCTACAGGAGACACAATGTCGTAAACTACGATATTCTCTAATTACTGCAAAACATTGCGAGCCATCTTCCTGCACCTCCTCCTAAAGTAGTGGACCGACTGCAACCAAACTCGGTACACATACTGCTTACTATCAGGCGAACAACCGCTGACATGAATTAAACAACTACCACTCAAGCTACAGGAGACACGAAGTCGTAAACTACGATATTCTTGAATTACTGCAAAACCATGCGAGCCATCTTCCTGCACCTCCTCCTAAAGTAGTGGACCGACTGCAAACAAAATCTGTACACATACTGCTTACTATCAGGCGAACAACCGCTGACATGTACTAAACAGCTACCACTCACGCTACAGGAGACACGAAGTCGTAAACTACGATATTCTTGAATTACTGCAAATCCATGCGAGCCATCTTCCTGCACCTCCTCCTATAGTAGTGGACCGACTGCAACCAAACTCGGTATACATACTGCTTACTATCAGGCGAACAACCGCTGTCATGAATTAGACATTTATCACTCACGATACAGGAGACACAAAGTCGTAAACTACGATATTCCTGAATTACTGCAGAACCATGCGAGGCATCTTCCTGCACCTCCTCCTAAAGTAGCGGACCGACTGCAACCAAACTCGGTACACATACTGCTTACTATCAGGCGAACAACCGCTGACATGAATTAAACAACTACCACTCACGCTACAGGAGACACGAAGTCGTAAACTACGATATTCCTGAATTACTGCAGAAACATGCGAGCCATCTTCCTGCACCTCCTCCTAAAGTAGTGGACCGACTGCAACCAAACTCGGTACACATACTGCTTACTATCAGGCGAACAACCGCTGTCATGAATTAAACACTTATCACTCACGCTACAGGAGACACAAAGTCGTAAACTACGATATTCCTGAATTACTGCAAAACCTTGCGAGCCATCTTCCTGCACCTCCTCCTAAAGTAGTGGTCCGACTGCAACCAAAATCGGTACACATACTGCTTACAATCAGGCGAACAACTGCTGTCATGAATTAAACACTTATCACTCACGCTACAGGAGACACAAAGTCGTAAACTACGATATTCCTGAATTACTGCAGAACCATGCGAGCCATCTTCCTGCACCTCCTCCTAAAGTAGTGGACCGACTGCAACCAAACTCGGTACAAATACTGCTTACTGTCAGGCGAACAACCGCTGTCATGAATTAAACTCTTATCACTCACGCTACAGGAGACACAAAGTCGTAAACTACGATATTCCTGAATTACTGCAGAACCATGCGATCCATCTTCCTGCACCTCCTCCTAAAGTAGTGGACCGACTGCAACCAAACTTGGTACACATACTGCTTACTATCAGGCGAACGACCTCTGTCAGGAATTAAACACCTACCACTCACGCTACAGGAGACACAAAGTCGTAAACTACGATATTCTTGAATTACTGAAAAACCTTGTGAGCCATCTTCCTGCACCTCCTCCTAAAGTAGTGGACCGACTGCAACCAAACTCGGTACACATACTGCTTACTGTCAGGCGAACAACCGCTGACATGAATTAAACAACTACCACTCACGCTACAGGAGACACGAAGTCGTAAACTACGATATTCTTGAATTACTGCAAAACCATGCTAGGCATCTTCCTGAACCTCCTTCTAAAGTATTGGACCGACTGCAACCAAACTCGGTACACATACTGCTTACTATCAGGCGAACAACCTCTCTGATGAATTAAACGCCTACCACTCACGCTACAGGAGACACGAAGTCGTAAACTACGATATTCTTGAATTACTGGAAAACCATGCGAGCCATCTTCCTGCACCTCCTCCTAAAATAGTGGACCGACTGCAACCAAACTCTGTACACATACTGCTTACTATCAGGCGAACAACCGCTTACATGTACTAAACAGCTACCACTCACGCTACAGGAGACACGAAGTCGTAAACTACGATAATCTTGAATTACTGCAAAACCATGCGAGCCATCTTCCTGCACCTCCTCCTAAAGTAATGGACCGACTGCAACCAAACTCGGTACACATACTGCTCACTATCAGGCGAACAACCGCTGTCATGAATTAAACACCTACCACTCACGCTACAGGAGACACGAAGTCGTAAACTACGATATTCTTGAATTACTGCAAAACCATGCGAGCCATCTTCCTGCAACTCCTCCTATAGTAGTGGACCGACTGCAACCAAACGCGGTACACATACTGCTTACTATCAGGCGAACAACCGCTGTCATGAATTAAACAACTACCACTCACGCTGCAGGAGACACGAAGTCGTAAACTACGATATTCTTGAATTACTGCAAAATCATGCGAGCAATCTTCCTGAACCTCCTCCTAAAGTAGTGGACCGACTGCAACCAAACTCGGTACACATACTGCTTACTATGAGGCGAAAAACCTCTGTGATGAATTAAACACCTACCACTCACGCTACAGGAGACACCAAGTCGTAAACTACGATATTCTTGAATTACTGCAAAACCATGCGAGCCATCTTCCTGCACCTCCTCCTAAAGTAGTGGACCGACTGCAACCAAACTCTGTACACATACTGCTTACTATCAGGCGAACAACCGCTGACATGTACTAAACAGCTACCACTCACGCCACAGGAGACACGAAGTCGTAAACTACGATATTCTTGAATTACTGCAAAACCATGGGAGCCATCTTCCTGCACCTCCTCCTGAAGTAGTGGACCGACTGCAACCAAACTCGGTACACATACTGCTTACTATCAGGCGAACAACCTCTGTGATGAATTAAACACCTACCACTCACGCTACAGGAGACACGAAGTCGTAAACTACGATATTCCTGAATTACTGCAAAACCATGCGAGCCATCTTCCTGCACCTCCTCCCAAAGTAGTGTACCGACTGCAACCAAACTCGGTACACATACTGCTTACTATAAGGCGAACAACCGCTGACATGAATCAAACAGCTACCACTCACGCTACAATAGACACGAAGTCATAAACTACGATATTCTTGAATTACTACAAAACCATGCGAGCCATCTTCCTGCATCTCCTCCTATAGTAGTGGACCGACTGCAACCAAACTAGGTACACATACTGCTTACTATCAGGCGAACAACCGCTGACATGAATTAAACACCTACCACTCACGCTACAGGGGACACGAATTCGTAAACTACGATATTCTTGAATTACTGCAAAACCTTGCGAGCCATCTTCCTGCACCTCCTCCTAAAGTAGTGCACCGACTGCAACCAAACTCGGTACACATACTGCTTACTATCAGGCGAACAACCGCTGACATGAATTAAACACCTAACACTCACGCTACAGGAGACACGAAGTCGTAAACTACGATATTCTTGAAGTACTGCAAAACTATGCGAGCTATCTTCCTGCACCTCCTCCTCCAGTAGTGGACCGACTGCAACCATACTCGGTACAGATACTGCTTGCTATCAGGCGAACAACCGCTGTCATGAATTAAACACTGACCACTCAGGCTATAGGAGACACAAAGTTGTAAACTACGATATTCTTGAATTCCTGCAAAACCATGCGAGCCATCTTCCTGCACCTCCTCCTATAGTAGTGGACAGACTGCAACCAAACTCGGTACACATACTGCTTACTATCAGGCGAACAACCGCTGTCATGAATTAAACACTTATCACTCACGCTACAGGAGACACAAAGTCGTAAACAACAATATTCTTGAATTACTGCAAAACCTTGCGAGCCATCTTCCTGCACCTCCTCCCAAAGTAGTGGACCGACTGCAACCAAACTCGGTACACATACTGCTTACTATCAGGCGAACAACCGCTGACATGTACTAAACAGCTACCACTCACGCTACAGGAGACACGAAGTCGTAAACTACGATATTCTTGATTTACTGCAAAACCATGGGAGCCATCTTCCTGCACCTCCTCCTGAAGTAGTGTACCGACTGCAACCAAACTCGGTACACATACTGCTTACTATCAGGCGAACAACCTCTGTGATGAATTAAACACCTACCACTCACGCTACAGGAGACACGAAGTTGTAAACTACGATATTCTTGAATTACTGCAAAACCATGCGAGCCATCTTCCTGCTCCTCCTCCTAAAGTAGTGGACCGATTGCAACCAAACTCGGTACAAATACTGCTTACTATCAGGCGAACAACCGCTCTCATGAATTAAAAACTTAACACTCACGCTACAGGAGACACGAAGTCGTAAACTACGATATTCTTGAATTACTGCAAAACCATGCGAGCCATCTTCCTGCACCTCCTCCTAAAGTAATGGACCGACTGCAACCAAACTCGGTACACATACTGCTCACTATCAGGCGAACAACCGCTGTCATGAATTAAACACCTACCACTCACGCTACAGGAGACACGAAGTCGTAAACTACGATATTCTTGAATTACTGCAAAACCATGCGAGCCATCTTCCTGCAACTCCTCCTATAGTAGTGGACCGACTGCAACCAAACGCGGTACACATACTGCTTACTATCAGGCGAACAACCGCTGTCATGAATTAAACACTTATCACTCACGCTACAGGAGACACAAAGTCGTAAACTACGATATTCCTGAATTACTGCAAAACCATGCAAGCCATCTTCCTGCACCTCCTCCTAAAGTAGTGGACCGACTGCAACCAAACTCGGTACACATACTGCTTACTATCAGGCGAACAACCTCTGTCATGAATTAAACACCTACCACTCACGCTACAGGAGACACAATGTCGTAAACTACGATATTCTCTAATTACTGCAAAACCTTGCGAGCCATCTTCCTGCACCTCCTCCTAAAGTAGTGGACCGACTGCAACCAAACTCGGTACACATACTGCTTACTATCAGGCGAACAACCGCTGACATGAATTAAACAACTACCACTCACGCTACAGGAGACACGAAGTCGTAAACTACGATATTCTTGAATTACTGCAAAACCATGCGAGCCATCTTCCTGCACCTCCTCCTAAAGTAGTGGACCGACTGCAAACAAACTGTGTACACATACTGCTTACTATCAGGCGAACAACCGCTGACATGAATTAAACAACTACCACTCACGCTACAGGAGACACGAAGTCGTAATCTACGATATCCTTGAATTACTTCAAATCCATGCGAGCCATCTTCCTGCACCTCCTCCTATAGTAGTGGACCGACTGCAACCAAACTCGGTATACATACTGCTTACTATCAGGCGAACAACCGCTGTCATGATTTAGACATTTATCACTCACGCTACAGGAGACACAAAGTCGTAAACTACGATATTCCTGAATTACTGCAGAACCATGCGAGGCATCTTCCTGCACCTCCTCCTAAAGTAGCGGACCGACTGCAACCAAACTCGGTACACATACTGCTTACTATCAGGCGAACAACCGCTGACATGAATTAAACAACTACCACTCACGCTACAGGAGACACGAAGTCGTAAACTACGATATTCCTGAATTACTGCAGAAACATGCGAGCCATCTTCCTGCACCTCCTCCTAAAGTAGTGGACCGACTGCAACCAAACTCGGTACACATACTGCTTACTATCAGGCGAACAACCGCTGTCATGAATTAAACACTTATCACTCACGCTACAGGAGACACAAAGTCGTAAACTACGATATTATTGAATTACTGCAAAACCATGCGAGCCATCTTCCTGCACCTCCTCCTAAGGTAATGGACCGACTGCAACCAAACTCGGTACACATACTGCTTACTATCAGGCGAACAACCTCTGTCATGAATTAAACACCAACCACTCACGCTACAGGAGACACAAAGTCGTAAACTACGATATTCTTGAATTACTGCAAAACCTTGCGAGCCATCTTCCAGCACCTCCTCCTAAAGTAGTGGACCTACTGCAACCAAAATCGGTACACATACTGCTTACAATCAGGCGAACAACTGCTGTCATGAATTAAACACTTATCACTCACGCTACAGGAGACACAAAGTCGTAAACTACGATATTCCTGAATTACTGCAGAACCATGCGAGCCATCTTCCTGCACCTCCTCCTAAAGTAGTGGACCGACTGCAACCAAACTCGGTACACATACTGCTTACTATCAGGCGAACAACCGCTGTCATGAATTAAACACTTATCACTCACGCTACAGGAGACACAAAGTCGTAAACTACGATATTCCTGAATTACTGCAGAACCATGCGATCAATCTTCCTGCACCTCCTCCTAAAGTAGTGGACCGACTGCAACCAAACTTGGTACACATACTGCTTACTATCAGGCGAACGACCTCTGTCAGGAATTAAACACCTACCACTCACGCTACAGGAGACACAAAGTCGTAAACTACGATATTCTTGAATTACTGAAAAACCTTGTGAGCCATCTTCCTGCACCTCCTCCTAAAGTAGTGGACCGACTGCAACCAAACTCGGTACACATACTGCTTACTATCAGGCGAACAACCGCTGACATGAATTAAACAACTACCACTCACGCTACAGGAGACACGAAGTCGTAAACTACGATATTCTTGAATTACTGCAAAACCATGCTAGGCGTCTTCCTGAACCTCCTTCTAAAGTATTGGACCGACTGCAACCAAACTCGGTACTCATACTGCTTACTATCAGGCGAACAACCGCTGACATGTACTAAACAGCTACCACTAACGCTACAGGAGACACGAAGTCGTAAACTACGATATTCTTGAATTACGGCAAAACCATGGGAGTCATCTTCCTGCACCTCCTCCTGAAGTAGTGCACCGACTGCAACTAAACTCGGTACATATACTGCTTACTATCAGGCGAACAACCGCTTACATGTACTAAACAGCTACCACTCACGCTACAGGAGACACGAAGTCGTAAACTACGATAATCTTGAATTACTGCAAAACCATGCGAGCCATCTTCCTGCACCTCCTCCTAAAGTAATGGACCGACTGCAACCAAACTCGGTACACATACTGCTCACTATCAGGCGAACAACCGCTGTCATGAATTAAACACCTACCACTCACGCTACAGGAGACACGAAGTCGTAAACTACGATATTCTTGAATTACTGCAAAACCATGCGAGCCATCTTCCTGCAACTCCTCCTATAGTAGTGGACCGACTGCAACCAAACGCGGTACACATACTGCTTACTATCAGGCGAACAACCGCTGTCATGAATTAAACACTTATCACTCACGCTACAGGAGACACAAAGTCGTAAACTACGATATTCCTGAATTACTGCAAAACCATGCAAGCCATCTTCCTGCACCTCCTCCTAAAGTAATGGACCGACTGCAACCAAACTCGGTACACATACTGCTTACTATCAGGCGAACAACCGCTGACATGAATTAAACAACTACCACTCACGCTGCAGGAGACACGAAGTCGTAAACTACGATATTCTTGAATTACTGCAAAATCATGCGAGCAATCTTCCTGAACCTCCTCCTAATGTAGTGGACCGACTGCAACCAAACTCGGTACACATACTGCTTACTATGAGGCGAACAACCTCTGTGATGAATTAAACACCTACCACTCACGCTACAGGAGACACCAAGTCGTAAACTACGATATTCTTGAATTACTGCAAAACCATGCGAGCCATCTTCCTGCACCTCCTCCTAAAGTAGTGGACCGACTGCAACCAAACTCTGTACACATACTGCTTACTATCAGGCGAACAACCGCTGACATGTACTAAACAGCTACCACTCACGCCACAGGAGACACGAAGTCGTAAACTACGATATTCTTGAATTACTGCAAAACCATGGTAGCCATCTTCCTGCACCTCCTCCTGAAGTAGTGGACCGACTGCAACCAAACTCGGTACACATACTGCTTACTATCAGGCGAACAACCTCTGTGATGAATTAAACACCTACCACTCACGCTACAGGAGACACGAAGTCGTAAACTACGATATTCTTGAATTACTGCAAAACCATGCGAGCCATCTTCCTGCACCTCCTCCCAAAGTAGTGGACCGACTGCAACCAAACTCGGTACACATACTGCTTACTATCAGGCGAACAACCGCTGACATGAATCAAACAGCTACCACTCACGCTACAATAGACACGAAGTCATAAACTACGATATTCTTGAATTACCACAAAACCATGCGAGCCATCTTCCTGCATCTCCTCCTATAGTAGTGGACCGACTGCAACCAAACTCGGTACACATACTGCTTACTATCAGGCGAACAACCGCTGACATGAATTAAACACCTACCACTCACGCTACAGGGGACACGAATTCGTAAACTACGATATTCTTGAATTACTGCAAAACCTTGCGAGCCATCTTCCTGCACCTCCTCCTAAAGTAGTGCACCGACTGCAACCAAACTCGGTACACATACTGCTTACTATCAGGCGAACAACCGCTGACATGAATTAAACACCTACCACTCACGCTACAGGAGACACGAAGTCGTAAACTACGATATTCTTGAATTAATGCTAAACCATGCGAGCCATCTTCCTGCACCTCCTCCTAAAGTAGTGGACCGACTGCAACCAAACTCGGTACACATACTTCTTACTATCAGGCGAACAACCGCTGTCATGATTTAAACACCTATCACTCACGCTGCAGGAGACACGAAGTCGTAAACTACGATATTCCTGAATTACTGCAAAACCATGCAAGACATCTTCCTGCACCTCCTCCTAAAGTAGTGGACCGACTGCAACCAAACTCGGTACACATACTGCTTACTATCAGGCGAACAACCGCTGTCATGAATTAAACACCTAACACTCACGCTACAGGAGACACGAAGTCGTAAACTACGATATTCTTGAAGTACTGAAAAACTATGCGAGCTATCTTCCTGCACCTCCTCCTCCAGTAGTGGACCGACTGCAACCATACTCGGTACACATACTGCTTGCTATCAGGCGAACAACCGCTGTCATGAATTAAACACTGACCACTCACGCTATAGGAGACACAAAGTTGTAAACTACGATATTCTTGAATTCCTGCAAAACCATGCGAGACATCTTCCTGCACCTCCTCCTATAGTAGTGGACCGACTGCAACCAAACTCGGTACACATACTGCTTACTATCAGGCGAACAACCGCTGTCATGAATTAAACACTTATCACTCACGCTACAGGAGACACAAAGTCGTAAACAACAATATTCTTGAATTACTGCAAAACCTTGCGAGCAATCTTCCTGCACCTCCTCCCAAAGTAGTGGACCGACTGCAACCAAACTCGGTACACATACTGCTTACTATCAGGCGAACAACCGCTGACATGAATCAAACACCTACCACTCACGCTACAATAGACACGAAGTCGTAAACTACGATATTCTTGAATTACTACAAATACATGCAAGCCATCTTCCTGCACCTCCTCCTAAAGTAGTGGACCGACTGCAACCAAACTCGGTACACATACTGATTACTATCAAGCGAACAACTGCTGACATGAATTAAACACCTACCACTCACGCTACAGGAGACACGAATTCGTAAATTACGATATTCTTGAATTACTGCAAAACCATGCGAGCCATCTTCCTGCACCTCCTCCTAAAGTAGTGGACCGACTGCAACCAAACTCGGTACACATACTGCTTACTATCAGGCGAACAACCGCTGTCATGATTTAAACACCTATCACTCACGCTACAGGAGACACGAAGTCGTAAACTACGATATTCTTGAATTACTACAAAACCATGCGAGCCATCTTCCTGCACCTCCTCCTATAGTAGTGGACCGACTGCAACCAAACTCGGTACACATACTGCTTACTATCAGGCGAACAACCGCTGACATGTACTAAACAGCTACCACTCACGCTACAGGAGACACGGAGTTGTAAACTACGATATTATTGAATTACTGCAAAACCATGCGAGCCATCTTCCTGCACCTCCTCCTAAAGTAACGGACCAACTGCAACCAAACTCGGTACACATACTGCTTACTATCAGGCGAACAACCGCTGACATGTACTAAACACCTACCACTCACGCTAAAGGAGACACGAAGTCGTAAACTACGATATTCTTGAATTACTGCAAAACCATGCGAGCCATCTTCCTGCACCTCCTCCTAAAGTAGTGGACCGACTGCAACCAAACTCTGTACACATACTGCTTACTATCAGGCGAACAACCGCTGTCATGAATTAAACACCTACCACTCACGCTACAGGAGACACGAAGTCGTAAACTACGATATTCTTGAGTTACTGCACAACCATGCGAGCAATTTTCCTGCATCTCCTCCTAAAGTATTGGATCGACTACTACCAAACTCGGTACACATACTGCTTACTATCAGGCAAACAACCGCTGTCATTAATTAAATACCTACCTTTACTCTACAGGAGACACGAAGTCGTAAACTACGATATTCTTGAATTACTGCAAAACCATGCGAGCCATCTTCCTGCAACTCCTCCCATAGTAGTGGACCGACTGCATCCAAACTCGGTACACATACTGCTTACTATCAGGCGAACAACCGCTTTCATGATTTAAACACCTATCACTCACGCTACAGGAGACACGAAGTCGTAAACTACGATATTCCTGAATTACTGCAAAACCATGCAAGCCATCTTCCTGCACCTCCTAATAAAGTAGTGGACCGACTGCAACCAAACTCGGTACACATACTGCTTACTATCAGGCGAACAACCTCTGTCATGAATTAAACACCTACCACTCACGCTACAGGAGACACAAAGTCTTAAACTACGATGTTCTTGAATTACTGCAAAACCTTGCGAGCCATCTTCCTGCACCTCTTCCTAAAGTAGTGGACCGACTGCAACCAAACTCGGTACACATACTGCGTACTATCAGGCGAACAACCGCTGACATGAATTAAACAACTACCACTCACGCTACAGGAGACACGAAGTCGTAAACTTCGATATTCTTGAATTACTGCAAAACAATGCGAGCCATCTTCCTGCACCTCCTCCTAAAGTAGTGGACCGACTGCAACAAAACTCTGTACACATACTGCTTACTATCAGGCGAACAACCGCTGACATGTACTAAACAGCTACCACTCACGCTACAGGAGACACGAAGTCGTAAACTACGATATTATTGAATTACTGCAAAACCATGCGAGCCATCTTCCTGCACCTCCTCCAAAAGTAGTGGACCGACTGCAACCAAACTCGGTACACATACTGCTTACTATCAGGCGAACAACCGCTGTCATGATTTAAACACCTATCACTCACGCTACAGGAGACACGAAGTCGTAAACTACGATATTCCTGAATTACTGCAAAACCATGCAAGCCATCTTCCTGCACCTCCTAATAAAGTAGTGGACCGACTGCAACCAAACTCGGTACACATACTGCTTACTATCAGGCGAACAACCGCTGTCATGAATTAAACACCTAACACTCACGATACAGGAGACACGAAGTCGTATACTACGATATTCTTGAGTTACTGCAAAACCAGGCGAGCAATTTTCCTGCACCTCCTCCTAAAGTATTGGATCGACTACTACCAACCTCGGTACACATACTGCTTACTATCAGGCAAACAACCGCTGTCATTAATTAAATACCTACCTCTCACTCTACAGGAGACACGAAGTCTTAACTACGATATTCTTGAATTACTGCTAAACCATGCGAGCCATCTTCCTGCACCTTCTCCTAAAGTAGTGGACCGACTGCAACCAAAATCGGTACACATACTGCTTACTATCAGGCAAACAACCGCTGTCATGATTTAAACACCTATCACTCACGCTACAGGAGACACGAAGTCGTAAACTACGATATTCCTGAATTACTGCAAAACCATGCAAGCCATCTTCCTGCACCTCCTAATAAAGTAGTGGACCGACTGCAACCAAACTCGGTACACATACTGCTTACTATCAGGCGAACAACCGCTGTCATGAATCAAACACTTACCACTCACGCTACAGGAGACACGAAGTCGTAAACTGCGATATTCTTGAATTACTGCTAAACCATGCGAGCCATCTTCCTGCACCTCCTCCTAAAGTAGTGGACCGACTGCAACCAAACTCGGTACACATACTGCTTACTATCAGGCGAACAAACGCTGTCATGATTTAAACACCTATCACTCACGCTACAGGAGACACGAAGTCGTAAACTACATTATTCCTGAATTACTGCAAAAACATGCAAGCCATCTTCCTGCACATCCTCCTAAAGTAGTGGACCGACTGCAACCAAACTCGGTACACATACTGCTTTCTATCAGGCGAACAACAGCTGTCATGAATTAAACACCTAACCCTCACGCTACAGGAGATACGAAGTCGTAAACTACGATAATCTTGAATTACTGCAAAACCATGCGAGCAATCTTCCTGCACCTCCTCCTAAAGTAGTGGACCGACTGCAACCAAACTCGGTACACATACTGCTTACTATCAGGCGAACAACCGCTGTAATGAATTAAACACCTACCACTCACGCTATAGGAGACACGAAGTCGTAAACTACGATATTCTTGAATTACTGCAAAACCATGCGAGCCATCTTCCTGCACCTCCTCCTAAAGTAGTGGACCGACTACGACCGAACTCAGTACACATCCTGCTTACTATCAGGCGAACAACCGCTGACATGTACTAAACAGCTACCACTCACGCTACAGGAGACACGAAGTTGTAAACTACGATATTATTGAATTACTGCAAAACCATGCGAGCCATCTTCCTGCACCTCCTCCTAAAGTAGCGGACCGACTGCAACCAAACTCGGTACACATACTGCTTACTATCAGGCGAACAACCGCTGTCATGAATCAAACACTTACCACTCACGCTACAGGAGACACGAAGTCGTAAACTGCGATATTCTTGAATTACTGCTAAACCATGCGAGCCATCTTCCTGCACCTCCTCCTAAAGTAGTGGACCGACTGCAACCAAACTCGGTACACATACTGCTTACTATCAGGCGAACAAACGCTGTCATGATTTAAACACCTATCACTCACGCTACAGGAGACACGAAGTCGTAAACTACATTATTCCTGAATTACTGCAAAAACATGCAAGCCATCTTCCTGCACATCCTCCTAAAGTAGTGGACCGACTGCAACCAAACTCGGTACACATACTGCTTTCTATCAGGCGAACAACAGCTGTCATGAATTAAACACCTAACACTCACGCTACAGGAGATACGAAGTCGTAAACTACGATAATCTTGAATTACTGCAAAACCATGCGAGCAATCTTCCTGCACCTCCTCCTAAAGTAGTGGACCGACTGCAACCAAACTCGGTACACATACTGCTTACTATCAGGCGAACAACCGCTGTAATGAATTAAACACCTACCACTCACGCTATAGGAGACACGAAGTCGTAAACTACGATATTCTTGAATTACTGCAAAACCATGCGAGCCATCTTCCTGCACCTCCTCCTAAAGTAGTGGACCGACTACGACCGAACTCAGTACACATCCTGCTTACTATCAGGCGAACAACCGCTGACATGTACTAAACAGCTACCACTCACGCTACAGGAGACACGAAGTTGTAAACTACGATATTATTGAATTACTGCAAAACCATGCGAGCCATCTTCCTGCACCTCCTCCTAAAGTAGTGGACCGACTGCAACCAAACTCGGTACACATACTGCTTACTATCAGGCGAACAAACGCTGTCATGATTTAAACACCTATCACTCACGCTACAGGAGACACGAAGTCGTAAACTACATTATTCCTGAATTACTGCAAAAACATGCAAGCCATCTTCCTGCACATCCTCCTAAAGTAGTGGACCGACTGAAACCAAACTCGGTACACATACTGCTTTCTATCAGGCGAACAACAGCTGTCATGAATTAAACACCTAACACTCACGCTACAGGAGATACGAAGTCGTAAACTACGATAATCTTGAATTACTGCAAAACCATGCGAGCAATCTTCCTGCACCTCCTCCTAAAGTAGTGGACCGACTGCAACCAAACTCGGTACACATACTGCTTACTATCAGGCGAACAACCGCTGTAATGAATTAAACACCTACCACTCACGCTATAGGAGACACGAAGTCGTAAACTACGATATTCTTGAATTACTGCAAAACCATGCGAGCCATCTTCCTGCACCTCCTCCTAAAGTAGTGGACCGACTACGACCGAACTCAGTACACATCCTGCTTACTATCAGGCGAACAACCGCTGACATGTACTAAACAGCTACCACTCACGCTACAGGAGACACGAAGTTGTAAACTACGATATTATTGAATTACTGCAAAACCATGCGAGCCATCTTCCTGCACCTCCTCCTAAAGTAGCGGACCGACTGCAACCAAACTCGGTACACATACTGCTTACTATCAGGCGAACAACCGCTGTCATGAATCAAACACTTACCACTCACGCTACAGGAGACACGAAGTCGTAAACTGCGATATTCTTGAATTACTGCTAAACCATGCGAGCCATCTTCCTGCACCTCCTCCTAAAGTAGTGGACCGACTGCAACCAAACTCGGTACACATACTGCTTACTATCAGGCGAACAAACGCTGTCATGATTTAAACACCTATCACTCACGCTACAGGAGACACGAAGTCGTAAACTACATTATTCCTGAATTACTGCAAAAACATGCAAGCCATCTTCCTGCACATCCTCCTAAAGTAGTGGACCGACTGCAACCAAACTCGGTACACATACTGCTTGCTATCAGTCGAACAACCGCTGTCATGAATTAAACACCTAACACTCACGCTACAGGAGACACGAAGTCGTAAACTACGATATTCTTGAGTTACTGCAGAACCATGCGAGCAATTTTCCTGCACCTCCTCCTAAAGTATTGGATCGACTACTACCAAACTCGGTACACATACTGCTTACTATCAGGCAAACAACCGCTGTCATTAATTAAATACCTACCTCTCACTCTACAGGAGACACGAAGTCTTAACTACGATATTCTTGAATTACTGCTAAACCATGCGAGCCATCTTCCTGCACCTTCTCCTAAAGTAGTGGACCGACTGCAACCAAAATCGGTACACATACTGCTTACTATCAGGCGAACAACCGCTGTCATGATTTAAACACCTATCACTCACGCTACTGGAGACACGAAGTCGTAAACTACGATATTCCTGAATTACTGCAAAACCATGCAAGCCATCTTCCTGCACCTCCTAAAAAAGTAGTGGACCGACTGCAACCAAACTCGGTACACATACTGCTTACTATCAGGCGAACAACCGCTGTCATGAATTAAACACCTACCACTCACGCTACAGGAGACACGAAGTCGTAAACTACGATATTCTTGAATTACTGCAAAACCATGCGAGCCATCTTCCTGCAACTCCTCCTAAAGTAGTGGACCGACTGCAACCAAACTCGGTACACATACTGCTTACTATCAGGCGAAAAACCTCTGTCATTAATTAAACACTTACCACTCACGCTACAGGAGACACGAAGTCGTAAACTACGATATTCTTGAATTACTGCAAAACCATGCGAGCCATCTTCCTGCACCTCCTCCTGAAGTAGTGGACCGACTGCAACCAAACTCGGTACACATACTGCTTACTATCAGGCGAACAACCTCTGTGATGAATTAAACACCTACCACTCACGCTACAGGAGACACGAAGTCGTAAACTACGATATTCTTGAATTACTGCAAAACCATGCGAGCCATCTTCCTGCACCTCCTCCCAAAGTAGTGGACCGACTGCAACCAAACTCGGTACACATACTGCTTACTATCAGGCGAACAACCGCTGACATGAATCAAACAGCTACCACTCACGCTACAATAGACACGAAGTCATAAACTACGATATTCTTGAATTACCACAAAACCATGCGAGCCATCTTCCTGCATCTCCTCCTATAGTAGTGGACCGACTGCAACCAAACTCGGTACACATACTGCTTACTATCAGGCGAACAACCGCTGACATGAATTAAACAACTTCCACTCACGCTACATGAGACACGAAGTCGTAAACTACGATATTCTTGAATTACTGCAAAACCATGCGAGCAATCTTCCTGCACCTCCTCCTAATGTAGTGGATCGACTGCAACCAAACTCGGTACACATACTGCATACTATCAGGCGAACAATCTCTGTGATGAATTAAACACCTACCACTCACGCTACAGGAGACACGAAGTCGTAAACTACGATATTCTTGAATTACTGCAAAATCATGCGTGCCATCTTCCTGCACCTCCTCCTAACGTAGTGGACCGACTGCAACCAAACTCTGTACACATACTGCTTAGTATCAGGCGAACAACCGCTGACATGTACTAAACAGCTACCACTCACGCTACAGGAGACACGAAGTTGTAAACTGCGATATTCTTGAATTACTGCTAAACCATGCGAGCCATCTTCCTGCACCTCCTCCTAAAGTAGTGGACTGACTGCAACCAAACTCGGTACACATACTGCTTACTATCATGCGAACAAACGCTGTCATGATTTAAACACCTATCACTCACGCTACAGGAGACACGAAGTCGTAAACTACATTATTCCTGAATTACTGCAAAAACATGCAAGCCATCTTCCTGCACATCCTCCTAAAGTAGTGGACCGACTGCAACCAAACTCGGTACACATACTGCTTTCTATCAGGCGAACAACAGCTGTCATGAATTAAACACCTAACACTCACGCTACAGGAGATACGAAGTCGTAAACTAAGATAATCTTGAATTACTGCAAAACCATGCGAGCCAACTTCCTGCAGCTCCTCCTAAAGTAGTGGACCGACTGCAACCAACCTCGGTACACATACTGCGTACTATCAGGCGAACAACCGCTGTAATGAATTAAACACCTACCACTCACGCTATAGGAGACACGAAGTCGTAAACTACGATATTCTTGAATTACTGCAAAACCATGCGAGCCATCTTCTCGCACCTCCTCCTAAAGTAGTGGACCGACTACGACCGAACTCAGTACACATCCTGCTTACTATCAGGCGAACAACCGCTGACATGTACTAAACAGCTACCACTCACGCTACAGGAGACACGAAGTTGTAAACTACGATATTATTGAATTACTGCAAAACCATGCGAGCCATCTTCCTGCACCTCCTCCTAAAGTAGCGGACCGACTGCAACCAAACTCGGTACACATACTGCTTACTATCAGGCGAACAACCGCTGTCATGAATTAAACACTTGTCACTCACGCTACAGGAGACACAAAGTCGTAAACTGCAATATTCTTGAATTACTGCAAAAACTTGCGAGCCATCTTCCTGCACCTCCTCCTAAAGTAGTGGGCCGACAGCAACCAAACTCGGTACACATACTGCTTACTATCAGGCGAACAACCGCTGACATGAATTAAACACCTACCACCCACGCAACAGGAGACACGAAGTCGTAAACTACGATATTCTTGAATTACTGCAAAACCATGCGAGCAATCTTCCTGCACCTCCTCCTAAAGTAGTGGACCGACTGCAACCAAACTCTGTACACATACTGCTTACTATCAGGCGAACAACCGCTGTCATGATTTAAACACCTATCACTCACGCTACAGGAGACATGAAGTCGTAAACTACGATATTCCTGAATTACTGCAAATCCATGCAAGCCATCTTCCTGCACCTCCTAATAAAGTAGTGGACCGACTGCAACCAAACTCGGTACACATACTGCTTACTATCAGTCGAACAACCGCTGTCATTAATTAAACACCTAACACTCACGCTACAGGAGACACGAAGTCGTAAACTACGATATTCTTGAATTACTGCAAAACCATGCGAGCCATCTTCCTGCAACTCCTCCTATGGTAGTGGACCGACTGCAACCAAACTCGGCCCCTCAGGGGCTCAGCATTAATTTGCTGAGTACGGGCTTGGCGAACCCGGGGTCCTGAGCTGTGGGCTGTGTCGCGCCAACGGTCCGCTACACCGTAAGCTCTGTGCGTGCTTCAACGACCATCGTTCGGCGCGACGGTGGAACGTTGTACGTTTCAGAGCCCGGGGATCTTGGCTTAATCGCCCGGGTCGCGAGGACGGTACAAACCTCTATAAAAAACCCCTCAATCTCAAGGTGTGCTACGTGCCGAGGAGATGCATGGCTGTTGAGGTTGAACAGCCGCTAGCGAGCAACCTCTGAGGAACTTGCCGCACCTCAGTTGTATAAGGCTTACCCAGGCAAGCGGGGCTCTGCCTGGGTGGACCTTTAGTTCCCTAGCTGCTCGTGGGACGAACATGAAACGAGCAAATAAAAGCGTGGCCGGTCGCGAAAACGGCGTCTCTAAGCGTGGGAAGACTGAGTTTAACGCCTCTACTTATGATCCTAAGACGTTTCCGTCCCTTGCCACACCATGGGAGGAAAGAAGGGCACTAAATAGATCTGAGCCGTACTCACCTCAATATCTGGTCTGTGAGCGTACTGATGGCGAAACCTTCACTTCTACGAAGCCTCAGTTTTTTGTTGACACAATTGAAGACAAGTTTGGTGAAGTAGCATCATTTTCAAAGATGAGGAGTGGGGCCGTTCTGTTACAGGCGGCGTCCTCGGCCCAGTCGCGGGCTCTACTTGCCTGCGACAGGCTGGGTGATATCCCGGTGCGTATCACGCCCCACAAATCATTAAATATGGTCCAAGGTCGTATCTATCATCGAGATCTTTTATCCCAGACCGATGATGAGCTGCGAGCATACCTGCAGCGACGAGGTGTCCACTTCGTCCGGCGGGTGTACAGGGGACCTAAAGAAAGTAGGGTTGCCACCGGTGCTTTTATCTTGGCCTTCGAAGGCGATACACTGCCTGAGAAGGTTAAGGTAATGGTCTACCGGTGTGAAGTCAAACCCTATGTCCCCCCTCCTATGCGGTGTTTCCGGTGCTGGAAGTTCGGGCACATGTCGTCCCGATGTACTTCCAGCCCAACATGCAGGGACTGTGGGCGGCCACCTCACCCGGACGCCCCATGCACCCCACCTCCGCTGTGTGTGAACTGTGGGCAACATCACCCGCCATGCTCGCCGAACTGCTCTGTTTTACATCGGGAACGGAAAATTATGGAAATCAAGACCTTGGACCGGCTAACCTTCTATGAGGCACGTAAGAAATACGAGCGGCTACACCCTGTCCGTATGGAAACGTCTTTTGCCACAGTTACAGCAGCTTCCTTGAGACCAGTGAAACCACCAGTGTTGTCTCCTTCTGTGGGCCCTAAGGGCCGTCAATCTTCCGTGACGGGTGGGGGCCCGTCTCCATCTCTCGCTCCCTCGCCACCTGTGGGAGCAACTTCTCCCCCACCATCGGGGACATCTGTCCCCACTCCCCAGCCGGAGAAGCAAGAGTCTTCCCCGGCCCCTCTTGCTCGGAAGGGGTCCCTCGGGACGCTCCCTTCCGAGGTTTCTCAGAGTGCGCCAGGGGATCCTAGCCTTAGGCTAAAGGATCCAACACCCGATGTCCGAAGGGCTTCCAGCTCTTCGGCAGTCCCTGATGTCGCTTCTGGAAAGTCCTCCCAGCCCTTACCACCAAAGGGCCAGCGGGAGAAACCAAAGAAGACCAAAAAGAAGAAAGAAAAGATTAAGGACCCTTCTGTGGCTCGAAAGGAGCGCTCGCTCACATCTTCGGCCACTGAAGACGAGGTGGAGATCCTTGCGTCCCCTGAGGATCTCGCCTTCCTAGGATCGCCAGAACCCATGGTTCTCGATCCTACAGATTCTGTGGAATTGGCAGCAGGTGCCCCTGCTGAATGACCATTTCATCTCTTCCATTATGCCTATTCAGCAGACTGCAAACGAAATCTTGCAGTGGAATTGCGGCGGATTTTTCCGCCATCTGGCAGAGCTGCGACAATTACTCTGCCGCTTCCCTGCGATCTGTCTAGCGGTGCAGGAGACATGGTTCCCCGTCGACAAGACCCCAGCCCTCCGAGGCTTTCGGGGCTATTTTAAAAACCGAGCCATCTACGACGGGGTGTCTGGCGGTGTGGGTGTTTATGTCCACACCTCTGTCCCCAGTGCTGCTGTGCCTCTTCAAACATCTCTAGAGGCAGTCGCTGTTCGACTCCGGGTAGTGCAAGATTTTACCGTCTGCTCTGTTTACCTTTCACCTGATGAGGCCATCTCTCCCACAGACCTCACAGCCTTGGTCGCCCAACTTCCCCCACCCTTTCTTCTTTTGGGGGACTTCAACGCCCACCACCCTCTGTGGGGTGGCATGCAGACCTCGGCCCGGGGTAGGGATGTTGAGTCTCTACTGTCAGAGCAGAACCTATGCCTCCTTAACACCGGTGCTCCTACCCACTTTAGCACAGCACATGGCACGTATTCTGCCATAGACCTGTCCGTCTGCAGCCCTAGCCTCCTTCCACATCTCACCTGGAGGGTCCATGACGACCTGTGTGGCAGCGACCATTTCCCGATCTTCCTGTCGCTCCCACAGTGTTCGCCTGCCGACCATCCGCCTCGCTGGTCCCTCCGTAGGGCTGACTGGCCAGCTTACTCTTCAGCTGTTGTGATTCCCTCTCCGCTTCCAGCAGATGTTGATGCCGCCGTTCAGCAGGTCACAGAGGCCATTGTATCTGCAGCCGAAAACTCTGTTCCCACAACATCCGGTTCGCTCCATCGTCCTTCGGTGCCCTGGTGGACACCAGAGATTGCTGAGGCCATCCGGGAACGTCGGCGAGCACTACAGCGCCACCGACGTCACCCTTCTGTCGAACATCTTGTAGCCTTCAAGCGCCTCCGGGCACGGGCCCGGCGACTGATACAAGATAGTAAGAGAGCCTCGTGGGAGAAGTATGTTGCGTCCATTGGTTCTCGCGCTTCTCCTTCCAAGGTATGGTCGCAAGTTCGACGCCTCTTCGGGCACCGCCCACCGGCGGGAATTCCAAGCCTCAGAGTCCAGGGTATGCTGTGTACTGACCCTGTCGCTGTCGCTGAGCACCTGGCAGATCATTTTGCACGTACGTCGGGGACTGCTGCCTATAGTGCAGATTTTCGTGCCATTAAAGAGCGAGCAGAGAGCCAGCAAATTTCATTTCGAACACGACGTCGTGAACCGTATAACGTCCCATTTACTGAGTGGGAGTTGGAAAGTGCCCTTGCTGCATGCCCGGATACCTCCCCTGGACCCGATCGTATTCACAGCCAGTTCCTCCGACACCTATCAGCGGATGCCAAAAGCCAACTTCTCGCCCTGTTTAATCGCGTATGGCTTGAGGGTGTTTTTCCGTCCTCGTGGCGGGAAAGCATTATCATTCCGGTGGTTAAGCCTGGGGCAGATCCGCAGGTGGCTGATAGTTACCGCCCGATCAGCCTCACCAACGTTCCATGCAAGCTTCTCGAACGGTTGGTGAGTCGGAGGCTCATGTGGATCCTCGAGGACCGAGGATTCTTGGCGCCTCAACAGGGTGGGTTCCGTCAAGGCCGCTCCGCTATCGATAATCTCGTGTCACTAGAGTCGGCCATTCGTACAGCATTTTCTCGCCGTGAACACCTGATTGCCGTCTTCTTTGACCTACGGAAAGCATATGACACCACGTGGCGCTATCATATTCTGTCTACGCTGTACGATTGGGGCTTACGGGGTCCACTTCCTACATTCATCAAGAACTTCCTGGTGTTGCGTTCTTTTCGTGTTCGTGTTGGTTCTTGTTTCAGCTCACCTCATTGTCAAGAGAACGGAGTCCCACAAGGTTCCGTTCTTAGTGTTCCTTTATTCTTAATCGCCATAAACGGCCTTGCTGCGGCTGCGGGGTCATCGGTTTCTACTTCCTTGTATGCCGATGACTTCTGCATGTATTACAGCTCTTCCAGCATCGGCGTAGCTGAACGGCGGTTGCAGATCGCAATTCGGAAGGCACAGTCGTGGGCGTTTGCCCACGGTTTTCAATTTTCGGCATCCAAAACCCGCGTGATGCATTTCTGTCGACGTCGGGCAGTACACCCGGAACCCGAACTTTACTTAGCTGGCGATCTGCTACAAGTCGTAGAGACACACAGATTCTTAGGAATGGTGTTTGATGACCGTCTAACCTGGGTGCCGCACCTACGCCAGTTAAAACAAAAGTGCTGGCGCCACCTCAACATCCTGCGCTGTCTTAGCCACACGGTTTGGGGAGCCTCACGCCCAACGTTGTTACAACTTTACAAGGCCCTCATTCAGTCGCGTCTAGACTATGGCTGCATAGTCTACGATTCGGCTGCGCCATCAGCACTGCAGGCGTTGGACCCAATTTTGCACTGTGGTGTCCGTTTGGCGACGGGGGCTTTTCGCACAAGCCCTGTGCCAAGCCTCCTTGTCGAAGCTGGAGTCCTCCCGTTGCGGTTCCGTAGGCAACACCTGCTGGCATCCTATGTTGCTCGTGTTCAGGCCTCGTCCTTCCATCCGAACCGCCGGCTCCTATTCCCAGACGCTGCATTACCTATCCCTCCACGTCGGCCAAGGTCGGGATACCCGATCTCGGTCCGTGTTCGTATCCTTCTTTCGTCTCTCACATCCTATCCACTTCCACCCACCTTCCACTATTCCTCTCACACTCCTCCTTGGTCCATTCCTCGTTTGCAGCTCCGTCTGGATCTGTCCTGTACGTCAAAGGACTCAGTCTCCACTAGACATCTCCGCCACGAGTTTCTGCAACTCCTAGACTCGTTCCATGCCGCAAAACCCGTCTACACAGATGGTTCTGTAGTAGATGGCCATGCTGGGTATGCGTTTCTTCATGACCACCATGTGGAACAGCATTCTCTGCCAGGTGAGAGTTCCATTTTTTCTGCCGAACTGGTCGCCATTCTAAGGGCTCTGAAACACCTAAAAGCGTGCCCCAGGGGGTCATTCGTTATCTGTACTGACTCCCTGAGTGGCTTACAAGCGATCGACCAGTGTTTCTCTCGGCACCCAATAGTGCGGTCGATCCAGGATACTGTTCACTCCCTGGGCCAATCAGGCCGTTCTGTGGTCTTTGTGTGGACCCCGGGCCACGTCGGCATCCCAGGGAATGAACAAGTAGATCGCTTAGCCAAGCAGGCCACTATGGAACCACCCCTAAATATTGGCGTCATGGAGCCTGATCTAAAATTGGTGTTGCACCGGAAGGTGCGCGAGGCTTGGAGCGCCGAGTGGGCTATGGCGAATGTGCCAAACAAGCTTCGGGCAGTGAAGACGTCCACAGCCCTGTGGAAGTCTTCACTGCGGCAGATCCGCCGAGAGGCGGTTGTCCTCTGCCGCCTCCGTATTGGGCACACGTGGTTGACCCACGGGTATCTTCTTCGGCGTGAGGCTCCACCCGTGTGTCGATGTGGCACTGTATTGACAGTGGCCCATCTTTTGATGGACTGTCCGCTTTTAGCCGACCTGCGGCACTATTTTACTCTTCCAGACGCACTACCTTTAGTTTTAGGTGACGACGCCTCTATGGCTAACACAGTTCTAAGTTTTATCCGCGCTGCCGGTTTTTATGATTCTATCTAACCGTGGGTGCTGTGGCCTGATATCTTAGGCCACCACCAACCCAGATTTTTATATTTTCGCACCCTTAGGGGTTTTTAGTGTGTGCAGTGTGGCTGGCTCATCCTGTTTTTTCTTTGTGATCAGCCAGCCAAGGTGCTCTGCTATCCAGTTTTATTCGTGACTTTATTTTACTCATTCTGTGTGTCTTTGTTTTGTATTGTCGGTGGCTTGTCTATTGTTACCCTGCCCTTTTGTGTGGTGTCATTTTCAGGGCATTGTTTTATCTTTATTGACAGTTGACTCTCAGCTAGGAACAGGGGACTGATAACCTAGCTGTTTAGTCCCCTTAAAACAACCAACAACAACAACAACAACAACCAAACTCGGTACACATACTGCTTAGTATCAGGCGAAAAACCTCTGTCATGAATTAAACACTTACCACTCACGCTACAGGAGACACGAAGTCGTAAACTACGATATTCTTGAATTACTGCAAAACCTTGCGAGCCATCTTCCTGCACCTCCTCCTAAAGTAGTGGACCGACTGCAACCAAACTCGGTACACATACTGCTTACTATCAGGCGAACAACCGCTGACATGAATTAAACAACTTCCACTCACGCTACAGGAGACACGAAGTCGTAAACTACGATATTCTTGAATTACTGCAAAACCATGCGAGCA
Organism: Locusta migratoria; assembly: GCA_026315105.1. Lineage (NCBI taxonomy): Eukaryota > Metazoa > Arthropoda > Insecta > Orthoptera > Acrididae > Locusta > Locusta migratoria. The sequence goes on along the minus strand of CM048752.1, from coordinate 6,776,122 downwards.
ATCTTCCTGCACCTCCTCCTAATGTAGTGGACCGACTGCAACCAAACTCGGAACACATACTGCATACTATCAGGCGAACAATCTCTGTGATGCATTAAACACCTACCACTCACACTACAGGAGACACGAAGTCGTAAACTACGATATTCTTGAATTACTGCAAAACCATGCGAGCCATCTTCCTGCACCTCCTCCAATAGTAGTGGACCGACTGCAACCAAACTCGGTACACATACTGCTTACTATCAGGCGAACAACCGCTGACATGAATTAAACACCTTCCACTCACGCTACAGGAGACACGAAGTCGTAAACTACGATATTCTTGAATTACTGCAAAACCATGCGAGCCATCTTCCTGCACCTCCTCCAATAGTAGTGGACCGACTGCAACCAAACTCGGTACACATACTGCTTACTATCAGGCGAACAACCGCTGTCATGAATTAAACACTTATCACTCACGCTACAGGAGTCACAAAGTCGTAAACTACGATATTCCTTAATTACTGCAAAACCATGCGAGCAATCGTCCTGCACCTCCTCCTAAAGTAGTGGACCGACTGCAACCAAACTCGGTACACATACTGCTTACTATCAGGCGAACAACCTCTGTGATAAATTAAACACCTACCACTCACGCTACAGGAGACACGAAGTCGTAAACTACGTTTTTATTGAATTACTGCAAAACCATGCGAGCAATCTTCCTGCACCTCCTCCTAAAGTAGTGGACCGACTGCAACCAAACTCTGTAAACATACTGCATACTATCAGGCGAAACACCGCTGACATGTACTAAACAGCTACCACTCATGCTACAGGAGACACGAAGTCGTAAACTACGATATTCTTGAATTACTGCAAAACCATGCGAGCAATCTTCCTGCACCTCCTCCTAAAGTAGTGGACCGACTGCAACCAAACTCGGTACACATACTGCTTACTATCAGGCGAACAACCTGTGTGATGAATTAAACACCTACCACTCACGCTACAGGAGACACGAAGTCGTAAACTACGATAGTCTTGAATTACTGCAGAACCATGCGAGCCATCTTCCTGCACCTCCTCCTAAAGTAGTGGACCGACTGCAACCAAACTCGGTACACATACTGCTTACTATCAGGCGAACAACCTCTGTGATGAATTAAACACCAACCACTCACGCTACAGGAGGCACGAAGTCGTAAACTACGATATTCTTGTATTTCTGCAAAACCATGCGAGCCATCTTCCTGCACCTCCTCCTAAAGTAGTGGACCGACTGAAACCAAACTCGGTACACATACTGCTTACTATCAGGCGAACAACCTCTGACATGTACTAAACACCTACCACTCACGCTACAGGAGACACGAAGTCGTAAACTACGATATTCTTGAATTTCTGCAAAACCATGCGAGCCATCTTCCTGCACCTCCTCTTAAAGTAGTGGACCGACTGCAACGAAACTCGGTACACATACTGCTTACTATCAGGCGAACAACCGCTGACATGTACTAAACAGGTACCACACACGCTACAGGAGACACGAAGTCGTAAACTACGATATTCTTGAATTACTGCAAAACCATGCGAGCCATCTTCCTGCACCTCCTCCTAAAGTATTGGACCGACTGCAACCAAACTCTGTACACATACTGCTTACTATCAGGCGAACAACCGTTGTCATGATTTAAACACCTATCACTCACGCTACAGGAGACACAAAGTCGTAAACTACGATATTCCTGAATTACTGCATAACCATGCAAGCCATCTTCCTGCACCTCCTCCTAAAGTAGTGGACCGACTGCAACCAATCTCGGTACACATACTGCTTACTATCAGGCGAACAACTAGTGTCATGAATTAAACACCTAACACTCACGCTACAGGAGACACGAAGTCGTAAACTACGCTAATCTTGATATACTGCAAAACCATGCGAGCCATCTTCCTGCACCTCCTTCTAAAGTAGTGGACCGACTGCAACCAAACTCGGTACACATACTGCTTACTATCAGGCGAACAACCGTTGTCATGAATTAAACACCTACCACTCACGCTACAGGAGACACGAAGTCGTAAACTACGATATTCTTGAATTACTGCAAAACCATGCGAGCCATCTTCCTGCAACTCCTCCTAAAGTAGTAGACCGACTGCAACCAAACTCGGTACACATACTGCTTACTATCAGGCGAACAACCGATGTCATGAATTAAACACTAATCACTCACGCTGCAGGAGACACAAAGTCGTAAACTACGATATTCCTGAATTACTGCAAAACCATGGGAGCCATCTTCCTGCACCTCCTCCTAAAGTAGTGGACCGACTGCAACCAAACTCGGTACACATACTGCTTACTATCAGGCGAACAACCTCTGTGATGAATTAAACAAATACCAATCACGCTATGGGAGACACGAAGTCGTAAACTACGATATTCTTTAATTACTGCTAAACCATGCGAGCCATCTTCCTGCACCTCCTCCTAAAGTAGTGGACCGACTTCTACCAAACTCGGTACACATACTGCTTACTTTCAGGCGAAACACCGCTAACATGTACTAAACAGCTACCACTCACGCTACAGGAGACACGAAGTCGTAAACTACGATATTCTTGAATTACTGCAAAACCATGCGAGCCATCTTCCTGCACCTCCTCCTAAAGTAGTGGACCGACTGCAACCAAACTCTGTACACATACTGCTTACTATCAGGCGAACAACCGCTGACATGTACTAACAGCTACCACTCACGCTACAGGAGACACGAAGTCGTAAACTACGATATTCTTGAATTACTGCAAAACCATGCGAGCCATCTTCCTGCACGTCCTTCTAAAGTAGTGGACCGTCTGCAACCAAACTCGGTACACATACTGCTTACTATCAGGCGAACAACCGCTGACATGAATTAAACACCCACCACTCACGCTACAGGAGACACGAAGTCGTAAACTACGATATTCTTGAATTACTGCAAAACCATGCGAGCAATCTTCCGGCACCTCCTCCTATAGTAGTGGACCGACTGCAACCAAACTCGGTACACATACTGCTTACTATCAGGCGAACAACCGCTGTCATGAATTAAACACTTATCACTCACGCTACAGGAGACACAAAGTCGTAAACTACGATATTCCTTAATTACTGCAAAACCTTGCGAGCAATCGTCCTGCACCTCCTCCTAAAGTAGTGGACCGACTGCAACCAAACTCTGTACACATACTGCTCACTATAAGGCGAACAACCGCTGTCATGAATTAAACACTTGTCACTCACGCTACAGGAGACACAAAGTCGTAAACTGCAATATTCTTGAATTACTGCAAAAACTTGCGAGCCATCTTCCTGCACCTCCTCCTAAAGTAGTGGGCCGACAGCAACCAAACTCGGTACACATACTGCTTACTATCAGGCGAACAACCGCTGACATGAATGAAACACCTACCACTCACGCTACAGGAGACACGAAGTCGTAAACAACGATATTCTTGAATTACTGCGAAACCATGCGAGCAATCTTCCTGCACCTCCTCCTAAAGTAGTGGACCGACTGCAACCAAACTCTGTACACATACTGCTTACTATCAGGCGAACAACCGCTGTCATGATTTAAACACCTATCACTCACGCTACAGGAGACATGAAGTCGTAAACTACGATATTCCTGAATTACTGCAAAACCATGCAAGCCATCTTCCTGCACCTCCTAATAAAGTAGTGGACCGACTGCAACCAAACTCGGTACACATACTGCTTACTATCAGTCGAACAACCGCTGTCATGAATTAAACACCTAACACTCACGCTACAGGAGACACGAAGTCGTAAACTACGATATTCTTGAATTACTGCAAAACCATGCGAGCCATCTTCCTGCAACTCCTCCTATAGTAGTGGACCGACTGCAACCAAACTCGGTACACATACTGCTTAGTATCAGGCGAAAAACCTCTGTCATGAATTAAACACTTACCACTCACGCTACAGGAGACACGAAGTCGTAAACTACGATATTCTTGAATTACTGCAAAAACTTGCGAGCCATCTTCCTGCACCTCCTCCTAAAGTAGTGGACCGACTGCAACCAAACTCGGTACACATACTGCTTACTATCAGGCGAACAACCGCTGACATGTATTAAACAACTTCAACTCACGCTACAGGAGACACGAAGTCGTAAACTACGATATTCTTGAATTACTGCAAAACCATGCGAGCAATCTTCCTGCACCTCCTCCTAATGTAGTGGACCGACTGCAACCAAACTCGGAACACATACTGCATACTATCAGGCGAACAATCTCTGTGATGAATTAAACACCTACCACTAACGCTACAGGAGACACGAAGTCGTAAACTACGATAATCTTGAATTACTGCAAAACCATGCGAGCCATCTTCCTGCACCTCCTCCTAACGTAGTGGACCGACTGCAACCAAACTCTGTACACATACTGCTTAGTATAAGGCGAACAACCGCTGACATGTACTAAACAGATACCACTCACGTTACAGGAGACACGAAGTCGTAAACTACGAAATTCTTGAATTACTGCAAAACCATGCGCGCCATTTTCCTGCACCTCCTCCTGAAGTAGTGGACCGACTGCAACCAAACTCGGTACACATACTGCTTACTATCAGGCGAACAACCTCTGTGATGAATTAAACACCTACCACTCACGCTACAGGAGACACGAAGTCGTAAACTACGATATTCTTGAATTACTGCAAAACCATGCGAGCCATCTTTCTGCACCTCCTCCTATAGTAGTGGACCGACTGCAACCAAACTCTGTACACATACTGCTTACTATCAGGCGAACAACCGCTGACATGTACTAAACAGCTACCACTCACGCTACAGGAGACACGAAGTCGTAAACTACGATATTATTGAATTACTGCAAAAACATGCGAGCCATCTTCCTGCACCTCCTCCTAAAGTAGTGGACCGATTGCAACCAAACTCGGTACACATACTGCTTACAATCAGGCGAAAAACCTCTGTGATAAATTTAACACCTACCACTCACGCTACAGGAGACACGAAGTCGTAAACTACGTTTTTATTGAATTACTGCAAAACCATGCGAGCAATCTTCCTGCACCTCCTCCTAAAGTAGTGGACCGACTGCAACCAAACTCTGTAAACATACTGCATACTATCAGGCGAAACACCGCTGACATGTACTAAACAGCTACCACTCATGCTACAGGAGACACGAAGTCGTAAACTACGATATTCTTGAATTACTGCAAAACCATGCGAGCAATCTTCCTGCACCTCCTCCTAAAGTAGTGGACCGACTGCAACCAAACTCGGTACACATACTGCTTACTATCAGACGAACAACCTGTGTGATGAATTAAACACCTACCACTCACGCTACAGGAGACACGAAGTCGTAAACTACGATAGTCTTGAATTACTGCAGAACCATGCGAGCCATCTTCCTGCACCTCCTCCTAAAGTAGTGCACCGACTGCAACCAAACTCGGTACACATACTGCTTACTATCAGGCGAACAACCTCTGTGATGAATTAAACACCTACCACTCACGCTACAGGAGACACGAAGTCGTAAACCACGATATTCTTGAATTTCTGCAAAACCATGCGAGCCATCTTCCTGCACCTCCTCCTAAAGTAGTGGACCGACTGAAACCAAACTCGGTACACATACTGCTTACTATCAGGCGAACAACCTCTGACATGTACTAAACACCTACCACTCACGCTACAGGAGACACGAAGTCGTAAACTACGATAATCTTGAATTTCTGCAAAACCATGCGAGCCATCTTCCTGCACCTCCTCCTAAAGTAGTGGACCGACTGCAACCAAACTCGGTACACATACTGCTTACTATCAGGCGAACAACCGCTGACATGTACTAAACAGCTACCACTCACGCTACAGGAGACACGAAGTCGTAAACTACGATATTCTTGAATTACTGCAAAACCATGCGAGCCATCTTCCTGCACCTCCACCTAAAGTATTGGACCGACTGCAACCAAACTCTGTACACATACTGCTTACTATCAGGCGAACAACAGTTGTCATGATTTAAACACCTATCACTCACGCTACAGGAGACACAAAGTCGTAAACTACGATATTCCTGAATTACTGCATAACCATGCAAGCCATCTTCCTGCACCTCCTCCTAAAGTAGTGGACCGACTGCAACCAAACTCGGTACACATACTGCTTACTATCAGGCGACCAACCGTTGTCATGAATTAAACACCTACCACTCACGCTACAGGAGACACGAAGTCGTAAACTACGATATTCTTGAATTACTGCAAAACCATGCGAGCCATCTTCCTGCAACTCCTCCTATAGTAGTAGACCGACTGCAACCAAACTCGGTACACATACTGCTTACTATCAGGCGAACAACCGATGTCATGAATTAAACACTAATCACTCACGCTGCAGGAGACACAAAGTCGTAAACTACGATATTCCTGAATTACTGCAAAACCATGCGAGCTATCTTCCTGCACCTCCTCCTAAAGTAGTGGACCGACTGCAACCAAACTCGGTACACATACTGCTTACTATCAGGCGAACAACCTCTGTGATGAATTAAACAAATACCAATCACGCTATGGGAGACACGAAGTCGTAAACTACGATATTCTGTAATTACTGCTAAACCATGCGAGCCATCTTCCTGCACCTCCTCCTAAAGTAGTGGACCGACTTCTACCAAACTCGGTACACATACTGCTTACTTTCAGGCGAAACACCGCTAACATGTACTAAACAGCTACCACTCACGCTACAGGAGACACGAAGTCGTAAACTACGATATTCTTGAATTACTGCAAAACCATGCGAGCCATCTTCCTGCACCTCCTCCTAAAGTAGTGGACCGTCTGCAACCAAACTCGGTACACATACTAATTACTATCAGGCGAACAACCGCTGACATGAATTAAACACCCACCACTCACGCTACAGGAGACACGAAGTCGTAAACTACAATATTCTTGAATTACTGCAAAACCATGCGAGCCATCTTCCGGCACCTCCTCCTATAGTAGTGGACCGACTGCAACCAAACTCGGTACACATACTGCTTACTATCAGGCGAACAACCGCTGTCATGAATTAAACACTTATCACTCACGCTACAGGAGACACAAAGTCGTAAACTACGATATTCCTTAATTACTGCAAAACCATGCGAGCAATCGTCCTGCACCTCCTCCTAAAGTAGTGGACCGACTGCAACCAAACTCGGTACACATACTGCTTACTATCAGGCGAACAACCTCTGTGATAAATTAAACACCTACCACTCACGCTACAGGAGACACGAAGTCGTAAACTACGTTTTTATTGAATTACTGCAAAACCATGCGAGCCATCTTCCTGCACCTCCTCCTAAAGTAGTGGACCGACTGCAACCAAACTCTGTAAACATACTGCATACTATCAGGCGAAACACCGCTGACATGTACTAAACAGCTACCACTCATGCTACAGGAGACACGAAGTCGTAAACTACGATATTCTTGAATCACTGCAAAACCATGCGAGCCATCTTCCTGCACCTCCTCCTAAAGTAGTGGACCGACTGCAACCACACTCGGTACACATACTGCTTACTATCAGGCGAACAACCTGTGTGATGAATTAAACACCTACCACTCACGCTACAGGAGACACGAAGTCGTAAACTACGATAGTCTTGAATTACTGCAGAACCATGCGAGCCATCTTCCTGCACCTCCTCCTAAAGTAGTGGACCGACTGCAACCAAACTCGGTACACATACTGCTTACTATCAGGCGAACAACCTCTGTGATGAATTAAACATCTACCACTCACGCTACAGGAGACACGTAGTCGTAAACTACGATATTCTTGAATTACTGCACAACCATGCGGGCCATCTTCCTGCACCTCCTCCTAAAGTAGTGGACCGACTGAAACCAAACTCGGTACACATACTGCTTACTATCAGGCGAACAACCGCTGACATGTACTAAACAGCTACCACTCACGCTACAGGAGACACGAAGTCGTAAACTACGATATTCTTGAATTACTGCTAAACCATGCGAGCCATTTTCCTGCACCTCCTCCTAACGTAGTGCACCGACTGCAACCAAACTCGGTACACATACTGCTTACTACCAGGCGAACAACCGCTGACATGTACTAAACAGCTACCACTGAAGCTACAGGAGACACAAAGTCGTAAACTACAATATTCCTGAAATACTGCAAAACCATGCGAGCCATCTTCCTGCACCTCCTCCTAAAGTATTAGATCGACTGCAACCAAACTCTGTACACATACTGCTTACTATCAGGCGAACAACCGTTGTCATGATTTAAACACCTATCACTCACGCTACAGGAGACACAAAGTCGTAAACTACAATATTCCTGAAATACTGCATAACCATGCAAGCCATCTTCCTGCACCTCCTCCTAAAGTAGTGGACTGACTGCAACCAAACTCGGTACACATACTGCTTACTATCAGGCGAACAACTAGTGTCATGAATTAAACACCTAACACTCACGCTACAGGAGACACGAAGTCGTAAACTACGATAATCTTGATATACTGCAAAACCATGCGAGCCATCTTCCTGCACCTCCTCCTAAAGTGGTGGATCGACTGCAACCAAACTCGGTACTCATACTGCTTACTATCAGGCGAACAACCGTTGTCACGAATTAAACACCTACCACTCACGCTACAGGAGACACGAAGTCGTAAACTACGATATTCTTGAATTACTGCAAAACCATGCGAGCCATCTTCCTGCAACTCCTCCTATAGTAGTAGACCGACTGCAACCAAACTCGGTACACATACTGCTTACTATCAGGCGAACAACCGATGTCATGAATTAAACACTAATCACTCACGCTGCAGGAGACACAAAGTCGTAAACTACGATATTCCTGAATTACTGCAAAACCATGCGAGCCATCTTCCTGCACCTCCTCCTAAAGTAGTGGACCGACTGCAACCAAACTCGGTACACATACTGCTTACTATCAGGCGAACAACCTCTGTGATGAATTAAACAAATACCAATCACGCTATGGGAGACACGAAGTCGTAAACTACGATATTCTTGAATTACTGCTAAACCATGCGAGCCATCTTCCTGCACCTCCACCTAAAGTAGTGGACCGACTTCTACCAAACTCGGTACACATACTGCTTACTTTCAGGCGAAACACCGCTAACATGTACTAAACAGCTACCACTCACGCTACAGGAGACACGAAGTCGTAAACTACGATATTCTTGAATTACTGCAAAACCATGCGAGCCATCTTCCTGCACCTCCTCCTAAAGTAGTGGACCAACTGCAACCAAACTCTGTACACATACTGCTTACTATCAGGCGAACAACCGCTGACATGTACTAAACAGCTACCACTCACGCTACAGGAGACACGAAGTCGTAAACTACGATATTCTTGAATTACTGCAAAACCATGCGAGCCATCTTCCTGCACCTCCTCCTAAAGTAGTGGACCGTCTGCAACCAAACTCGGTACACATACTGCTTACTATCAGGCGAACAACCGCTGACATGAATTAAACACCCACCACTCACGCTACAGGAGACACGAAGTCGTAAACTACGATATTCTTGAATTACTGCAAAACCATGCGAGCCCCCCTCAGGGGCTCAGCATTAATTTGCTGAGTACGGGCTTGGCGAACCCGGGGTCCTGAGCTGTGGGCTGTGTCGCGCCAACAGTCCGCTACACCGTAAGCTCTGTGCGTGCTTCAACGACCATCGTTCGGCGCGACGGTGGAACGTTGTACGTTTCAGAGCCCGGGGATCTTGGCTTAATCGCCCGGGTCGCGAGGACGGAATAAACCTCTATAAAAAACCCCTCAATCTCAAGGTGTGCTACGTGCCGAGGAGATGCATGGCTGTTGAGGTTGAACAGCCGCTAGCGAGCAACCTCTGAGGAACCTGCCGCACCTCAGTTGTACAAGGCTTACCCAGGCAAGCGGGGCTCTGCCTGGGTGGACCTTTATTTCCCTAGCTGCTCGTGGGAACACGATGAAAAGGACCCAAAGCAACGCTGGTGGGCGTTTAACCACCGTCTCTAAGCGAGGAAAAGTAGACTTCAATGCTGAGACTTATGACCCCCAGTCGTTCCCTTCCTTGGCCACGCCATGGGAGGAACGCAGATCTCGTAGCCGAGGACAACAATATGCTCCAAGGTATTTAGTTTGTTCCAGGACTGATGGTGAATCTTTCATGAACACGAAACCTCTCTTTTTCGTCGAGAACTTGGAAGATAAGTTTGGAGAAGTAGACGGCATGTCGAAGATGCGATCGGGATCAGTTTTAATAACGACGTCATCCCCAGCACAGTCACGGGCTTTGCTCGCCTGTGACAAGCTGGGTGATGTTCCCGTTACTATCACCCCACACAAAAGCCTGAACATGGTACAGGGTTTGATTTTCCATAGGGATCTCCTTTTGCAGTCAGATGACGAACTCCGCAAGAACTTGGAACGGCGAGGTGTCCACTTTATACGGCGAGTCCATAGGGGTCCGAAGGACAACAGGGTCGCCACTGGTGCATTCATCTTGGCCTTCGAGGGCGACTCATTGCCTGAGAAGGTCAAGGTGATGATTTACCAGTGTGACGTAAAGCCCTACGTTCCTCCCCCTATGCGTTGTTTTAAATGCTGGAGGTTCGGGCACATGTCCTCCAGGTGTACCGCCAACTCCACCTGTCGGGACTGTGGTCGTCCATCGCACCCAGACCTCCCTTGTACACCACCTCCCATTTGTGTTAACTGTGGACAGCAGCACCCACCTTGCTCGCCTACCTGCTCTGTACTGCACAAAGAACGGAAGATCATGCAATACAAAACCATGGATCGGCTGTCTTATTCTGAGGCCAAGAGGAAATATGAGAAACTCCACCCGGTCAGCATTAAAACATCCTATGCACTAGCTACAAAACCATCTCCGCAGACTACTTTACCGCCAGTTCCGTCTATCACAGTGGGCCCTCGAGCCCAACCGTCACCATCGGCCCCCTTCGTGGTAGGGGGCACATCTGACACTGTTGCTTCCAAAGCCCCTGCCTTGGAAGCAAAAACCCCCCAACAAATGGGGACATCGGTCCCCACACGTGAGCCAGAGCTACCACAGCCTGCTCTGGCTCCTCTCGCGAGGAAGGGATCGCTTGAATCCCTTTCTCCCTCGGTTTCTCCCACTGGCTCAGTGGATGCCAGTGAGTGGCAGCAAGTGCCACCCAAAGCTGGTCGTAGGGCCTCAAGGACAACCTCCGTCCCTGAGACTGAGTTTGCCAAGCCCTCCCAGCGTGAGAGGCCGAAGGATCAGCGCGAGAAACAAAAGAAAACCAAAACAAAAGATTCTCAAGTGGCTACCATGCCACCACAAAAACCATCTGCTTCTGAGGACGTGGTGGAAATCCTCGCGTCCCCTGACGATTTGGCAATTGCCAAGACTCTGGAAGCTATGGACGCTGAGGCTCTGCCTCCTGGGTCTGTGACTGCAGAGAAACCTGTGGGCCCTACTCTACCACCTACATAAATATGCCCCGTACGTCGGGACATAGTGTGGTGCTGCAGTGGAACTGTGGCGGTTTCTTCCGCCACTTGGCCGAGTTACAGCAGTTGCTCTGTCACTGCCCTTCCCTCTGTGTTGCTCTACAGGAAACTTGGTTTCCTACTGAACGGACTCCTGCCCTTCGTGGGTATAGGGGTTATTATAAAAACCGTACAACACACAACAGGGTATCCGGAGGAGTCTGTATTTACGTTCTTGCCACTGTCCCCAGTTCACCAGTGCCACTTACCACAGTGCTCGAGGCGGTGGCCGTGAGAATTCGGGCACGACAGGACATTACCATCTGCTCACTCTACCTTCCTCCGGATGAGGCAGTGTCTCCTGCAGACCTTGCGAATTTGATCGCACAACTTCCCCCACCATTCCTTCTACTGGGGGATTTCAATGCCCACAACCCCTTGTGGGGTGGCTCTCAGGTCTCAGGTCGCGGTAGGGACATTGAAGTTCTTCTAGCACAGCTGGACTGCTGCCTTCTTAACACCGGTGCCCCCACACATTTCAGTGTGGCGCATGGCACATACTCGGCTATAGACCTTTCTCTCTGCAGCCCGAGTCTTCTACCACAGCTTCATTGGGGGGTCCACGATGACCTATGTGGTAGCGACCACTTCCCCATCCATATCTCTCTCCTCCAATTTCAACCTCCAACTCGCTCGCCCCGTTGGTCCCTGAGTAAGGCTGACTGGCCTGCTTACACCTCAGCTACTAGGGCGATTCCTCCAATCCCGGATGACGTTGATCAGGCTGTTCATCACTTTACTAGCGCCATCATTTCCGCTGCTGAAGCCAGTGTTCCAACCACCACTGGCTCAGTTCGGCGCAAGTCGGTGCCATGGTGGTCTGCAGAGATTGCTGAGGCCATCAGGGAACGTCGTAGGGCACTCCAGCGCCACCGGCGCCACCCTTGTATAGAGCACCTGATCGCTTTTAAACGTCTTCGGGCTCAAGCTCGGAGGCTGATACGCCAGAGTAAGCAGGACTGTTGGGAGAGATATGTCGCTGCCATTGGCTCGCGTGCCGCCCCATCTCGGGTGTGGTCACAGGTTCGGCGCCTTTTTGGGTACCGACCACAGGCGGGAATCCCCAGCTTGAACATTCGGGGTACTATATGCATGGATCCGGCTGCTATCTCTGAACACATGGCGGACCATTATGCCAGTAACTCTGCGACTTCTGCGTATATTGCGGGCTTCCGCACTCGCAAAGAACAGTTCGAGCGGAGGCAGCTATCTTTCCATACACGTCGGCGAGAGCTATATAATGCCCCATTCACTAAGTGGGAGTTCCAGAGTGCCCTCACTGCTTGCCCTGATACCACCCCAGGGCCAGATAGAATCCACAAACAGTTCCTGCGCCACCTGTCACAGGAGTTTAAAGACCACCTTCTTGCCCTGTTCAACCACCTCTGGGCCGAGGGTACTTTCCCATCTCAATGGCGGGACAGCATCGTCGTTCCAGTAATAAAACCTGGCGCTGATCCACATGTGGCAGACAGTTACCGCCCGATTAGCCTCACCAACGTTCCTTGCAAGCTCCTGGAACGTATGGTGAGTCGGCGGCTCATGTGGGTTCTTGAAGACCGTGGACTCCTTGCCCCACAACAAGGGGGATTCCGCCAGGGACGTTCTGCATTGGACAATCTAGTTCCGCTGGAGTCGGCCATCCGCACTGCATTTGCCAGGCGCGAGCACCTAATTGCAGTCTTTTTCGATCTCCGAAAGGCTTATGATACCACCTGGCGCTACCATATTCTAGCTACACTGCATGGCTGGGGCTTGAGAGGACCGCTTCCACTGTTCATACAGAACTTCCTCTCACTCCGCACTTTTCGAGTTAGGGTTGGTACCCACCTCAGCTCCCCACGCACCCAGGAGAATGGAGTCCCACAGGGCTCCGTCCTTAGTGTTCCGCTGTTTCTAATTGCCATCAACGGACTTGCTGCAGCTGTAGGGTCATCGGTGTCCTCCTCACTGTATGCCGATGACTTTTGTATGTATTACAGTTCGGCTAGTATTGGTGTCGCTGAAAGGCGGTTGCAGGGAGCCATTCAAAGGGCGCATTCCTGGGCTTTAGCGCATGGGTTCCGGTTCTCTGCCTCCAAAACTCGAGTTATGCACTTTTGCCGCCAACGGGCGGTGCACCCAGACCCAGAACTGTACTTAGGTGACGACCTTCTGCGTGTTGAAGATACGCACCGCTTCTTGGGCATGTTGTTCGATGCCCGGCTCACGTGGGTTCCCCACCTACAACAGCTTCGACAAAAGTGCTGGCGCCACTTAAACATACTGCGCTGCCTCAGCCACACTGCTTGGGGGGCCGCCCGTCCAACTCTCTTACGACTTTATAAGGCTCTCATCCAGTCCCGCCTGGACTATGGGAGCCAGGTGTATGACTCGGCAGCCCCTTCTGCGCTTCGGGTCCTAGACCCCATCTTAAATGCTGGTGTTCGCTTGGCAACGGGAGCCTTTCGTACAAGCCCGGTAATGAGCCTCCTCGTTGAGGCTGGGGTTCCTCCACTGCGTTACCGTCGGCAACACTTGTTGTCTTCATACGTCGCTCGTGTCCACACCTCAGACCATCATCCGCATCGCAGGCTTCTCTTCCCAACTGCTGCACTCCCATCCCCTCAAAGACGGCCTCGGTCGGGTCTCCCGATTGCAGTCCGTGTCCATTCCCTTCTCTCCTCCCTGGAATCTCTTCCCTTCCCTCCTACTTTCCACTACTCTTCCCAAACACCTCCTTGGTGTATTCCTCGTCCGCAGCTACGGTTGGACTTGTCCTGGGACTCAAAAGCCTCCATTTCACCATCGGTTCTTCGTTCCCAGTTCCAGGAACTCCTTGACTCATTCCACGGTGCGGAGGTCATTTATACCGATGGTTCCCTGGTAGATGGCCATTCTGGGTACGCCTATCTCCATGGTGACCTTTTTGAACAGCGGTCTTTGCCAAGCGGAAGTGGTGTGTTCACTGCAGAGCTGGTCGCTATCTCTAGAGCTCTGGAACATATCCGAGCCTGCCCTGGGGAGTCGTTTGTCATATGTAGCGACTCCCTGAGTGCTTTGCGAGCGCTCGACCAGTGCTTCAGCAAACACTCTCTGGTGCAGAGTATCCAAGACACTGTTGCAGCTCTCCATAGGTCAGGTCGCTCAGTGGTCTTCGTATGGACCCCAGGGCACGTCGGCATACCTGGTAATGAGCGTGTGGACCAGTTGGCCAAGCAGGCCACTTCCTCACGCCGTCTTGACATTGGGCTCGTGGAAACGGACCTTAGGTTGATGCTGCACCGGAAGGTGCGAGGCGCTTGGGGCTTGGAATGGTCTGCACTGAGTGTGCCAAACAAGCTTCGCACAATCAAACCATCCACAGCCACATGGAAAACCTCACTGAGGCCCTGTCGTCGAGACTCCATCGTGCTGTGCCGCCTCCGTATCGGGCACACGTGGTTGACACATGGCTATTTACTTCGCCATGAGCCACCGCCCGTGTGTCGCTGTGGTGGCGCCTTGACGGTGGTTCACCTCCTGGTGGACTGTACTGTTTTGGCCCCATTGCGGCGGTCTTTTAATCTTCCAACTACCCTATCCATAGTGCTAGGGGACGATGCCTCCATGGCTGACTCTGTGCTCCGTTTTATCCGTGCAGCCGGTTTTTACAATTCTATTTAATGTAGGGTGGATTCTCTTGACCTTTTAACCGTATTTTACTGTTTTATATCTTCTGATTAACAGACATTCGTGTTGCTGTGACATTCGTGACTGGCCCGTCCATTTTTATCTCAGTGACCAGCCAGCCACGGATTCTCATTTCAAATTTTAGCATGATTGACTAACTTGGTTTTACTGTTTTATTTTTGTATCTGTGCTGTTGGTTTCTCTATGTTTGTTGTTTGTAAATTTCATCGGTGACATGTACTCTTGAGTATTCATATGGTTGTTTACAATTAAATGGACATTCTTTGTTGGGAACAGGGGACTGATGACCCAGTAGTTTGGTCCCCTTTAAATAACAACAACAACAACAACAACCATGCGAGCCATCTTCCTGCACCTCCTCCTATAGTAGTGGACCGACTGCAACCAAACTCGGTACACATACTGCTTACTATCAGGCGAACAACCGCTGTCATGAATTAAACACTTATCTCTCACGCTACAGGAGACACAAAGTCGTAAACTACGATATTCCTGAATTACTGCAAAACCATGCGAGCCATCTTCCTGCACCTCCTCCTAAAGTAGTGGACCGACTGCAACCAAATTCGGTACACATACTGCTTACTATCAGGCGAACAACCGCTGTCATGATTTAAACACCTATCACTCACGTTACAGGGGACACGAAGTCGTTAACTACGATATTCCTGAATTACTGCAAAACCATGCAAGCCATCTTCCTGCACCTCCTAATAAAGTATTGGACCGACTGCAACCAAACTCGGTACACATACTGCTTACTATCAGGCGAACAACCTCTGTGATGAATTAAACACCTACCACTCACGCTACAGGAGACACGAAGTCATAAACTACGATATTCTTGAATTACTGCAAAACCATGCGAGCCATCTTCCTGCACCTCCTCCTAAAGTAGTGGACCGACTGCAACCAAACTCTGTACACATACTGCTTATTATCAGGCGAACAACCGCTGACATGTACTAAACAGCTACCACTCACGCTACAGGAGACACGAAGTCGTAAACTACGATATTCTTGAATTACTGCAAAACCATGGGAGCCATCTTCCTGCACCTCCTCCTGAAGTATTGGACCGACTGCAACCAAACTCGGTACACATACTGCTTACTATCAGGCGAACAACCTGTGTGATGAATTAAACACCTATCACTCACGCGACAGGAGACACGAAGTCGTAAACTACGATATTCTTGAATTACTGCAAAACCATGCGAGCCATCTTCCTGCACCTCCTCCAATAGTAGTGGACCGACTGCAACCAAAGTCGGTACACATACTGCTTACTATCAGGCGAACAACCGCTGTCATGAATTAAACACTTATCACTCACGCTACAGGAGACAAAAAGTCGTAAACTACGATATTCCTGAATTACTGCAAAACCATGCGAGCCATCTTCCTGCACCTCCTCCTAAAATAATTGATCGACTGCAACCAAACTCGGTACACATACTGCTTACTATCAGGCGAACAACCGCTGACATGAATTAAACACCTACCACTCACACTTCAGGAGACACGAAGTCGTAAACTACGATATTCTTGAATTACTGCAAAACCATGCGAGCAATCGTCCTGCACCTCCTCCTAAAGTATTGGACCGACTGCAACCAAACTCGGTACCCATACTGCTTACTATCAGGCGAACAACCTCTGTGATGAATTAAACACCTACCCTTCACGCTACAGGAGACACGAAGTCGAAAACTACGTTTTTATTGAATTACTGCTAAACCATGCGAGCCATCTTCCTGCACCTCCTCCTAAAGTAGTGGACCAACTGCAACCAAACTCTGTACACATACTGCATACTATCAGGCGAAACACCGCTGACATGTACTAAACAGCTACCACGCATGCTACAGGAGACACGAAGTCGTAAACTACGATATTCTTGAATTACTGCAAAACCATGCGAGCCATCTTCCTGCACCTCCTCCTAAAGTAGTGGACCGACTGCAACCAAACTCGGTACACATACTGCTTACTATCAGGCGAACAACCGCTGACATGTACTAAACAGCTACCACTCACGCTACAGGAGACTCGAAGTCGTAAACTACGATATTCCTGAATTACTGCAAATCCTTGCGAGCCATCTTCCTGCACCTCCTCCTAAAGTATTGGACCAACTGCAACCAAACTCGGTACACATACTGCTTACTATCAGGCGAACAACCTCTGTGATGAATTAAACACCTACCACTCACGCTACAGGAGACACGAAGTCGTAAACTACGATATTCTTGAATTACTGCAAAACCAGGCGAGCCATCTTCCTGCACCTCCTCCTAAAGTAGTGGACCTACTGCAACCAAACTCTGTACACATACTGCTTACTATCAGGCGAACATCTGCTGACATGTACTAAACAGCTACCACTCACGCTACAGGAGACACGAAGTCGTAAACTACGATATTCTTGAATTACTGCAAAACCATGGGAGCTATCTTCCTGCACCTCCTCCTGAAGTAGTGGACCGACTGCAACCAAACTCTGTACACATACTGCTTACTATCAGGCGAACAACCTCTGTGATGAATTAAACACCTACCACTCACGCTACAGGAGACACGAAGACGTAAACTACGATATTCCTGAATTACTGCAAATCCTTGCGAGCCATCTTCCTGCACCTCCTCCTAAAGTATTGGACCAACTGCAACCAAACTCGGTACACATACTGCTTACTATCAGGCGAACAACCTCTGTGATGAATTAAACACCTACCACTCACGCTACAGGAGACACGAAGTCGTAAACTACGATATTCTTGAGTTACTGCACAACCATGCCAGCAATTTTCCTGCACCTCCTCATAAAGTATTGGACCGACTACTACCAAACTCGGTACACATACTGCTTACTATCAGGCGAACAACCGCTGTCATGAATTAAACACCTACCACTCACGCTACAGGAGACACGAAGTCGTAAACTACGATATTCTTGAATTACTGCAAAACCATGCGAGCAATCTTCCTGCAACTCCTCCTATAGTAGTGGACCGACTGCAACCAAACTCGGTACACATACTGCTTACTATCAGGCGAACAACCGCTGTCATGAATTAAACACTTATCACTCACGCTACAGGAGACACAAAGTCGTAAACTACGATATTCCTGAATTACTGCAAAACCATGCGAGCCATCTTCCTGCACCTCCTCCTAAAGTAGTGGACCGACAGCAACCAAACTCGGTACACATACTGCTTACTATCAGGCGAACAACCTGTGTGATGAATTAAACACCTACCACTCACGCTACAGGAGACACGAAGTCGTAAACTACGATATTCTTGAATTACTGCAAAACCATGCGAGCCATCTTCCTGCACCTCCTCCTAAAGTAGTGGACCTACTGCAACCAAACTCTTTACACATACTGCTTACTATCAGGCGAACATCTGCTGACATGTACTAAACAGCTACCACTCACGCTACAGGAGACACGAAGTCGTAAACTACGATATTCTTGAATTACTGCAAAACCATGCGAGCAAACGTCCTGCACCTCCTCCTATAGTAGTGGACCCACTGCAACCAAACTCGGTACACATACTGCTTACTATCAGGCGAACAACCTCTGTGATGAATTAAACGAATACCACTCACGCTACAGGAGACACGAAGTCGTAAACTACGTTTTTATTGAATTACTGCAAAACCATGCGAGCCATCTTCCTGCACCTCCATTTAAAGTAGTGGACCGAATGCAACCAAACTCTGTACACATACTGGTTCCTATCAGGCGAAACACCGCTAACATGTACTAAACAGCTACCACTCACGCTACAGGAGACACGAAGTCGTAAACTACGATATTCTTCAATTACTGCAAAACCATGCGAGCCATCTTCCTGCACCTCCTCCTAAAGTAGTGGACCGACTGCAACCAAACTCGGTACACATACTGCTTACTATCAGGCGAACAACCTCTGTGATGAATTAAACCCCTACCACTCACGCTACAGGAGACACGAAGTCGTAAACTACGATATTCTTGAATTACTGCTAAACCATGCGAGCAATCTTCCTGCACCTCCTCCTAAAGTAGTGGACCGACTGCAACCAAACTCTGTACACATACTGCTTACTATAAGCGAACAAGCGCTGACATGTACTAAACAGCTACCATTCACGCTACAGGAGACACGAAGTCGTAAACTACGATATTCTTGAATTACTGCAAAACCATGCGAGCCATCTTCCTACACCTCCTCCTAAAGTAGTGGACCGTCTGCATCCAAACTCGTTACACATACTGCTTACTATCAGGCGAACAACCGCTGACATGAATTAAACACCTACCAGTCACGCTACAGGAGACACGAAGTCGTAAACTACGATATTCTTGAATTACTGCAAAACCATGCGAGCCATTTCCTGCACCTCCTCCTAAAGTAGTGGACCGACTGCAACCAAACTCGGTACACATACTGCTTACCATCAGGCTAACAACCGCTGTCATGAATGAAACACCTACCACTCACGCTACAGGAGACACGAAGTCGTAATCTACGATAATCTTGAATTACTGCAAAACCATGCGAGCCATCTTCCTGCACCTCTTCCTAAAGTAGTGGACCGACTGCAACCAAACTCGGTACACATACTGCTTACTATCAGGCGAAAAACCTCTGAGATGAATTAAACACCTACCACTCACGCTACAGGAGAAACGAAGTCGTAAACTACGATATTCTAGAATTACTGTAAAACCATGCGAGCAATCTTCCTGCACCTCCTCCTAAAGTAGTGGACCGACTGCAACCAAACTCGGTACACATACTGCTTACTATCAGGCGAACAACCTCTGTGATGAATTAAACACCTACCACTCACGCTACAGGAGACACGAAGTCGTAAACTACGTTTTTATTGAATTACTGCAGAACCATGCAAGCAATCTTCCTGCACCTCCACCTAAAGTAGTGGACCGACTACAACCAAACTCTGTACACATACTGCTTACTATCAGGCGAAACACCGCTGACATGTATTAAACAGCTACCACTCACGTTACAGGAGACACGAAGTCGTAAACTACGATATTCTTGAATTACGGCAAAACCATGCGAGCAATCTTCCTGCACCTCCTCCTACAGTTGTGGACCGACTGCAACCAAACTCGGTACACATACTGCTTACTATCAGGCGAAAAACCTCTGTGATGAATTAAAACCTACCATTCACGCTACAGGAGACACGAAGTCGTAAACTACGATATTCTTGTATTACTGCAAAACCATGCGAGCCATCTTCCTGCACCTCCTCCTAAAGTAGTGGACCGACTGCAACCACACTCGGTACACATACTGCTTACTATCAGGCGAACAACCTCTGTGATGAATTAAACACCTACCACTCACGCTACAGGAGACACGAAGTCGTAAACTACGATATTCTTGTATTACTGCAAAACCATGCGAGCAATCTTCCTGCACGTCCTCCTATAGTTGTGGAGCGACTGCAACCAAACTCGGTACACATACTGCTTACTATCAGGCGAACATCTGCTGACATGTACTAAACAGCTACCACTCACGCTACAGGAGACACGAAGTCGTAAACTACGATATTCTTGAATTACTGCAAAACCATGCGAGCCATCTTCCTGCACCTCCTCCTAAAGTAGTGGACCGACTGCAACCAAACTCGGTACACATACTGCTTACTATCAGGCGAACAACCGCTGACATGTACTAAACAGCTACCACTCACGCTACAGGAGACACGAAGTCGTAAACTACGATATTCTTGAATTACTGCAAAACCATGCGAGCCATCTTCCTGCACCTCCTCCTAAAGTAGTGGACCGACTGCAACCAAACTCGGTACACATACTGCTTACTATCAGGCGAACAACCGCTGACATGTACTAAACAGCTTCCACTCACGCTACAGGAGACACGAAGTCGTAAACTACGATATTCTTGAATTACTGCAAAACCATGCGAGCCATTTTCCTGCACCTCCTCCTAAAGTAGTGGACCGACTGCAACCAAACTCGGTACACATACTGCTTACTATCAGGCGAACCACCTCTGTGATGATTTAAACACCTACCACTCACGCTACAGGAGACACGAATTCGTAAACTACGATATTCTTGAATTACTGCAAAACCATGCGAGCCATCTTCCTGCAGCTCCTCCTAAAGTAGTGGACCGACTGCAACCAAACTCTGTACACATACTGCTTACTATCAGGCGAACAACCTCTGTGATGATTTAAACACCTACCACTCACGCTACAGGAGATACGTAGTCGTAAACTACGATATTCTTGAATTACTGCAAAACCATGCGAGCCATCTTCCTGCACCTCCTCCTAAAGTAGTGGACCGACTGCAACCAAACTCGGTACACACACTGATTACTGTCAGGCGAACAACCGCTGACATGTACTAAACAGCTACCACTCACGCTACAGGAGACACGAAGTCGTAAACTACAATATTCTTGAATTACTGCAAAACCATGCGAGCCATCTTCCTGCACCTCCTCCTAAAGTAGTGGACCGACTGAAACCAAACTCGGTACACATACTGCTTACTATCAGGCGAAAAACCGCTGTCATGAATTAAACACCTACCACTCACGCTACAGGAGACACGAAGTTGTAAACTACGATATTCTTGAATTACTGCAAAACCATGCGAGCCATCTTCCTGCACCTCCTCCTAAAGTAGTGGGCCGACTGCAACCAAACTCGGTACACATACTGCTTACTATCAGGCGAACAACCGCTGACATGTACTAAACAGCTACCACTCACGCTACAGGAGACACGAAGTCGTAAACTACGATAATCTTGAATTACTGCAAAACCATGCGAGCCATCTTCCTGCACCTTCTCCTAATGTAGTGGACCGACTGCAACCAAACTCTGTACACATACTGCTTACTATCAGGCGAACAACCGCTGACATGTACTAAACAGCTACCACTCACGCTACAGGAGACACGAAGTCGTAAACTACGATATTCTTGAATTACTGCAAAACCATGCGAGCCATCTTCCTGCACCTCCTCCTATAGTCGTGGACCGACTGCAACCAAACTCGGAACACATACTGCTTACTATCAGGCGAACAACCGCTGTCATGAATTAAACACTTATCACTCACGCTACAGGAGACACAAAGTCGTAAACTACGATATTCCTGAATTACTGCAAAACCATGCGAGCCATCTTCCTGCACCTCCTCCTAAAGTAGTGGACCGACTGCAACCAAACTCGGTACACATACTGATTACCATCAGGCGAACAACCGCTGTCATGAATTAAACACCTACCACTCACGCTACAGGAGACACGAAGTCGTAAACTGCGATATTCTTGAATTACTGCAAAACCATGCGAGCAATTTTCCTGCACCTCCTCCTAAAGTAGTGGACCGACTGCAACCAAACTCGTAACACATACTGCTTACTATCAGGCGAACAACCGCTGACATGAATTAAACACCTACCACTCACGCTACACGAGACACGAAGTCGTAAACTACGATATTCTTGAATTACTGCAAAACCATGCGAGCCATCTTCTTGCAACTCCTCCTATAGTAGTGGACCGACTGCAACCAAACTCGGTACACATACTGCTTACTATCGAGCGAACAACCGCTGTCATGAATTAAACACTTATCACTCACGCTACAGGAGACACAAAGTCGTAAACTACGATATTCCTAAATTACTGCAAAACCATGCGAGCCATCTTCCTGCACCTCCTCCTAAAGTAGTGGACCGACTGCAACCAAACTCGGTACACATACTGCTTACTATCAGGCGAACAACCTCTGTTATGAATTAAACACTTACCACTCACGCTACAGGAGACACGAAGTCGTAAACTACGATATTCTTGAATTACTGCAAAACCATGCGAGCCATCTTCCTGCACCTCCTCCTAAAGTAGTGGACCGACTGCAACCAAACTCTGTATACATACTGCTTACTATCAGGCGAACAACTGCTGACATGTACTAAACAGCTACCACTCACGCTACAGGAGACACGAAGTCGTAAACTACGATATTCTTGAATTACTGCAAAACCATGGGAGCTATCTTCCTGCACCTCCTCCTGAAGTAGTGGACCGACTGCAACCAAACTCGGTACACATACTGCTTACTATCAGGCGAACAACCTCTGTGATGAATTAAACACCTACCACTCACGCTACAGGAGACACGAAGTCGTAAACTACGATATTCTTGAATTACTGCAAAACCATGCGAGCCATCGTCCTGCACCTCCTCCTATAGTAGTGGACCCACTGCAACCAAACTCGGTACACATACTGCTTACTATCAGGCGAACAACCGCTGTCATGAATTAAACACCTACCACTCACGCTACAGGAGACACGAAGTCGTAAACTACGATATTCTTGAATTACTGCAAAACCATGCGAGCCATCTTCCTGCAACCCCTCCTATAGTAGTGGACCGACTGCAACCAAACTCGGTACACATACTGCTTACTATCAGGCGAACCACCTCTGTGATGAATTAAACACCTACCACTCACGCTACAGGAGACACGAATTCGTAAACTACGATATTCTCGAATTACTGCAAAACCATGCGAGCCATCTTCCTGCAGCTCCTCCTAAAGTAGTGGACCGACTGCAACCAAACTCGGTACACATACTGCTTACTATCAGGCGAACAACCTCTGTGATGAATTAAACACCTACCACTCACGCTACAGGAGACACGTAGTCGTAAACTACGAAATTCTTGAATTACTGCAAAACCATGCGAGCCATCATCCTGCACCTCCTCCTAAAGTAGTGCACCGACTGCAACCAAATTCGGTACACATACTGCTTACTATCAGGCGAACAACCTCTGTGATGAATTAAACACCTACCACTCACGCTACAGGAGACACGAAGTCGTAAACTACGATATTCTTGAATTACTGCAAAACCATGCGAGCCATCTTCCTGCACCTCCTCCTAAAGTAGTGGACCGACTGCAACCAAACTCGGTACACATACTGCTCACTATCAGGCGAACAACCGCTGTCATGAATTAAACACCTACCACTAACGCTACAGGAGACACGAAGTTGTAAACTACGATTTTCTTGAATTACTGCAAAACCATGCGAGCCATCTTCCTGCACCTCCTCCTAAAGTAGTGGGCCGACTGCAACCAAACTCGGTACACATACTGCTTACTATCAGGCGAACAACCGCTGACATGTACTAAACAGCTACCACTCACGCTACAGGAGACACGAAGTCGTAAACTACGATATTCTTGAATTACTGCAAAACCATGCGAGCCATCTTCCTGCACCTCCTCCTAATGTAGTGGACCGACTGCAACCAAACTCCGTACACATACTGCTTACTATCAGGCGAACAACCGCTGACATGTACTAAACAGCTACCACTCACGCTACAGGAGACACGAAGTCGTAAACTACGATATTCTTGAATTACTGCAAAACCATGCGAGCCATCTTCCTGCACCTCCTCAAAAGTAGTGGACCGTCTGCAACCAAACTCGGTACACATACTGCTTACTATCAGGCGAACAACCGCTGACATGAATTAAACACCTACCACTCACGCTACAGGTGACACGAAGTCGTAAACTACGATATTCTTGAATTACTGCAAAAGCATGCGAGCCATCTTCCTGCACCTCCTCCTATAGTGGTGGACCGACTGCAACCAAAATCGGAACACATACTGCTTACTATCAGGCGAACAACCGCTGTCATGAATTAAACACTTATCACTCACGCTACAAGAGACACAAAGTCGTAAACTACGATATTCCTGAATTACTGCAAAACCATGCGAGCCATCTTCCTGCACCTCCTCCTAAAGTAGTGGACCGACTGCAACCAAACTCGGTACACATACTGATTACCATCAGGCGAACAACCGCTGTCATGAATTAAACACCTACCACTCACGGTACAGGAGACACGAACTCGTAAACTACGATATTCTTGAATTACTGCAAAACCATGCGAGCAATCTTCCTGCACCTCCTCCTAAAGTAGTGGACCGACTGCAACGAAACTCGGTACACATACTGCTTACTATCAGGCGAACAACCGCTGACATGAATTAAACACCTACCACTCTCGCTACAGGAGACACGAAGTCGTAAACTACGATATTCTTGAATTACTGCAAAACCATGCGAGCCATCTTCCTGCAACTCCTCCTATAGTAGTGGACCGACTGCAACCAAACTCGGTACACATACTGCTTACTATCAGGCGAACAACCGCTGTTATGAATTAAACACTTATCACTCACGCTACAGGAGACACAAAGTGGTAAACTACGATATTCCTGAATTACTGCAAAACCATGCGAGCCATCTTCCTGCACGTCCTCCTAAAGTAGTGGACCGACTGCAACCAAACTCGGTACACATACTGCTAACTATCAGGAGAACAACCTCTGTGATGAATTAAACACCTACCACTCACGCTACAGGAGACACGAAGTAGTAAACTACGATATTCTTGAATTACTGCAAAACCATGCGAGCCATCTTCCTGCACCTCCTCCTAAAGTAGTGGACCGACTGCAACCAAACTCTGTACACATACTGCTTAGTATCAGGCGAACAACTGCTGACATGTACTAAACAGCTACCACTCACGCTACAGGAGACACGAAGTCGTAAACTACGATATTCTTGAATTACTGCAAAACCATGGGAGCTATCTTCCTGCACCTCCTCCTGAAGTAGTGGACCGACTGCAACCAAACTCGGTACACATACTGCTTACTATCAGGCGAACAACCTCTGTGATGAATTAAACACCTACCACTCACGCTACAGGAGACACGAAGTCGTAAACTACGATATTCTTGAATTACTGCAAAACCATTCGAGCCATCGTCCTGCACCTCCTCCTATAGTAGTGGACCCACTGCAACCAAACTCGGTACACATACTGCTTACTATCAGGCGAACAACCGCTGTCATGAATTAAACACCTACCACTCACGCTACAGGAGACACGAAGTCTTAAACTACGATATTCTTGAATTACTGCAAAATCATGCGAGCCATCTTCCTGCAACTCCTCGCAAAGTAGTGGACCGACTGCAACCAAACTCGGTACACATACTGCTTACTATCAGGCGAACAACCGCTGTCATGAATTAAACACTTATCACTCACGCTACAGGAGACACAAAGTCGTAAACTACGATATTCCTGAATTACTGCAAAACCATGCGAGCCATCTTCCTGCACCTCCTCCTAAAGTAGTGGACCGACAGCAACCAAACTCGGTACACATACAGCTTACTATCAGGCGAACAACCTCTGTGATGAATTAAACAGCTACCACTCACGCTACAGGAGACACGAGGTCGTAAACTACGATATTCTTGAATTACTGCAAAACCATGCGAGCCATCTTCCTGCACCTCCTCCTAAAGTAGTGGACCTACTGCAACCAAACTCTGTACACATACTGCTTACTATCAGGCGAACATCTGCAGACATGTACTAAACAGCTACCACTCACGCTACAGGAGACACGAAGTCGTAAACTACGATATTCTTGAATTACTGCAAAACCATGGGAGCAATCTACCTGCACCTCCTCCTGAAGTAATGGACCGACTGCAACCAAACTCGGTACACATACTGCTTACTATCAGGCGAACAACCTCTGTGATGAATTAAACGAATACCACTCACGCTATGGGAGACACGAAGTCGTAAACTACGATATTCTTGAATTACTGCTAAACCATGCGAGCCATCTTCCTGCACCTCCTCCTAAAGTAGTGGACCGACTTCTACCAAACTCGGTACACATACTGCTTACTATCAGGCGAACACCCTCTGTGATGAATTAAACACCTACCACTCACGCTACAGGAGACACGAAGTCGTAAACTACGTTTTTATTGAATTACTGCAAAACCATGCGAGCCATCTTCCTGCACCTCCATTTAAAGTAGTGGACCGAATGCAACCAAACTCTGTACACATACTGCTTCCTATGAGGCGAAACACCGCTAACATGTACTAAACAGCTACCACTCACGCTACAGGAGACACGAAGTCGTAAACTACGATATTCTTGAATTACTGCAAAACCATGCGAGCCATCTTCCTGCACCTCCTGCTAAAGTAGTGGACCGACTGCAACCAAACTCGGTACACATACTGCTTACTATCAGGCGAACAACCTCTGTGATGAATTAAACCCCTACCACTCACGCTACAGGAGACACGAAGTCGTAAACTACGATATTCTTGAATTACTGCTAAACCATGCGAGCCATCTTCCTGCACCTCCTCCTAAAGTAGTGGACCGACTGCAACCAAACTCTGTACACATACTGCTTACTATCAGGCGAACAACCGCTGACATGAATTAAACACCTACCACTCACGCTACAGGAGACACGAAGTCGTAAACTACGATATTCTTGAATTACTGCAAAACCATGCGAGCCATTTCCTGCACCTCCTCCTATAGTAGTGGACCGACTGCAACCAAACTCGGTACACATACTTCTTACTAACAGGCGAACAACCGCTGTCATGAATTAAACACTTATCACTCACGCTACAGGAGACACAAAGTCGTAAACTACGATATTCCTGAATTACTGCAAAACCATGTGAGCCATCTTCCTGCACCTCCTCCTAAAGTAGTGGACCGACTGCAACCAAACTCGGTACACATCCTGCTTACCATCAGGCTAACAACCACTGTAATGAATTAAACACCTACCACTCACGCTACAGGAGACACGAAGTCGTAATCTACGATATTCTTGAATTACTGCAAAACCATGCGAGCCATCTTCCTGCACCTCCTCCTAAAGTAGTGGACCGACTGCAACCAAACTCGGTACACATACTGCTTACTATCAGGCGAACAACCTCTGTGATGAATTAAACACCTACCACTCACGCTACAGGAGACACGAAGTCGTAAACTACGATATTCTTGAATTACTGCAAAACCATGCGAGCAATCTTCCTGCACGTCCTCCTATAGTTGTGGACCGACTGCAACCAAACTCGGTACACATACTGCTTACTATCAGGCGAACAACCTCTGTGATGAATTAAACACCTACCATTCACGCTACAGGAGAGACGAAGTCGTAAACTACGATATTCTTGAATTACTGCAAAACCATGCAAGCCATCTTCCTGCACCGCCTCCTAAAGTAGTGGACCGACTGCAACCAAACTCGGTACACATACTGCTTACTATCAGGCGAACAACCTCTGTGATGAATTAAACACCTACCACTCACGCTACAGGAGACACGAAGTCGTAAACTACGATATTTTTGAATTACTGCAAAACGATGCGAGCCATCTTCCTGCACCTCCTCCTAAAGTAGTGGACCGACTGCAACCAAACTCGGTACACATACTGCTTACTATCAGGCGAACAACCGCTGACATGTACTAAACAGCTACCACTCACGCTACAGGAGACACGAAGTCGTAAACTACGATATTCTTGAATTACTGCAAAACCATGCGAGCCATCTTCCTGCACCTCCTCCTAAAGTAGTGGACCGACTGCAACCAAACTCGGTACACATACTGCTTACTATCAGGCGAACAACCGCTGACATGTACTAAACAGCTTCCACTCACGCTACAGGAGACACGAAGTCGTAAACTACGATATTCTTGAATTACTGCAAAACCATGCGAGCCATCTTCCTGCACCTCCTCCTAAAGCAGTGGACCGACTGCAACCAAACTCGGTACACATACTGCTTACTATCAGGCGAACAACCTCTGTGATGAATTAAACCCCTACCACTCACGCTACAGGGGACACGAAGTCGTAAACTACGATATTCTTGAATTACTGCTAAACCATGCGAGCCATCTTCCTGCACCTC
Organism: Locusta migratoria; assembly: GCA_026315105.1. NCBI lineage: Eukaryota > Metazoa > Arthropoda > Insecta > Orthoptera > Acrididae > Locusta > Locusta migratoria. The sequence goes on along the minus strand of CM048752.1, from coordinate 6,746,899 downwards.
CTCCTAAAGTAGTGGACCGACTGCAACCAAACTCTGTACACATACTGCTTACCTTCTGGCGAACAACCGCTGACATGAATTAAACACCTACACTCACGCTACAGGAGACACGAAGTCGTAATCTACGATATTCTTGAATTACTGCAAAACCATGCGAGCCATCTTCCTGCACCTCCTCCTAAAGTAGTGGACCGACTGCAACCAAACTCGGTACACATACTGCTTACTATCAGGCGAACAACCGCTGACATGAATGAAACACCTACCACTCACGCTACAGGAGACACGAAGTCGTAAACTACGATATTCTTGAATTACTGTAAAACCATGCGAGCAATCTTCCTGCACCTCCTCCTAAAGTAGTGGACCGACTGCAACCAAACTCGGTACACATACTGCTTACTATCAGGCGAACAAACTCTGTGATGAATTAAACCCCTACCACTCACGCTACAGGAGACACGAAGTCGTAAACTACGTTTTTATTGAATTACTGCAAAACCATGCAAGCAATCTTCCTGCACCTCCACCTAAAGTAGTGGACCGACTACAACCAAACTCTGTACACATACTGCTTACTATCAGGCGAAACACCGCTGACATGTATTAAACAGCTACCAATCACGCTACAGGAGACACGAAGTCGTAAACTACGATATTCTTGAATTACGGCAAAACCATGCGAGCAATCTTCCTGCACCTCCTCCTACAGTTGTGGACCGACTGCAACCAAACTCGGTACACATACTGCTTACTATCAGGCGAACACCCTCTGTGATGAATTAAACACCTACCACTCACGCTACAGGAGACACGAAGTCGTAAACTACGTTTTTATTGAATTACTGCAAAACCATGCGAGCCATCTTCCTGCACCTCCATTTAAAGTAGTGGACCGAATGCAACCAAACTCTGTACACATACTGCTTCCTATGAGGCGAAACACCGCTAACATGTACTAAACAGCTACCACTCACGCTACAGGAGACACGAAGTCGTAAACTACGATATTCTTGAATTACTGCAAAACCATGCGAGCCATCTTCCTGCACCTCCGCCTAAAGTAGTGGACCGACTGCAACCAAACTCGGTACACATACTGCTTACTATCAGGAGAACAACCTCTGTGATGAATTAAACCCCTACCACTCACGCTACAGGAGACACGAAGTCGTAAACTACGATATTCTTGAATTACTGCTAAACCATGCGAGCCATCTTCCTGCACCTCCTCCTAAAGTAGTGGACCGACTGCAACCAAACTCTGTACACATACTGCTTACTATCAGCGAACAACCGCTGACATGAATTAAACACTTACCACTCACGCTACAGGAGACACGAAGTCGTAAACTACGATATTCTTGAATTACTGCAAAACCATGCGAGCAATCTTCCTGCACCTCCTCCTAAAGTAGTGGACCGACTGCAACCAAACTCGGTACACATACTGCTTACTATCAGGCGAACAACCGCTGTTATGAATTAAACACTTATCACTCACGCTACAGGAGACACAAAGTCGTAAACTACGATATTCCTGAATTACTGCAAAACCATGCGAGCCATCTTCCTGCACCTCCTCCTAAAGTAGTGGACCGACTGCAACCAAACTCGGTACACATACTGATTACCATCAGGCGAACAACCGCTGTCATGAATTAAACACCTACCACTCACGCTACAGGAGACACGAAGTCGTAAACTACGATATTCTTGAATTACTGCAAAACCATGCGAGCCATTTCCTGCACCTCCTCCTATAGTAGTGGACCGACTGCAACCAAACTCGGTACACATACTTCTTACTAACAGGCGAACAACCGCTGTCATGAATTAAACACTTATCACTCACGCTACAGGAGACACAAAGTCGTAAACTACGATATTCCTGAATTACTGCAAAACCATGTGAGCCATCTTCCTGCACCTCCTCCTAAAGTAGTGGACCGACTGCAACCAAACTCGGTACACATCCTGCTTACCATCAGGCTAACAACCGCTGTAATGAATTAAACACCTACCACTCACGCTACAGGAGACACGAAGTCGTAATCTACGATATTCTTGAATTACTGCAAAACCATGCGAGCCATCTTCCTGCACCTCCTCCTAAAGTAGTGGACCGACTGCAACCAAACTCGGTACACATACTGCTTACTATCAGGCGAACAACCTCTGTGATGAATTAAACACCTACCACTCACGCTACAGGAGACACGAAGTCGTAAACTACGATATTCTTGAATTACTGCAAAACCATGCGAGCAATCTTCCTGCACGTCCTCCTATAGTTGTGGACCGACTGCAACCAAACTCGGTACACATACTGCTTACTATCAGGCGAACAACCTCTGTGATGAATTAAACACCTACCATTCACGCTACAGGAGAGACGAAGTCGTAAACTACGATATTCTTGAATTACTGCAAAACCATGCAAGCCATCTTCCTGCACCGCCTCCTAAAGTAGTGGACCGACTGCAACCAAACTCGGTACACATACTGCTTACTATCAGGCGAACAACCTCTGTGATGAATTAAACACCTACCACTCACGCTACAGGAGACACGAAGTCGTAAACTACGATATTTTTGAATTACTGCAAAACGATGCGAGCCATCTTCCTGCACCTCCTCCTAAAGTAGTGGACCGACTGCAACCAAACTCGGTACACATACTGCTTACTATCAGGCGAACAACCGCTGACATGTACTAAACAGCTACCACTCACGCTACAGGAGACACGAAGTCGTAAACTACGATATTCTTGAATTACTGCAAAACCATGCGAGCCATCTTCCTGCACCTCCTCCTAAAGTAGTGGACCGACTGCAACCAAACTCGGTACACATACTGCTTACTATCAGGCGAACAACCGCTGACATGTACTAAACAGCTTCCACTCACGCTACAGGAGACACGAAGTCGTAAACTACGATATTCTTGAATTACTGCAAAACCATGCGAGCCATCTTCCTGCACCTCCTCCTAAAGCAGTGGACCGACTGCAACCAAACTCGGTACACATACTGCTTACTATCAGGCGAACAACCTCTGTGATGAATTAAACCCCTACCACTCACGCTACAGGGGACACGAAGTCGTAAACTACGATATTCTTGAATTACTGCTAAACCATGCGAGCCATCTTCCTGCACCTCCTCCTAAAGTAGTGGACCGACTGCAACCAAACTCTGTACACATACTGCTTACTATCTGGCGAACAACCGCTGACATGAATTAAACACCTACCACTCACGCTACAGGAGACACGAAGTCGTAATCTACGATATTCTTGAATTACTGCAAAACCATGCGAGCCATCTTCCTGCACCTCCTCCTAAAGTATTGGACCGACTGCAACCAAACTCGGTACACATACTGCTTACTATCAGGCGAACAACCGCTGACATGAATGAAACACCTACCACTCACGCTACAGGAGACACGAAGTCGTAAACTACGATATTCTTGAATTACTGTAAAACCATGCGAGCAATCTTCCTGCACCTCCTCCTAAAGTAGTGGACCGACTGCAACCAAACTCGGTACACATACTGCTTACTATCAGGCGAACAAACTCTGTGATGAATTAAACACCTACCACTCACGCTACAGGAGACACGAAGTCGTAAACTACGTTTTTATTGAATTACTGCAAAACCATGCAAGCAATCTTCCTGCACCTCCACCTAAAGTAGTGGACCGACTACAACCAAACTCTGTACACATACTGCTTACTATCAGGCGAAACACCGCTGACATGTATTAAACAGCTACCAATCACGCTACAGGAGACACGAAGTCGTAAACTACGATATTCTTGAATTACGGCAAAACCATGCGAGCAATCTTCCTGCACCTCCTCCTACAGTTGTGGACCGACTGCAACCAAACTCGGTACACATACTGCTTACTATCAGGCGAACACCCTCTGTGATGAATTAAACACCTACCACTCACGCTACAGGAGACACGAAGTCGTAAACTACGTTTTTATTGAATTACTGCAAAACCATGCGAGCCATCTTCCTGCACCTCCATTTAAAGTAGTGGACCGAATGCAACCAAACTCTGTACACATACTGCTTCCTATGAGGCGAAACACCGCTAACATGTACTAAACAGCTACCACTCACGCTACAGGAGACCCGAAGTCGTAAACTACGATATTCTTGAATTACTGCAAAACCATGCGAGCCATCTTCCTGCACCTCCGCCTAAAGTAGTGGACCGACTGCAACCAAACTCGGTACACATACTGCTTACTATCAGGAGAACAACCTCTGTGATGAATTAAACCCCTACCACTCACGCTACAGGAGACACGAAGTCGTAAACTACGATATTCTTGAATTACTGCTAAACCATGCGAGCCATCTTCCTGCACCTCCTCCTAAAGTAGTGGACCGACTGCAACCAAACTCTGTACACATACTGCTTACTATCAGCGAACAACCGCTGACATGAATTAAACACTTACCACTCACGCTACAGGAGACACGAAGTCGTAAACTACGATATTCTTGAATTACTGCAAAACCATGCGAGCAATCTTCCTGCACCTCCTCCTAAAGTAGTGGACCGACTGCAACCAAACTCGGTACACATACTGCTTACTATCAGGCGAACAACCGCTGTTATGAATTAAACACTTATCACTCACGCTACAGGAGACACAAAGTCGTAAACTACGATATTCCTGAATTACTGCAAAACCATGCGAGCCATCTTCCTGCACCTCCTCCTAAAGTAGTGGACCGACTGCAACCAAACTCGGTACACATACTGATTACCATCAGGCGAACAACCGCTGTCATGAATTAAACACCTACCACTCACGGTACAGGAGACACGAACTCGTAAACTACGATATTCTTGAATTACTGCAAAACCATGCGAGCAATCTTCCTGCACCTCCTCCTAAAGTAGTGGACCGACTGCAACCAAACTCGGTACACATACTGCTTACTATCAGGCGAACAACCGCTGACATGAATTAAACACCTACCACTCTCGCTACAGGAGACACGAAGTCGTAAACTACGATATTCTTGAATTACTGCAAAACCATGCGAGCCATCTTCCTGCAACTCCTCCTATAGTTGTGGACCGACTGCAACCAAACTCGGTACACATACTGCTTACTATCAGGCGAACAACCTCTGTGATGAATTAAACACCTACCATTCACGCTACAGGAGGCACGAAGTCTTAAACTACGATATTCTTGAATTACTGCAAAACCATGCAAGCCATCTTCCTGCACCGCCTCCTAAAGTAGTGGACCGACTGCAACCAAACTCGGTACACATACTGCTTACTATCAGGCGAACAACCTCTGTGATGAATTAAACACCTACCACTCACGCTACAGGAGACACGAAGTCGTAAACTACGATATTCTTGAATTACTGCAAAACGATGCGAGCCATCTTCCTGCACCTCCTCCTAAAGTAGTGGACCGACTGCAACCAAACTCGGTACACATACTGCTTACTATCAGGCGAACAACCGCTGACATGTACTAAATAGCTACCACTCACGCTACAGGAGACACGAAGTCGTAAACTACGATATTCTTGAATTACTGCAAAACCATGCGAGCCATCTTCCTGCACCTCCTCCTAAAGTAGTGGACCGACTGCAACCAAACTCGGTACACATACTGCTTACTATCAGGCGAACAACCGCTGACATGTACTAAACAGCTTCCACTCACGCTACAGGAGACACGAAGTCGTAAACTACGATATTCTTGAATTACTGCAAAACCATGCGAGCCATCTTCCTGCACCTCCTCCTAAAGTAGTGGACCGACTGCAACCAAACTCGGTACACATACTGCTTACTATCAGGCGAACAACCTATGTGATGAATTAAACCCCTACCACTCACGCTACAGGAGACACGAAGTCGTAAACTACGATATTCTTGAATTACTGCTAAACCATGCGAGCCATCTTCCTGCACCTCCTCCTAAAGTAGTGGACCGACTGCAACCAAACTCTGTACACATACTGCTTACTATCTGGCGAACAACCGCTGACATGAATTAAACACCTACCACTCACGCTACAGGAGACACGAAGTCGTAATCTACGATATTCTTGAATTACTGCAAAACCATGCGAGCCATCTTCCTGCACCTCCTCCTAAAGTAGTGGACCGACTGCAACCAAACTCGGTACACATACTGCTTACTATCAGGCGAACAACCGCTGACATGAATGAAACACCTACCACTCACGCTACAGGAGACACGAAGTCGTAAACTACGATATTCTTGAATTACTGTAAAACCATGCGAGCAATCTTCCTGCACCTCCTCCTAAAGTAGTGGACCGACTGCAACCAAACTCGGTACACATACTGCTTGCTATCAGGCGAACAAACTCTGTGACGAATTAAACACCTACCACTCACGCTACAGGAGACACGAAGTCGTAAACTACGTTTTTATTGAATTACTGCAAAACCATGCAAGCAATCTTCCTGCACCTCCACCTAAAGTAGTGGACCGACTACAACCAAACTCTGTACACATACTGCTTACTATCAGGCGAAACACCTCTGACATGTATTAAACAGCTACCAATCACGCTACAGGAGACACGAAGTCGTAAACTACGATATTCTTGAATTACGGCAAAACCATGCGAGCAATCTTCCTGCACCTCCTCCTACAGTTGTGGACCGACTGCAACCAAACTCGGTACACGTACTGCTTACTATCAGGCGAAAAACCTCTGTGATGAATTAAACACCTACCATTCACGCTACAGGAGACACGAAGTCGTAAACTACGATATTCTTGTATTACTGCAAAACCATGCGAGCCATCTTCCTGCACCTCCTCCTAAAGTAGTGGACCGACTGCAACCAAACTCGGTACACATACTGCTTACTATCAGGCGAACAACCTCTGTGATGAATTAAACACCTACCACTCACGCTACAGGAGACACGAAGTCGTAAACTACGGTATTCTTGAATTACTGCAAAACCATGCGAGCAATCTTCCTGCACGTCCTCCTATAGTTGTGGACCGACTGCAACCAAACTCGGTACACATACTGCTTATTATCAGGCGAACAACCTCTGCGATGAATTAAACACCTACCATTCACGCTACAGGATACACGAAGTCGTAAACTACGATATTCTTGAATTACTGCTAAACCATGCGAGCGATCTTCCTGCACCTCCTCCTAAAGTAGTGGACCGACTTCTACCAAACTCGGTACACATACTGCGTACTATCAGGCGAACACCCTCTGTGATGAATTAAACACCTACCACTCACGCTACAGGAGACACGAAGTCGTAAACTACGTTTTTATTGAATTTCTGCAAAACCATGCGAGCCATCTTCCTGCACCTCCATTTAAAGTAGTGGACCGAATGCAACCAAACTCTGTACACATACTGCTTCCTATGAGGCGAAACACCGCTAACATGTACTAAACAGCTACCACTCACGCTACAGGAGACACGAAGTCGTAAACTACGATATTCTTGAATTACTGCAAAACCATGCGAGCCATCTTCCTGCACCTCCGCCTAAAGTAGTGGACCGACTGCAACCAAACTCGGTACACATACTGCTTACTATCAGGCGAACAACCTCTGTGATGAATTAAACCCCTACCACTCACGCCACAGGAGACACGAAGTCGTAAACTACGATATTCTTGAATTACTGCTAAACCATGCGAGCCATCTTCCTGCACCTCCTCCTAAAGTAGTGGACCGACTGCAACCAAACTCTGTACACATACTGCTTACTATCAGCGAACAGCCGCTGACATGAATTAAACACCTACCACTCACGCTACAGGAGACACGAAGTCGTAAACTACGATATTCTTGAATTACAGCAAAACCATGCGAGCAATCTTCCTGCACCTCCTCCTAAAGTGGTGGACCGACTGCAACCAAACTCGGTACACATACTGCTTACTATCAGGCGAACAACCGCTGACATGAATTAAACACCTACCACTCTCGCTACAGGAGACACGAAGTCGTAAACTACGATATTCTTGAATTGCTGCAAAACCATGCGAGCCATCTTCCTGCAACTCCTCCTATAGTAGTGGACCGACTGCAACCAAACTCGGTACACATACTGCTTACTATCAGGCGAACAACCGCTGTTATGAATTAAACACTTATCATTCACGCTACAGGAGACACAAAGTCGTAAACTACGATATTCTTGAATTGCTGCAAAACCATGCGAGCCATCTTCCTGCAACTCCTCCTATAGTAGTGGACCGACTGCAACCAAACTCGGTACACATACTGCTTACTATCAGGCGAACAACCGCTGTCATGAATTAAACACCTACCACTCACGGTACAGGAGACACGAACTCGTAAACTACGATATTCTTGAATTACTGCAAAACCATGCGAGCAATCTTCCTGCACCTCCTCTTAAAGTAGTGGACCGACTGCAACCAAACTCGGTACACATACTGCTTACTATCAGGCGAACAACCGCTGACATGAATTAAACACCTACCATTCTCGCTACAGGAGACACGAAGTCGTAAACTACGATATTCTTGAATTACTGCAAAACCATGCGAGCCATCTTCCTGCAACTCCTCCTATAGTAGTGGACCGACTGCAACCAAACTCGGTACACATACTGCTTACTATCAGGCGAACAACCGCTGTTATGAATTAAACACTTATCACTCACGCTACAGGAGACACAAAGTCGTAAACTACGATATTCCTGAATTACTGCAAAACCATGCGAGCCATCTTCCTGCACGTCCTCCTAAAGTAGTGGACCGACTGCAACCAAACTCGGTACACATACTGCTTACTATCAGGAGAACAACCTCTGTGATGAATTAAACACCTACCACTCACGCTACAGGAGACACGAAGTAGTGAACTACGATATTCTTGAATTACTGCAAAACCATGCGAGCCATCTTCCTGCACCTCCTCCTAAAGTATTGGACCGACTGCAACCAAACTCTGTACACATACTGCTTACTATCAGGCGAACAACTGCTGATATGTACTAAACAGCTACCACTCACGCTACAGGAGACACGAAGTCGTAAACTACGATATTCTTGAATTACTGCAAAACCATGGGAGCTATCTTCCTGCACCTCCTCCTGAAGTAGTGGACCGACTGCAACCAAACTCGGTACACATACTGCTTACTATCAGGCGAACAACCTCTGTGATGAATTAAACACCTACCACTCACGCTACAGGAGACACGAAGTCGTAAACTACGATATTCTTGAATTACTGCAAAACCATGCGAGCCATCGTCCTGCACCTCCTCCTATAGTAGTGGACCCACTGCAACCAAACTCTGTACACATACTGCTTACTATCAGGCGAACAACCGCTGTCATGAATTAAACACCTACCACTCACGCTACAGGAGACACGAAGTCTTAAACTACGATATTCTTGAATTACTGCAAAACCATGCGAGCCATCTTCCTGCAACTCCTCGTAAAGTAGTGGACCGACTGCAACCAAACTCGGTACACATACTGCTTACTATCAGGCGAACAACCGCTGTCATGAATTAAACACTTATCACTCACGCTACAGGAGACACAAAGTCGTAAACTACGATATTCCTGAAATACTGCAAAACCATGCGAGCCATCTTCCTGCACCTCCTCCTAAAGTAGTGGACCGACAGCAACCAAACTCGGTACACATACAGCATACTATCAGGCGAACAACCTCTGTGATGAATTAAACAGCTACCACTCACGCTACAGGAGACACGAAGTCGTAAACTACGATATTCTTGAATTACTGCAAAACCATGCGAGCCATCTTCCTGCACCTCCTCCTAAAGTAATGGACCTACTGCAACCAAACTCTGTACACATACTGCTTACTATCAGGCGAACATCTGCAGACATGTACTAAACAGCTACCACTCACGCTACAGGAGACACGAAGTCGTAAACTACGATATTCTTGAATTACTGCAAAACCATGGGAGCTATCTTCCTGCACCTCCTCCTGAAGTAGTGGACCGACTGCAACCAAACTCGGTACACATACTGCTTACCATCAGGCGAACAACATCTGTGATGAATTAAACGAATACCACTCACGCTATGGGAGATACGAAGTCGTAAACTACGATATTCTTGAATTACTGCTAAACCATGCGAGCCATCTTCCTGCACCTCCTCCTAAAGTAGTGGACCGACTTCTACCAAACTCGGTACACATACTGCTTACTATCAGTCGAACACCCTCTGTGATGAATTAAACACCTACCACTCACGCTACAGGAGACACGAAGTCGTAAACTACGTTTTTATTGAATTACTGCAAAACCATGCGAGCCATCTTCCTGCACCTCCATTTAAAGTAGTGGACCGAATGCAACCAAACTCTGTACACATGAGGCGAAACACCGCTAACATGTACTAAACAGCTACCACTCATCTACAGGAGACACGAAGTCGTAAACTACGATATTCTTGAATTACTGCAAAACCATGCGAGCCATCTTCCTGCACCTCCTCCTAAAGTAGTGGACCGACTGCAACCAAACTCGGTACACATACTGCTTACTATCAGGCGAACAACCTCTGTGATGAATTAAACCCCTACCACTCACGCTACAGGAGACACGAAGTCGTAAACTACGATATTCTTGAATTACTGCTAAACCATGCGATCCATCTTCCTGCACCTCCTCCTAAAGTAGTGGACCGACTGCAACCAAACACTGTACACATACTGCTTACTATCAGGCGAACAACCGCTGACATGAATTAAACACCTACCACTCACGCTACAGGAGACACGAAGTCGTAAACTACGATATTCTTGAATTACTGCAAAACCATGCGAGCCATTTCCTGCACCTCCTCCTATAGTAGTGGACCGACTGCAACCAAACTCGGTACACATACTTCATACTATCAGGCGAACAACCGCTGTCATGAATTAAACACTTATCACTCACGCTACAGGAGACACAAAGTCGTAAACTACGATATTCTTGAATTACTGCTAAACCATGCGAGCCATCTTCCTGCACCTCCTCCTAAAGTAGTGGACCGACTGCAACCAAACTCTGTACACATACTGCTTACTATCAGCGAACAACCGCTGACATGAATTAAACACCTACCACTCACGCTACAGGAGACACGAAGTCGTAAACTACGATATTCTTGAATTACTGCAAAACCATGCGAGCAATCTTCCTGCACCTCCTCCTAAAGTAGTGGACCGACTGCAACCAAACTCGGTACACATACTGCTTACTATCAGGCGAACAACCGCTGACATGAATTAAACACCTACCACTCTCGCTACAGGAGACACGAAGTCGTAAACTACGACATTCTTGAATTGCTGCAAAACCATGCGAGCCATCTTCCTGCAACTCCTCCTATAGTAGTGGACCGACTGCAACCAAACTCGGTACACATACTGCTTACTATCAGGCGAACAACCGCTGTTATGAATTAAACACTTATCATTCACGCTACAGGAGACACAAAGTCGTAAACTACGATATTCCTGAATTACTGCAAAACCATGCGAGCCATCTTCCTGCACCTCCTCCTAAAGTAGTGGACCGACTGCAACCAAACTCGGTACACATACTGATTACCATCAGGCGAACAACCGCTGTCATGAATTAAACACCTACCACTCACGGTACAGGAGACACGAACTCGTAAACTACGATATTCTTGAATTACTGCAAAACCATGCGAGCAATCTTCCTGCACCTCCTCCTAAAGTAGTGGACCGACTGCAACCAAACTCGGTACACATACTGCTTACTATCAGGCGAACAACCGCTGACATGAATTAAACACCTACCACTCTCGCTACAGGAGACACGAAGTCGTAAACTACGATATTCTTGAATTACTGCAAAACCATGCGAGCCATCTTCCTGCAACTCCTCCTATAGTAGTGGACCGACTGCAACCAAACTCGGTACACATACTGCTTACTATCAGGCGAACAACCGCTGTTATGAATTAAACACTTATCACTCACGCTACAGGAGACACAAAGTCGTAAACTACGATATTCTTGAATTACTGCAAAACCATGCGAGCCATCTTCCTGCAACTCCTCGTAAAGTAGTGGACCGAATGCAACCAAACTCGGTACACATACTGCTTACTATCAGGCGAACAACCGCTGTCATGAATTAAACACTTATCACTCACGCTACAGGAGACACAAAGTCGTAAACTACGATATTCCTGAAATACTGCAAAACCATGCGAGCCATCTTCCTGCACCTCCTCCTAAAGTAGTGGACCGACTTCTACCAAACTCGGTACACATACTGCTTACTATCAGTCGAACACCCTCTGTGATGAATTAAACACCTACCACTCACGCTACAGGAGACACGAAGTCGTAAACTACGTTTTTATTGAATTACTGCAAAACCATGCGAGCCATCTTCCTGCACCTCCATTTAAAGTAGTGGACCGAATGCAACCAAACTCTGTACACATGAGGCGAAACACCGCTAACATGTACTAAACAGCTACCACTCACGCTACAGGAGACACGAAGTCGTAAACTACGATATTCTTGAATTACTGCAAAACCATGCGAGCCATCTTCCTGCACCTCCTCCTAAAGTAGTGGACCGACTGCAACCAAACTCGGTACACATACTGCTTACTATCAGGCGAACAACCTCTGTGATGAATTAAACCCCTACCACTCACGCTACAGGAGACACGAAGTCGTAAACTACGATATTCTTGAATTACTGCTAAACCATGCGATCCATCTTCCTGCACCTCCTCCTAAAGTAGTGGACCGACTGCAACCAAACTCTGTACACATACTGCTTACTATCAGGCGAACAACCGCTGACATGAATTAAACACCTACCACTCACGCTACAGGAGACACGAAGTCGTAAACTACGATATTCTTGAATTACTGCAAAACCATGCGAGCCATTTCCTGCACCTCCTCCTATAGTAGTGGACCGACTGCAACCAAACTCGGTACACATACTTCATACTATCAGGCGAACAACCGCTGTCATGAATTAAACACTTATCACTCACGCTACAGGAGACACAAAGTCGTAAACTACGATATTCCTGAATTACTGCAAAACCATGCGAGCCATCTTCCTGCACCTCCTCCTAAAGTAGTGGACCGACTGCAACCAAACTCGGTACACATACTGCTTACCATCAGGCTAACAACCGCTGTCATGAATTAAACACCTACCACTCACGCTACAGGAGACACGAAGTCGTAATCTACGAGATTCTTGAATTACTTGCAAAACCATGCGAGCCATCTTCCTCCTAAAGTAGTGGATCGACTGCAACCAAACTCGGTACACATACTGCTTACTATCAGGCGAACAACCTCTGTGATGAATTAAACACCTACCACTCACGCTACAGGAGACACGAAGTCGTAAACTACGATATTCTTGAATTACTGCAAAACCATGCGAGCAATCTTCCTGCACCTCCTCCTAAAGTAGTGGACCGACTGCAACCAAACTCGGAACACATACTGCTTACTATCAGGCGAACAACCGCTGACATGTACTGAACAGCTACCACTCACGCTACAGGAGACACGAAGTCGTAAACTACGATATTCTTGAATTACTGCAAAACCATGCGAGCCATCTTCCTGCACCTCCTCCTAAAGTAGTGGACCGACTGCAACCAAACTCGGTACACATACTGCTTACTATCAGGCGAACAACCTCTGTGATGAATTAAACACCTACCACTCACGCTACAGGAGACACGAAGTCGTAAACTACGATATTCTTGAATTACTGCAAAACCATGCGAGCAATCTTCCTGCACCTCCTCCTAAAGTAGTGGACCGACTGCAACCAAACTCGGTACACATACTGCTTACTATCAGGCGAACAACCGCTGACATGAATTAAACACCTACCACTCTCGCTACAGGAGACACGAAGTCGTAAACTACGATATTCTTGAATTGCTGCAAAACCATGCGAGCCATCTTCCTGCAACTCCTCCTATAGTAGTGGACCGACTGCAACCAAACTCGGTACACATACTGCTTACTATCAGGCGAACAACCGCTGTTATGAATTAAACACTTATCATTCACGCTACAGGAGACACAAAGTCGTAAACTACGATATTCCTGAATTACTGCAAAACCATGCGAGCCATCTTCCTGCACCTCCTCCTAAAGTAGTGGACCGACTGCAACCAAACTCGGTACACATACTGATTACCATCAGGCGAACAACCGCTGTCATGAATTAAACACCTACCACTCACGGTACAGGAGACACGAACTCGTAAACTACGATATTCTTGAATTACTGCAAAACCATGCGAGCAATCTTCCTGCACCTCCTCCTAAAGTAGTGGACCGACTGCAACCAAACTCGGTACACATACTGCTTGCTATCAGGCGAACAACCGCTGACATGAATTAAACACCTACCACTCTCGCTACAGGAGACACGAAGTCGTAAACTACGATATTCTTGAATTACTGCAAAACCATGCGAGCCATCTTCCTGCAACTCCTCCTATAGTAGTGGACCGACTGCAACCAAACTCGGTATACATACTGCTAACTATCAGGCGAACAACCGCTGTTATGAATTAAACACTTATCACTCACGCTACAGGAGACACAAAGTCGTAAACTACGATATTCCTGAATTACTGCAAAACCATGCGAGCCATCTTCCTGCACGTCCTCCTAAAGTAGTGGACCGACTGCAACCAAACTCGGTACACATACTGCTTACTATCAGGAGAACAACCTCTGTGATGAATTAAACACCTACCACTCACGCTACAGGAGACACGAAGTAGTAAACTACGATATTCTTGAATTACTGCAAAACCATGCGAGCCATCTTCCTGCACCTCCTCCTAAAGTAGTGGACCGACTGCAACCAAACTCTGTACACATACTGCTTACTATCAGGCGAACAACTGCTGATATGTACTAAACAGCTACCACTCACGCTACAGGAGACACGAAGTCGTAAACTACGATATTCTTGAATTACTGCAAAAACCATGGGAGCTATCTTCCTGCACCTCCTCCTGAAGTAGTGGACCGACTGCAACCAAACTCGGTACACATACTGCTTACTATCAGGCGAACAACCTCTGTGATGAATTAAACACCTACCACTCACGCTACAGGAGACACGAAGTCGTAAACTACGATATTCTTGAATTACTGCAAAACCATGCGAGCCATCGTCCTGCACCTCCTCCTATAGTAGTGGACCCACTGCAACCAAACTCTGTACACATACTGCTTACTATCAGGCGAACAACCGCTGTCATGAATTAAACACCTACCACTCACGCTACAGGAGACACGAAGTCTTAAACTACGATATTCTTGAATTACTGCAAAACCATGCGAGCCATCTTCCTGCAACTCCTCGTAAAGTAGTGGACCGACTGCAACCAAACTCGGTACACATACTGCTTACTATCAGGCGAACAACCGCTGTCATGAATTAAACACTTATCACTCACGCTACAGGAGACACAAAGTCGTAAACTACGATATTCCTGAATTACTGCAAAACCATGCGAGCCATCTTCCTGCACCTCCTCCTAAAGTAGTGGACCGACAGCAACCAAACTCGGTACACATACAGCTTACTATCAGGCGAACAACCTCTGTGATGAATTAAACAGCTACCACTCACGCTACAGGAGACACGAAGTCGTAAACTACGATATTCTTGAATTACTGCAAAACCATGCGAGCCATCTTCCTGCACCTCCTCCTAAAGTAATGGACCTACTGCAACCAAACTCTGTACACATACTGCTTACTATCAGGCGAACATCTGCAGACATGTACTAAACAGCTACCACTCACGCTACAGGAGACACGAAGTCGTAAACTACGATATTCTTGAATTACTGCAAAACCATGGGAGCTATCTTCCTGCACCTCCTCCTGAAGTAGTGGACCGACTGCAACCAAACTCGGTACACATACTGCTTACCATCAGTCGAACAACCGCTGTGATGAATTAAACGAATACCACTCACGCTATGGGAGACACGAAGTCGTAAACTACGATATTCTTGAATTACTGCTAAACCATACGAGCCATCTTCCTGCACCTCCTCCTAAAGTAGTGGACCGACTTCTACCAAACTCGGTACACATACTGCTTACTATCAGTCGAACACCCTCTGTGATGAATTAAACACCTACCACTCACGCTACAGGAGACACGAAGTCGTAAACTACGTTTTTATTGAATTACTGCAAAA
The DNA here is from genome assembly GCA_026315105.1 of Locusta migratoria. Taxonomy (NCBI): domain Eukaryota; kingdom Metazoa; phylum Arthropoda; class Insecta; order Orthoptera; family Acrididae; genus Locusta; species Locusta migratoria. The sequence goes on along the minus strand of CM048752.1, from coordinate 6,730,597 downwards.
CCATGCGAGCCATCTTCCTGCACCTCCATTTAAAGTAGTGGACCGAATGCAACCAAACTCTGTACACATGAGGCGAAACACCGCTAACATGTACTAAACAGCTACCACTCACGCTACAGGAGACACGAAGTCGTAAACTACGATATTCTTGAATTACTGCAAAACCATGCGAGCCATCTTCCTGCACCTCCTCCTAAAGTAGTGGACCGACTGCAACCAAACTCGGTACACATACTGCTTACTATCAGGCGAACAACCTCTGTGATGAATTAAACCCCTACCACTCACGCTACAGGAGACACGAAGTCGTAAACTACGATATTCTTGAATTACTGCTAAACCATGCGATCCATCTTCCTGCACCTCCTCCTAAAGTAGTGGACCGACTGCAACCAAACTCTGTACACATACTGCTTACTATCAGGCGAACAACCGCTGACATGAATTAAACACCTACCACTCACGCTACAGGAGACACGAAGTCGTAAACTACGATATTCTTGAATTACTGCAAAACCATGCGAGCCATTTCCTGCACCTCCTCCTATAGTAGTGGACCGACTGCAACCAAACTCGGTACACATACTTCATACTATCAGGCGAACAACCGCTGTCATGAATTAAACACTTATCACTCACGCTACAGGAGACACAAAGTCGTAAACTACGATATTCCTGAATTACTGCAAAACCATGCGAGCCATCTTCCTGCACCTCCTCCTAAAGTAGTGGACCGACTGCAACCAAACTCGGTACACATACTGCTTACCATCAGGCTAACAACCGCTGTCATGAATTAAACACCTACCACTCACGCTACAGGAGACACGAAGTCGTAATCTACGATATTCTTGAATTACTTGCAAAACCATGCGAGCCATCTTCCTCCTAAAGTAGTGGATCGACTGCAACCAAACTCGGTACACATACTGCTTACTATCAGGCGAACAACCTCTGTGATGAATTAAACACCTACCACTCACGCTACAGGAGACACGAAGTCGTAAACTACGATATTCTTGAATTACTGCAAAACCATGCGAGCAATCTTCCTGCACCTCCTCCTAAAGTAGTGGACCGACTGCAACCAAACTCGGAACACATACTGCTTACTATCAGGCGAACAACCGCTGACATGTACTAAACAGCTACCACTCACGCTACAGGAGACACGAAGTCGTAAACTACGATATTCTTGAATTACTGCAAAACCATGCGAGCCATCTTCCTGCACCTCCTCCTAAAGTAGTGGACCGACTGCAACCAAACTCGGTACACATACTGCTTACTATCAGGCAAACAACCTCTGTGATGAATTAAACACCTACCACTCACGCTACAGGAGACACGTAGTCGTAAACTACGATATTCTTGAATTACTGCAAAACGATGCGAGCCATCTTCCTGCACCTCCTCCTAAAGTAGTGGACCGACTGCAACCAAACTCGGTACACATACTGCTTACTATCAGGCGAACAACCGCTGACATGTACTAAACAGCTACCACACACGCTACAGGAGACACGAAGTCGTAAACTACGATATTCTTGAATTACTGCAAAACCATGCGAGCCATCTTCCTGCACCTCCTCCTAAAGTAGTTGACCGACTGCAACCAAACTCGGTACACATACTGCTTACTATCAGGCGAACAACCGCTGACATATACTAAACAGCTTACACTCACGCTACAGGAGACACGAAGTGGTAAACTACGATATTCTTGAATTACTGCAAAACCATGCGAGCCATCTTCCTGCACCTCCTCCTAAAGTATTTGATCGACTGCAACCAAACTCGGTACACATACTGCTTACTATCAGGCGAACAACCTCTGTGATGAATTAAACCCCTACCACTCACGCTACAGGAGACACGAAGTCGTAAACTACGATATTCTTGAATTACTGCTAAACCATGCGAGCCATCTTCCTGCACCTCCTCCTAAAGTAGTGGACCGACTGCAACCAAACTCTGTACACATACTGCTTACTATCAGGCGAACAACCGCTGACATGAATTAAACACCTAACACTCACGCTACAGGAGACACGAAGTCGTAATCTACGATATTCTTGAATTACTGCAAAACCATGCGAGCCATCTTCCTGCACCTCCTCCTAAAGTAGTGGACCGACTGCAACCAAACTCGGTACACATACTGCTTACTATCAGGCGAACAACCGCTGACATGTACTAAACAGCTACCACTCACGCTACAGGAGACACGAAGTCGTAAACTACGATATTCTTGAATTACTGCAAAACCATGCGAGCCATCTTCCTGCAACTCCTCCTAAAGTAGTGGACCGACTGCAACCAAACTCGGTACACATACTGCTTACTATCAGGCGAACAACCGCTGACATGTACTAAACAGCTTCCACTCACGCTACAGGAGACACGAAGTCGTAAACTACGATATTCTTGAATTACTGCAAAACCATGCGAGCCATCTTCCTGCACCTCCTCCTAAAGTAGTTGATCGACTGCAACCAAACTCGGTACACATACTGCTTACTATCAGGCGAACAACCTCTGTGATGAATTAAACCCCTACCACTCACGCTACAGGAGACACGAAGTCGTAAACTACGATATTCTTGAATTACTGCTAAACCATGCGAGCCATCTTCCTGCACCTCCTCCTAAAGTAGTGGACCGACTGCAACCAAACTCTGTACACATACTGCTTACTATCAGGCGAACAACCGCTGACATGAATTAAACACCTAACACTCACGCTACAGGAGACACGAAGTCGTAATCTACGATATTCTTGAATTACTGCAAAACCATGCGAGCCATCTTCCTGCACCTCCTCCTAAAGTAGTGGACCGACTGCAACCAAACTCGGTACACATACTGCGTACTATCAGGCGAACAACCGCTGACATGAATGAAACACCTACCACTCACGCTACAGGAGACACGAAGTCGTAAACTACGATATTCTTGAATTACTGTAAAACCTTGCGAGCAATCTTCCTGCACCTCCTCCTAAAGTAGTGGACCGACTGCAACCAAACTCGGTACACATACTGCTTACTATCAGGCGAACAAACTCTGTGATGAATTAAACACCTACCACTCACGCTACAGGAGACACGAAGTCGTAAACTACGTTTTTATTGAATTACTGCAAAACCTTGCAAGCAATCTTCCTGCACCTCCACCTAAAGTAGTGGACCGACTACAACCAAACTCTGTACACATACTGCTTACTATCAGGCGAAACACCGCTGACATGTATTAAACAGCTACCACTCACGCTACAGGAGACACGAAGTCGTAAATTACGATATTCTTGAATTACGGCAAAACCATGCGAGCAATCTTCCTGCCCCTCCTCCTACAGTTGTGGACCGACTGCAACCAAACTCGGTACACCTACTGCTTACTATCAGGCGAAAAACCTCTGTGATGAATTAAACACCTACCATTCACGCTACAGGAGACACGAAGTCGTAAACTACGATAGTCTTGTATTACTGCAAAACCATGCGAGCCATCTTCCTGCACCTCCTCCTAAAGTAGTGGACCGACTGCAACCAAACTCGGTACACATACTGCTTACTATCAGGCGAACAACCTCTGTGATGAATTAAACACCTACCACTCACGCTACAGGAGACACGAAGTCGTAAACTACGATAATCTTGAATTACTGCAAAACCATGCGAGCAATCTTCCTGCACGTCCTCCTATAGTTGTGGACCGACTGCAACCAAACTCGGTACACATACTGCTTATTATCAGGCGAACAACCTCTGTGATGAATTAAACACCTACTATTCACGCTACAGGATACACGAAGTCGTAAAATACGATATTCTTGAATTACTGCTAAACCATGCGAGCCATCTTCCTGCACCTCCTCCTAAAATAGTGGACCGACTTCTACCAAACTCGGTACACATACTGCTTACTATCAGGCGAACACCCTCTGTGATGAATTAAACACCTACCACTCACGCTACAGGAGACACGAAGTCGTAAACTACGTTTTTATTGAGTTACTGCAAAACCATGCGAGCCATCTTCCTGCACCTCCATTTAAAGTAGTGGACCGAATGCAACCAAACTCTGTACACATACCGCTTCCTATGAGGCGAAACACCGCTAACATGTACTAAACAGCTACCACTCACGCTACAGGAGACACGAAGTCGTAAACTACGATATTCTTGAATTACTGCAAAACCATGCGAGCCATCTTCCTGCACCTCCTCCTAAAGTAGTGGACCGACTGCAACCAAACTCGGTACACATACTGCTTACTATCAGGCGAACAACCACTGTGATGAATTAAACCCCTACCACTCACGCTACAGGAGACACGAAGTCGTAAACTACGATATTCTTGAATTACTGCTAAACCATGCGAGCCATCTTCCTGCACCTCCTCCTAAAGTAGTGGACCGACTGCAACCAAACTCTGTACACATACTGCTTACTATCAGCGAACAACCGCTGACATGAATTAAACACCTACCACTCACGCTACAGGAGACACGAAGTCGTAATCTACGATATTCCTGAATTACTGCAAAACCATGCGAGCCATCTTCCTGCACCTCCTCCTAAAGTAGTGGACCGACTGCAACCAAACTCGGTACACATACTGCTTACCATCAGGCTAACAACCGCTGTCATGAATTAAACACCTACCACTCACGCTACAGGAGACACGAAGTCGTAATCTACGATATTCATGAATTACTGCAAAACCATGCGAGCCATCTTCCTGCACCTCTTCCTAATGTAGTGGACCGACTGCAACCAAACTCGGTACACATACTGCTTACTATCAGGCGAACAACCGCTGACATGTACTAAACAGCTACCACTCACGCTACAGGAGACACGAAGTCGTAAACTACGTTTTTATTGAATTACTGCAAAACCATGCAAGCAATCTTCCTGCACCTCCACCTAAAGTATTGGACCGACTACAACCAAACTCTGTACACATACTGCTTACTATCAGGCGAAACACCGCTGACATGTATTAAACAGCTACCACTCACGCTACAGGAGACACGAAGTCGTAAACTACGATCTTCTTGAATTACGGCAAAACCATGCGAGCAATCTTCCTGCACCTCCTCCTACAGTTGTGGACCGACTGCAACCAAACTCGGTACACATACTGCTTTCTATCAGGCGAAAACCTCTGTGATGAATTAAACACCTACCATTCACGCTACAGGAGACACGAAGTCGTAAACTACGATATTCTTGTATTACTGCAAAACCATGCGAGCCATCTTCCTGCACCTCCTCCTAAAGTAGTGGACCGACTGCAACCAAACTCGGTACACATACTGCTTACTATCAGGCGAACAACCCCTGTGATGAATTAAACACCTACCACTCACGCTACAGGAGACACGAAGTCGTAAACTACGATATTCTTGAATTACTGCAAAACCATGCGAGCAATCTTCCTGCACGTCCTCCTATAGTTGTGGACCGACTGCAACCAAACTCGGTACACATACTGCTTACTATCAGGCGAACAACCTCTGTGATGAATTAAACACCTACCATTCACGCTACAGGAGACACGAAGTCGTAAACTACGATATACTTGAATTACTGCAAAACCATGCGAGCCATCTTCCTGCACCTCCTCCTAAAGTGGTGGACCGTCTGCAACCAAACTCGGTACACATACTGCTTGCTATCAGGCGAACAACCGCTGACATGAATTCAACACCTACCACTCACGCTACAGGAGACACGAAGTCGTAAACTACGATATTCTTGAATTACTGCAAAACCATGCGAGCCATCTTCCTGCACCGCCTCCTAAAGTAGTGGACCGACTGCAACCAAACTCGGTACACATACTGCTTACTATCAGGCGAACAACCTCTGTGATGAATTAAACACCTACCACTCACGCTACAGGAGACACGAAGTCGTAAACTACGATATTCTTGAATTACTGCAAAACGATGCGAGCCATCTTCCTGCACCTCCTCCTAAAGTAGTGGACCGACTGCAACCAAACTCGGTACACATACTGCTTACTATCAGGCGAAAAACCGCTGACATGTACTAAACAGCTACCACTCACGCTACAGGAGACACGAAGTCGTAAACTACGATATTCTTGAATTACTGCAAAACCATGCGAGCCATCTTCCTGCACCTCCTCCTAAAGTAGTGGACCGACTGCAACCAAACTCGGTACACATACTGCTTACTATCAGGCGAACAACCGCTGACATGTACTAAACAGCTTCCACTCACGCTACAGGAGACGCGTAGTCGTAAACTACGATATTTTTGAATTACTGCAAAACCATGCGAGGCATCTTCCTGCACCTCCTCCTAAAGTAGTGGACCGACTGCAACCAAACTCGGTACACATACTGCTTACTATCAGGCGAACAACCTCTGTGATGAATTAAACCCCTACCACTCACGCTACAGGAGACACGAAGTCGTAAACTACGATATTCTTGAATTACTGCTAAACCATGCGAGCCATCTTCCTGCACCTCCTCCTAAAGTAGTGGACCGACTGCAACCAAACTCTGTACACATACTGCTTACTATCAGGCGAACAACCGCTGACACGAATTAAACACCTACCACTCACGCTACAGGAGACACGAAGTCGTAATCTACGATATTCTTGAATTACTGCAAAACCATGCGAGCCATCTTCCTGCACCTCCTCCTAAAGTAGTGGACCGACTGCAACCAAACTCGGTACACATACTGCTTACCATCAGGCTAACAACCGCTGTCATGAATTAAACACCTACCACTCACGCTACAGGAGACACGAAGTCGTAATCTACGATATTCTTGAATTACTGCAAAACCATGCGAGCCATCTTCCTGCACCTCCTCCTAAAGTAGTGGACCGACTGCAACCAAACTCGGTACACATACTGCTTACTATCAGGCGAACAACCGCTGACATGAATGAAACACCTACCACTCACGCTACAGGAGACACGAAGTCGTAAACTACGATATTCTTGAATTACTGTAAAACCATGCGAGCAATCTTCCTGCACCTCCTCCTAAAGTAGTGAACCGACTGCAACCAAAATCGGTACACATACTGCTTACTATCAGGCGAACAACCTCTGTGATGAATTAAACACCTACCACTCACGCTACAGGAGACACGAAGTCGTAAACTACGTTTTTATTGAATTACTGCAAAACCATGCAAGCAATCTTCCTGCACCTCCAACTAAAGTAGTGGACCGACTACAACCAAACTCTGTACACATACTGCTTACTATCAGGCGAAACACCGCTGACATGTATTAAACAGCTACCACTCACGCTACAGGAGACACGAAGTCGTAAACTACGATATTCTTGAATTACGGCAAAACCATGCGAGCAATCTTCCTGCACCTCCTCCTACAGTTGTGACCGACTGCAACCAAACTCGGTACACATACTGCTTACTATCAGGCGAAAAACCTCTGTGATGAATTAAACACCTACCATTCACGCTAAAGGAGACACGAAGTCGTAAACTACGATATTCTTGTATTACTGCAAAACCATGCGAGCCATCTTCCTGCACCTCCTCCTAAAGTAGTGGACCGACTGCAACCAAACTCGGTACACATACTGCTTACAATCAGGCGAACAACCTCTGTGATGAATTAGACACCTACCACTCACGCTACAGGAAACACGAATTCGTAAACTACGATATTCTTGAATTACTGCAAAACCATGCGAGCAATCTTCCTGCACGTCCTCCTATAGTTGTGGACCGACTGCAACCAAACTCGGTACACATACTGCTTACTATCAGGCGAACAACCTCTGTGATGAATTAAACACCTACCACTCACGCTACAGGAGACACGAAGTCGTAAACTACGATATTCTTGAATTACTGCAAAACCATGCGAGCCATCTTCCTGCACCTCTTCCTATAGTAGTGGACCGACTGCAACCAAACTCGGTACACATACTGCTTACTATCAGGCGAACAACCGCTGACATGTACTAAACAGCTACCACTCACGCTACAGGAGACACGAAGTCGTAAACTACGATATTCTTGAATTACTGCAAAACCATGCGAGCCATCTTCCTGCACCTCCTCCTAAAGTAGTGGACCGACTGCAACCAAACTCGGTACACATACTGCTTACTATCAGGCGAAAAAACCTCTGTGATGAATTAAACACCTACCAATCACGCTAAAGGAGACACGAAGTCGTAAACTACGATATTCTTGTATTACAGCAAAACCATGCGAGCCATCTTCCTGCACCTCCTCCTAAAGTAGTGGACCGACTGCAACCAAACTCGGTACACATACTGCTTACTATCAGGCGAACAACCTCTGTGATGAATTAAACACCTACCACTCACGCTACAGGAAACACGAAGTCGTAAACTACGATATTCTTGAATTACTGCAAAACCATGCGAGCCACCTTGCTGCACCTCCTCCTAAAGTAGTGGACCGACTGCAACCAAACTCGGTACACATACTGCTTACTATCAGGCGAACAACCTCTGTGATGAATTAAACACCTACCACTCACGCTACAGGAGACACGAAGTCGTAAACTACGATATTCTTGAATTACTGCAAAACCATGCGAGCCATCTTCCTGCACCTCTTCCTATAGTAGTGGACCGACTGCAACCAAACTCGGTACACATACTGCTTACTATCAGGCGAACAACCGCTGACATGTACTAAACAGCTACCACTCACGCTACAGGAGACACGAAGTCGTAAACTACGATATTCTTGAATTACTGCAAAACCATGCGAGCCATCTTCCTGCACCTCCTCCTAAAGTAGTGGACCGACTGCAACCAAACTCGGTACACATACTGCTTACTATCAGGCGAAAAACCTCTGTGATGAATTAAACACCTACCAATCACGCTAAAGGAGACACGAAGTCGTAAACTACGATATTCTTGTATTACAGCAAAACCATGCGAGCCATCTTCCTGCACCTCCTCCTAAAGTAGTGGACCGACTGCAACCAAACTCGGTACACATACTGCTTACTATCAGGCGAACAACCTCTGTGATGAATTAAACACCTACCACTCACGCTACAGGAAACACGAAGTCGTAAACTACGATATTCTTGAATTACTGCAAACCATGCGAGCAATCTTCCTGCACGTCCTCCTATAGTTGTGGACCGACTGCAACCAAACTCGGTACACATACTGCTTACTATCAGGCGAACAACCTCTGTGATGAATTAAACACCTACCATTCACGCTACAGGAGACACGAAGTCGTAAACTACGATATTCTTGAATTACTGCAAAACCATGCGAGCCATCTTCCTGCACCTCCTCCTAAAGTAGTGGACCGACTGCAACCAAACTCGGTACACATACTGCTTACTATCAGGCGAACAACCTCTGTGATGAATTAAACACCTACCACTCACGCTACAGGAGACACGAAGTCGTAAACTACGATATTCTTGAATTACTGCAAAACCATGCGAGCCATCTTCCTGCACCTCCTCCTAAAGTAGTGGACCGACTGCAACCAAACTCGGTACACATACTGCTTACTATCAGGCGAACAACCGCTGACATGTACTAAACAGCTTCCACTCACGCTACAGGAGACACGAAGTCGTAAACTACGATATTCTTGAATTACTGCAAAACCCATGCGAGCCATCTTCCTGCACCTCCTCCTAAAGTAGTGGACCGACTGCAACCAAACTCGGTCCACATACTGCTTACTATCAGGCGAACCACCTCTGTGATGAATTAAACACCTACCACTCACGCTACAGGAGACACGAATTCGTAAACTACGATATTCTTGAATTACTGCAAAACCATGCGAGCCATCTTCCTGCAGCTCCTCCTAAAGTAGTGGACCGACTGCAACCAAACTCGGTACACATACTGCTTACTATCAGGCGAACTACCTCTGTGATGAATTAAACACCTACCACTCACGCTACAGGAGACACGTAGTCGTAAACTACGATATTCTTGAATTACTGCAAAACCATGCGAGCCATCTTCCTGCACCTCCTCCTAAAGTAGTGGACCGACTGCAACCAAACTCGGTACACATACTGATTACTATCAGGCGAACAACCGCTGACATGTACTAAACAGCTACCACTCACGCTACAGGAGACACGAAGTCGTAAACTACGATATTCTTGAATTACTGCAAAACCATGCGAGCCATCTTCCTGCACCTCCTCCTAAAGTAGTGGACCGACTGCAACCAAAACTCGGTACACATACTGCTTACTATCAGGCGAACAACCGCTGACATGTACTAAACAGCTACCACTCACGCTACAGGAGACACGAAGTCGTAAACAACGATATTCTTGAATTACTGCAAAACCATGCGAGCCATCTTCTGCACCTCTTCCTAATGTTGTGGACCGACTGCAACCAAACTCTGTACACATACTGCTTACTATCAGGCGAACAACCGCTGACATGTACTAAACAGCTACCACTCACGCTACAGGAGACACGAAGTCGTAAACTACGATATTCTTGAATTACTGCAAAACCATGCGAGCCATCTTCCTGCACCTCTTCCTAATGTAGTGGACCGACTGCAACAAACTCTGTACACATACTGCTTACTATCAGGCGGACAACCGCTGACATGTACTAAACAGCTACCACTCACGCTACAGGAGACACGAAGTCGTAAACTACGATATACTTGAATTACAGCAAAACCATGCGAGCCATCTTCCTGCACCTCCTCCTAAAGTGGTGGACCGTCTGCAACCAAACTCGGTACACATACTGCTTGCTATCAGGCGAACAACCGCTGACATGAATTCAACACCTACCACTCACGCTACAGGTGACACGAAGTCGTAAACTACGATATTCTTGAATTACTGCAAAACCATGCGAGCCATCTTCCTGCACCTCCTCCTATAGTAGTGGACCGACTGCAACCAAACTCGGAACACATACTGCTTACTATCAGGCGAACAACCGCTGTCATGAATTAAACACTTATCACTCACGCTACAGGAGACACAAAGTCGTAAACTACGATATTCCTGAATTACTGCAAAACCATGCGAGCCATCTTCCTGCACCTCCTCCTAAAGTAGTGGACCGACTGCAACCAAACTCGGTACACATACTGATTCCCATCAGGCGAACAACCGCTGTCATGAATTCAACACCTACCACTCACGCTACAGGTGACACGAAGTCGTAAACTACGATATACTTGAATTACAGCAAAACCATGCGAGCAATCTTCCTGCACCTCCTCCTAAAGTAGTGGACCGACTGCAACCAAACTCTGTACACATACTGCTTACTATCAGGCGAACTACTGCTGACATGTACTAAACAGCTACCCATCACGCTACAGGAGACACGAAGTCGTAAACTACGATATTCTTGAATTACTGCAAAACCATGGGAGCTATCTTCCTGCACCTCCTCCTGAAGTAGTGGACCGACTGCAACCAAACTCGGTACACATACTGCTTACTATCAGGCGAACAACCTCTGAGATGAATTAAACACCTACCACTCACGCTACAGGAGACACGAAGTCGTAAACTACGATATTCTTGAATTACTGCAAAACCATGCGAGCCATCTTGCTGCACCTCCTCCTAAAGTAGTGGACCGACTGCAACCAAACTCGGTACACATACTGCTTACTATCAGGCGAACAACCTCTGTGATGAATTAAACACCTACCACTCACGCTACAGGAGACACGAAGTCGTAAACTACGATATTCTTGAATTACTGCAAAACCCATGCGAGCCATCTTCCTGCACCTCTTCCTATAGTAGTGGACCGACTGCAACCAAACTCGGTACACATACTGCTTACTATCAGGCGAACAACCGCTGACATGTACTAACAGCTACCACTCACGCTACAGGAGACACGAAGTCGTAAACTACGATATTCTTGAATTACTGCAAAACCATGCGAGCCATCTTCCTGCACCTCCTCCTAAAGTAGTGGACCGACTGCAACCAAACTCGGTACACATACTGCTTACTATCAGGCGAAAAACCTCTGTGATGAATAAACACCTACCAATCACGCTAAAGGAGACACGAAGTCGTAAACTACGATATTCTTGTATTACAGCAAAACCATGCGAGCCATCTTCCTGCACCTCCTCCTAAAGTAGTGGACCGACTGCAACCAAACTCGGTACACATACTGCTTACTATCAGGCGAACAACCTCTGTGATGAATTAAACACCTACCACTCACGCTACAGGAAACACGAAGTCGTAAACTACGATATTCTTGAATTACTGCAAAACCATGCGAGCAATCTTCCTGCACGTCCTCCTATAGTTGTGGACCGACTGCAACCAAACTCGGTACACATACTGCTTACTATCAGGCGAACAACCTCTGTGATGAATTAAACACCTACCATTCACGCTACAGGAGACACGAAGTCGTAAACTACGATATTCTTGAATTACTGCAAAACCATGCGAGCCATCTTCCTGCACCTCCTCCTAAAGTAGTGGACCGACTGCAACCAAACTCGGTACACATACTGCTTACTATCAGGCGAACAACCTCTGTGATGAATTAAACACCTACCACTCACGCTACAGGAGACACGAAGTCGTAAACTACGATATTCTTGAATTACTGCAAAACCATGCGAGCCATCTTCCTGCACCTCCTCCTAAAGTAGTGGACCGACTGCAACCAAACTCGGTACACATACTGCTTACTATCAGGCGAACAACCGCTGACATGTACTAAACAGCTTCCACTCACGCTACAGGAGACACGAAGTCGTAAACTACGATATTCTTGAATTACTGCAAAACCATGCGAGCCATCTTGCTGCACCTCCTCCTAAAGTAGTGGACCGACTGCAACCAAACTCGGTACACATACTGCTTACTATCAGGCGAACAACCTCTGTGATGAATTAAACACCTACCACTCACGCTACAGGAGACACGAAGTCGTAAACTACGATATTCTTGAATTACTGCAAAACCATGCGAGCCATCTTCCTGCACCTCTTCCTATAGTAGTGGACCGACTGCAACCAAACTCGGTACACATACTGCTTACTATCAGGCGAACAACCGCTGACATGTACTAAACAGCTACCACTCACGCTACAGGAGACACGAAGTCGTAAACTACGATATTCTTGAATTACTGCAAAACCATGCGAGCCATCTTCCTGCACCTCCTCCTAAAGTAGTGGACCGACTGCAACCAAACTCGGTACACATACTGCTTACTATCAGGCGAAAAACCTCTGTGATGAATTAAACACCTACCAATCACGCTAAAGGAGACACGAAGTCGTAAACTACGATATTCTTGTATTACAGCAAAACCATGCGAGCCATCTTCCTGCACCTCCTCCTAAAGTAGTGGACCGACTGCAACCAAACTCGGTACACATACTGCTTACTATCAGGCGAACAACCTCTGTGATGAATTAAACACCTACCACTCACGCTACAGGAAACACGAAGTCGTAAACTACGATATTCTTGAATTACTGCAAAACCATGCGAGCAATCTTCCTGCACGTCCTCCTATAGTTGTGGACCGACTGCAACCAAACTCGGTACACATACTGCTTACTATCAGGCGAACAACCTCTGTGATGAATTAAACACCTACCATTCACGCTACAGGAGACACGAAGTCGTAAACTACGATATTCTTGAATTACTGCAAAACCATGCGAGCCATCTTCCTGCACCTCCTCCTAAGTAGTGGACCGACTGCAACCAAACTCGGTACACATACTGCTTACTATCAGGCGAACAACCTCTGTGATGAATTAAACACCTACCACTCACGCTACAGGAGACACGAAGTCGTAAACTACGATATTCTTGAATTACTGCAAAACCATGCGAGCCATCTTCCTGCACCTCCTCCTAAAGTAGTGGACCGACTGCAACCAAACTCGGTACACATACTGCTTACTATCAGGCGAACAACCGCTGACATGTACTAAACAGCTTCCACTCACGCTACAGGAGACACGAAGTCGTAAACTACGATATTCTTGAATTACTGCAAAAACCATGCGAGCCATCTTCCTGCACCTCCTCCTAAAGTAGTGGACCGACTGCAACCAAACTCGGTCCACATACTGCTTACTATCAGGCGAACCACCTCTGTGATGAATTAAACACCTACCACTCACGCTACAGGAGACACGAATTCGTAAACTACGATATTCTTGAATTACTGCAAACCCATGCGAGACATCTTCCTGCAGCTCCTCCTAAAGTAGTGGACCGACTGCAACCAAACTCGGTACACATACTGCTTACTATCAGGCGAACAACCCTCTGTGATGAATTAAACACCTACCACTCACGCTACAGGAGACACGTAGTCGTAAACTACGATATTCTTGAATTACTGCAAAACCATGCGAGCCATCTTCCTGCACCTCCTCCTAAAGTAGTGGACCGACTGCAACCAAACTCGGTACACATACTGATTACTATCAGGCGAACAACCGCTGACATGTACTAAACAGCTACCACTCACGCTACAGGAGACACGAAGTCGTAAACTACGATATTCTTGAATTACTGCAAAACCATGCGAGCCATCTTCCTGCACCTCCTCCTAAAGTAGTGGACCGACTGCAACCAAAACTCGGTACATATACTGCTTACTATCAGGCGAACAACCGCTGACATGTACTAAACAGCTACCACTCACGCTACAGGAGACACGAAGTCGTAAACAACGATATTCTTGAATTACTGCAAAACCATGCGAGCCATCTTCCTGCACCTCTTCCTAAGTCGTGGACCGACTGCAACCAAACTCTGTACACATACTGCTTACTATCAGGCGAACAACCGCTGACATGTACTAAACAGCTACCACTCACGCTACAGGAGACACGAAGTCGTAAACTACGATATTCTTGAATTACTGCAAAACCATGCGAGCCATCTTCCTGCACCTCTTCCTAATGTAGTGGACCGACTGCAACAAACTCTGTACACATACTGCTTACTATCAGGCGGACAACCGCTGACATGTACTAAACAGCTACCACTCACGCTACAGGAGACACGAAGTCGTAAACTACGATATACTTGAATTACAGCAAAACCATGCGAGCCATCTTCCTGCACCTCCTCCTAAAGTGGTGGACCGTCTGCAACCAAACTCGGTACACATACTGCTTGCTATCAGGCGAACAACCGCTGACATGAATTCAACACCTACCACTCACGCTACAGGTGACACGAAGTCGTAAACTACGATATTCTTGAATTACTGCAAAACCATGCGAGCCATCTTCCTGCACCTCCTCCTATAGTAGTGGACCGACTGCAACCAAACTCGGAACACATACTGCTTACTATCAGGCGAACAACCGCTGTCATGAATTAAACACTTATCACTCACGCTACAGGGAGACACAAAGTCGTAAACTACGATATTCCTGAATTACTGCAAAACCATGCGAGCCATCTTCCTGCACCTCCTCCTAAAGTAGTGGACCGACTGCAACCAAACTCGGTACACATACTGATTCCCATCAGGCGAACAACCGCTGTCATGAATTCAACACCTACCACTCACGCTACAGGTGACACGAAGTCGTAAACTACGATATACTTGAATTACAGCAAAACCATGCGAGCAATCTTCCTGCACCTCCTCCTAAAGTAGTGGACCGACTGCAACCAAACTCTGTACACATACTGCTTACTATCAGGCGAACTACTGCTGACATGTACTAAACAGCTACCCATCACGCTACAGGAGACACGAAGTCGTAAACTACGATACTCTTGAATTACTGCAAAACCATGCGAGCCATCGTCCTGCACCTCCTCCTATAGTAGTGGACCCACTGCAACCAAACTCGGTACACATACTGCTTACTATCAGGCGAACAACCTCTGTGATGAATTAAACGAATACCACTCACGCTATGGGGGACACGATGTCGTAAACTACGATATTCTTGAATTACTGCTAAACCATGCGAGCCATCTTCCTGCACCTCCTCCTAAAGTAGAGGACCGACTTCTACCAAACTCGGTACACATACTGCTTACTATCAGGCGAACAACCTCTGTGATGAATTAAACACCTACCACTCACGCTACAGGAGACACGAAGTCGTAAACTACGTTTTTATTGAATTACTGCAAAACCATGCGAGCCATCTTCCTGCACCTCCATTTAAAGTAGTGGACCTAATGCAACCAAACTCTGTACACATACTGCTTCCTATCAGGCGAAACACCGCTAACATGTACTAAACAGCTACCACTCACGCTACAGGAGACACGAAGTCGTAAACTACGATATTCTTGAATTACTGCAAAACCATGCGAGCCATCTTCCTGCACCTCCTCCTAAAGTAGTGGACCGACTGCAACCAAACTCGGTACACATACTGCTTACTATCAGGCGAACAACCTCTGTGATGAATTAAACACCTACCACTCACGCTACAGGAGACACGAAGTCGTAAACTACGATATTCTTGAATTACTGCTAAACCATGCTTGCCATCTTCCTGCACCTCCTCCTAAAGTAGTGGACCGACTGCAACCAAACTCTGTACACATACTGCTTACTATCAGGCGAACAAGCGCTGACATGTACTAAACAGCTACCACTCACGCTACAGGAGACACGAAGTCGTAAACTACGATATTCTTGAATTACTGCAAAACCATGCGAGCCATCTTCCTGCACCTCCTCCTAAAGTAGTGGACCGTCTGCAACCAAACTCGGTACACATACTGCTTACTATCAGGCGAACAACCGCTGACATGAATTAAACACCTACCACTCACGCTACAGGAGACACGAAGTCGTAAACTACGATATTCTTGAATTACTGCAGAAGCCTGCGAGCCATTTTCTGCACCTCCTCCTATAGTAGTGGACCGACTGCAACCAAACTCGGTACACATACTGCTTACTATCAGGCGAACAACCGCTGTCATGAATTAAACACTTATCACTCACGCTACAGGAGACACAAAGTCGTAAACTACGATATTCCTGAATTACTGCAAAACCATGCGAGCCATCTTCCTGCACCTCCTCCTAAAGTAGTGGACCGACTACAACCAAACTCGGTACACATACTGCTTACCATCAGGCTAACAACCGCTGTCATGAAATAAACACCTACCACTCACGCTACAGGAGACACGAAGTCGTAATCTACGATATTCTTGAATTACTGCAAAACCATGCGAGCCATCTTCCTGCACCTCCTCCTAAAGTAGTGGACCGACTGCAACCAAACTCGGTACACATACTGCTTACTATCAGGCAAGCAACCGCTGACATGAATGAAACACCTACCACTCACGCTACAGGAGACACGAAGTCGTAAACTACGATATTCTTGAATTACTGTAAAACCATGCGAGCAATCTTCCTGCACCTCCTCCTAAAGTAGTGGACCGACTGCAACCAAACTCGGTACACATACTGCTTACTATCAGGCGAACAACCTCTGTGATGAATTAAACACCTACCACTCACGCTACAGGAGACACGAAGTCGTAAACTACGTTTTTATTGAATTAATGCAAAACCATGCAAGCCATCTTCCTGCACCTCCACCTAATGTAGTGGACCGACTACAACCAAACTCTGTACACATACTGCTTACTATCAGGCGAAACACCGCTGACATGTATTAAACAGCTACCACTCACGCTACAGGAGACACGAAGTCGTAATCTACGATATTCCTGAATTACTGCAAAACCATGCGAGCAATCTTCCTGCACCTCCTCCTACAGTTGTGGACAGACTGCAACCAAACTCGGTACACATACTGCATACTACCAGGCGAAATACCTCTGTGATGAATTAAACAACTACCATTCACGCTACAGGAGACACGAAGTCGTAAACTACGAAATTCTTGAATTACTGCAAAACCATGCGTGCCATCTTCCTGCACCTCCTCCTAAAGTAGTGGACCGACTGCAACCAAACGCGGTACACATACTGCTTACTATCAGGCGAACAACCTCTGTGATGAATTAAACACCTACCACTCACGCTACAGGGACACGAAGTCGTAAACTACGATATTCTTGAATTACTGCAAAACCATGCGAGCCATCTTCCTGCACCTCCTCCTAAAGTAGTGGACCGACTGCAACCAAACTCGGTACACATACTGCTTACTATCAGGCGAACAACCGCTGTCATGAATTAAACACCTACCACTCACGCTACAGGAGACACGAAGTTGTAAACTACGATATTCTTGAATTACTGCAAAACCATGCGAGCCATCTTTCTGCACCTCCTCCTAAAGCATTGGGCCGACTGCAACCAAACTCGGTACACATACTGATTACTATCAGGCGAACAACCGCTGACATGTACTAAACAGCTACCACTCACGCTACAGGAGACACGAAGTCGTAAACTACGATATTCTTGAATTACTGCAAAACCATGCGAGCCATCTTCCTGCACCTCTTCCTAATGTAGTGGACCGACTGCAACCAAACTCTGTACACATACTGCTTACTGTCAGGCGAACAACCGCTGACATGTACTAAACAGCTACCACTCACGCTACAGGAGACACGAAGTCGTAAACTACGATATTCTTGAATTACTGCAAAACCATGCGAGCCATCTTCCTGCACCTCCTCCTAAAGTAGTGGACCGTCTGCAACCAAACTCGGTACACAAACTGCTTACTATCAGGCGAACAACCGCTGACATGAATTAAACACCTACCACTCACGCTACAGGTGACACGAAGTCGTAAACTACGATATTCTTGAATTACTGCAAAACCATGCGAGCCATCTTCGTGCACCTCCTCCTATAGTAGTGGACCGACTGCAACCAAACTCGGAACACATACTGCTTACAATCAGGCGAACAACCGCTGTCATGATTTAAATACTTATCACTCACGCTACAGGAGACACAAAGTCGTAAACTACGAAATTCTTGAATTACTGCAAAACCATGCGTGCCATCTTCCTGCACCTCCTCCTAAAGTAGTGGACCGACTGCAACCAAACTCTGTACACATACTGCTCACTATCAGGCGAACAACCGCTGACACGAATTAAACACCTACCACTCACGCTACAGGAGACACGAAGTCGTAATCTACGATATTCTTGAATTACTGCAAAACCATGCGAGCCATCTTCCTGCACCTCCTCCTAAAGTAGTGGACCGACTGCAACCAAACTCGGTACACATACTGCTTACCATCAGGCTAACAACCGCTGTCATGAATTAAACACCTACCACTCACGCTACAGGAGACACGAAGTCGTAATCTACGATATTCTTGAATTACTGCAAAACCATGCGAGCCATCTTCCTGCACCTCCTCCTAAAGTAGTGGACCGACTGCAACCAAACTCGGTACACATACTGCTTACTATCAGGCGAACAACCGCTGACATGAATGAAACACCTACCACTCACGCTACAGGAGACACGAAGTCGTAAACTACGATATTCTTGAATTACTGTAAAACCATGCGAGCAATCTTCCTGCACCTCCTCCTAAAGTAGTGAACCGACTGCAACCAAAATCGGTACACATACTGCTTACTATCAGGCGAACACCCTCTGTGATGAATTAAACACCTACCACTCACGCTACAGGAGACACGAAGTCGTAAACTACGTTTTTATTGAATTACTGCAAAACCATGCAAGCAATCTTCCTGCACCTCCAACTAAAGTAGTGGACCGACTACAACCAAACTCTGTACACATACTGCTTACTATCAGGCGAAACACCGCTGACATGTATTAAACAGCTACCACTCACGCTACAGGAGACACGAAGTCGTAAACTACGATATTCTTGAATTACGGCAAAACCATGCGAGCAATCTTCCTGCACCTCCTCCTACAGTTGTGGACCGACTGCAACCAAACTCGGTGCACATACTGCTTACTATCAGGCGAAAAACCTCTGTGATGAATTAAACACCTACCATTCACGCTAAAGGAGACACGAAGTCGTAAACTACGATATTCTTGTATTACTGCAAAACCATGCGAGCCATCTTCCTGCACCTCCTCCTAAAGTAGTGGACCGACTGCAACCAAACTCGGTACACATACTGCTTACTATCAGGCGAAC
The DNA here is from genome assembly GCA_026315105.1 of Locusta migratoria. NCBI lineage: Eukaryota > Metazoa > Arthropoda > Insecta > Orthoptera > Acrididae > Locusta > Locusta migratoria. The sequence goes on along the minus strand of CM048752.1, from coordinate 6,710,469 downwards.
AACCTCTGTGATGAATTAGACACCTACCACTCACGCTACAGGAAACACGAATTCGTAAACTACGATATTCTTGAATTACTGCAAAACCATGCGAGCAATCTTCCTGCACGTCCTCCTATAGTTGTGGACCGACTGCAACCAAACTCGGTACACATACTGCTTACTATCAGGCGAACAACCTCTGTGATGAATTAAACACCTACCACTCACGCTACAGGAGACACGAAGTCGTAAACTACGATATTCTTGAATTACTGCAAAACCATGCGAGCCATCTTCCTGCACCTCTTCCTATAGTAGTGGACCGACTGCAACCAAACTCGGTACACATACTGCTTACTATCAGGCGAACAACCGCTGACATGTACTAAACAGCTACCACTCACGCTACAGGAGACACGAAGTCGTAAACTACGATATTCTTGAATTACTGCAAAACCATGCGAGCCATCTTCCTGCACCTCCTCCTAAAGTAGTGGACCGACTGCAACCAAACTCGGTACACATACTGCTTACTATCAGGCGAAAAACCTCTGTGATGAATTAAACACCTACCAATCACGCTAAAGGAGACACGAAGTCGTAAACTACGATATTCTTGTATTACAGCAAAACCATGCGAGCCATCTTCCTGCACCTCCTCCTAAAGTAGTGGACCGACTGCAACCAAACTCGGTACACATACTGCTTACTATCAGGCGAACAACCTCTGTGATGAATTAAACACCTACCACTCACGCTACAGGAAACACGAAGTCGTAAACTACGATATTCTAGAATTACTGCAAAACCATGCGAGCAATCTTCCTGCACGTCCTCCTATAGTTGTGGACCGACTGCAACCAAACTCGGTACACATACTGCTTACTATCAGGCGAACAACCTCTGTGATGAATTAAACACCTACCATTCACGCTACAGGAGACACGAAGTCGTAAACTACGATATTCTTGAATTACTGCAAAACCATGCGAGCCATCTTCCTGCACCTCCTCCTAAAGTAGTGGACCGACTGCAACCAAACTCGGTACACATACTGCTTACTATCAGGCGAACAACCTCTGTGATGAATTAAACACCTACCACTCACGCTACAGGAGACACGAAGTCGTAAACTACGATATTCTTGAATTACTGCAAAACCATGCGAGCCATCTTCCTGCACCTCCTCCTAAAGTAGTGGACCGACTGCAACCAAACTCGGTACACATACTGCTTACTATCAGGCGAACAACCGCTGACATGTACTAAACAGCTTCCACTCACGCTACAGGAGACACGAAGTCGTAAACTACGATATTCTTGAATTACTGCAAAACCATGCGAGCCATCTTCCTGCACCTCCTCCTAAAGTAGTGGACCGACTGCAACCAAACTCGGTCCACATACTGCTTACTATCAGGCGAACCACCTCTGTGATGAATTAAACACCTACCACTCACGCTACAGGAGACACGAATTCGTAAACTACGATATTCTTGAATTACTGCAAAACCATGCGAGCCATCTTCCTGCAGCTCCTCCTAAAGTAGTGGACCGACTGCAACCAAACTCGGTACACATACTGCTTACTATCAGGCGAACAACCTCTGTGATGAATTAAACACCTACCACTCACGCTACAGGAGACACGTAGTCGTAAACTACGATATTCTTGAATTACTGCAAAACCATGCGAGCCATCTTCCTGCACCTCCTCCTAAAGTAGTGGACCGACTGCAACCAAACTCGGTACACATACTGATTACTATCAGGCGAACAACCGCTGACATGTACTAAACAGCTACCACTCACGCTACAGGAGACACGAAGTCGTAAACTACGATATTCTTGAATTACTGCAAAACCATGCGAGCCATCTTCCTGCACCTCCTCCTAAAGTAGTGGACCGACTGCAACCAAACTCGGTACACATACTGCTTACTATCAGGCGAACAACCGCTGACATGTACTTAACAGCTACCACTCACGCTACAGGAGACACGAAGTCGTAAACAACGATATTCTTGAATTACTGCAAAACCATGCGAGCCATCTTCCTGCACCTCTTCCTAATGTAGTGGACCGACTGCAACCAAACTCTGTACACATACTGCTTACTATCAGGCGAACAACCGCTGACATGTACTAAACAGCTACCACTCACGCTACAGGAGACACGAAGTCGTAAACTACGATATTCTTGAATTACTGCAAAACCATGCGAGCCATCTTCCTGCACCTCTTCCTAATGTAGTGGACCGACTGCAACAAACTCTGTACACATACTGCTTACTATCAGGCGGACAACCGCTGACATGTACTAAACAGCTACCACTCACGCTACAGGAGACACGAAGTCGTAAACTACGATATACTTGAATTACTGCAAAACCATGCGAGCCATCTTCCTGCACCTCCTCCTAAAGTGGTGGACCGTCTGCAACCAAACTCGGTACACATACTGCTTGCTATCAGGCGAACAACCGCTGACATGAATTCAACACCTACCACTCACGCTACAGGTGACACGAAGTCGTAAACTACGATATTCCTGAATTACTGCAAAACCATGCGAGCCATCTTCCTGCACCTCCTCCTAAAGTAGTGGACCGACTGCAACCAAACTCGGTACACATACTGATTCCCATCAGGCGAACAACCGCTGTCATGAATTAAACACCTACCACTCACGCTACAGGAGACTTGAAGTCGTAAACTACGATATTCTTGAATTACTGCAAAACCATGGGAGCTATCTTCCTGCACCTCCTCCTGAAGTAGTGGACCGACTGCAACCAAACTCGGTACACATACTGCTTACTATCAGGCGAAAAACCTCTGAGATGAATTAAACACCTACCACTCACGCTACAGGAGACACGAAGTCGTAAACTACGATACTCTTGAATTACTGCAAAACCATGCGAGCCATCGTCCTGCACCTCCTCCTATAGTAGTGGACCCACTGCAACCAAACTCGGTACACATACTGCTTACTATCAGGCGAACAACCTCTGTGATGAATTAAACGAATACCACTCACGCTATGGGGGACACGATGTCGTAAACTACGATATTCTTGAATTACTGCTAAACCATGCGAGCCATCTTCCTGCACCTCCTCCTAAAGTAGAGGACCGACTTCTACCAAACTCGGTACACATACTGCTTACTATCAGGCGAACACCCTCTGTGATGAATTAAACACCTACCACTCACGCTACAGGAGACACGAAGTCGTAAACTACGTTTTTATTGAATTACTGCAAAACCATGCGAGCCATCTTCCTGCACCTCCATTTAAAGTAGTGGATTTAATGCAACCAAACTCTGTACACATACTGCTTCCTATCAGGCGAAACACCGCTAACATGTACTAAACAGCTACCACTCACGCTACAGGAGACACGAAGTCGTAAACTACGATATTCTTGAATTACTGCAAAACCATGCGAGCCATCTTCCTGCACCTCCTCCTAAAGTAGTGGACCGACTGCAACCAAACTCGGTACACATACTGCTTACTATCAGGCGAACAACCTCTGTGATGAATTAAACACCTACCACTCACGCTACAGGAGACACGAAGTCGTAAACTACGATATTCTTGAATTACTGCTAAACCATGCTTGCCATCTTCCTGCACCTCCTCCTAAAGTAGTGGACCGACTGCAACCAACCTCTGTACACATACTGCTTACTATCAGGCGAACAAGCGCTGACATGTACTAAACAGCTACCACTCACGCTACAGGAGACACGAAGTCGTAAACTACGATATTCTTGAATTACTGCAAAACCATGCGAGCCATCTTCCTGCACCTCCTCCTAAAGTAGTGGACCGTCTGCAACCAAACTCGGTACACATACTGCTTACTATCAGGCGAACAACCGCTGACATGAATTAAACACCTACCACTCACGCTACAGGAGACACGAAGTCGTAAACTACGATATTCTTGAATTACTGCAGAAGCCTGCGAGCCATTTTCTGCACCTCCTCCTATAGTAGTGGACCGACTGCAACCAAACTCGGTACACATACTGCTTACTATCAGGCGAACAACCGCTGTCATGAATTAAACACTTATCACTCACGCTACAGGAGACACAAAGTCGTAAACTACGATATTCCTGAATTACTGCAAAACCATGCGAGCCATCTTCCTGCACCTCCTCCTAAAGTAGTGGACCGACTACAACCAAACTCGGTACACATACTGCTTACCATCAGGCTAACAACCGCTGTCATGAAATAAACACCTACCACTCACGCTACAGGAGACACGAAGTCGTAAACTACGATATTCTTGAATTACTGTAAAACCATGCGAGCAATCTTCCTGCACCTCCTCCTAAAGTAGTGGACCGACTGCAACCAAACTCGGTACACATACTGCTTACTATCAGGCGAACAACCTCTGTGATGAATTAAACACCTACCACTCACGCTACAGGAGACACGAAGTCGTAAACTACGTTTTTATTGAATTAATGCAAAACCATGCAAGCCATCTTCCTGCACCTCCACCTAAAGTAGTGGACCGACTACAACCAAACTCTGTACACATACTGCTTACTATCAGGCGAAACACCGCTGACATGTATTAAACAGCTACCACTCACGCTACAGGAGACACGAAGTCGTAATCTACGATATTCCTGAATTACTGCAAAACCATGCGAGCAATCTTCCTGCACCTCCTCCTACAGTTGTGGACAGACTGCAACCAAACTCGGTACACATACTGCATACTACCAGGCGAAAAACCTCTGTGATGAATTAAACAACTACCATTCACGCTACAGGAGACACGAAGTCGTAAACTACGAAATTCTTGAATTACTGCAAAACCATGCGTGCCATCTTCCTGCACCTCCTCCTAAAGTAGTGGACCGACTGCAACCAAACGCGGTACACATACTGCTTACTATCAGGCGAACAACCTCTGTGATGAATTAAACACCTACCACTCACGCTACAGGGACACGAAGTCGTAAACTACGATATTCTTGAATTACTGCAAAACCATGCGAGCCATCTTCCTGCACCTCCTCCTAAAGTAGTGGACCGACTGCAACCAAACTCGGTACACATACTGCTTACTATCAGGCGAACAACCGCTGTCATGAATTAAACACCTACCACTCACGCTACAGGAGACACGAAGTTGTAAACTACGATATTCTTGAATTACTGCAAAACCATGCGAGCCATCTTTCTGCACCTCCTCCTAAAGCATTGGGCCGACTGCAACCAAACTCGGTACACATACTGATTACTATCAGGCGAACAACCGCTGACATGTACTAAACAGCTACCACTCACGCTACAGGAGACACGAAGTCGTAAACTACGATATTCTTGAATTACTGCAAAACCATGCGAGCCATCTTCCTGCACCTCTTCCTAATGTAGTGGACCGACTGCAACCAAACTCTGTACACATACTGCTTACTGTCAGGCGAACAACCGCTGACATGTACTAAACAGCTACCACTCACGCTACAGGAGACACGAAGTCGTAAACTACGATATTCTTGAATTACTGCAAAACCATGCGAGCCATCTTCCTGCACCTCCTCCTAAAGTAGTGGACCGTCTGCAACCAAACTCGGTACACAAACTGCTTACTATCAGGCGAACAACCGCTGACATGAATTAAACACCTACCACTCACGCTACAGGTGACACGAAGTCGTAAACTACGATATTCTTGAATTACTGCAAAACCATGCGAGCCATCTTCCTGCACCTCCTCCTATAGTAGTGGACCGACTGCAACCAAACTCGGAACACATACTGCTTACTATCAGGCGAACAACCGCTGTCATGATTTAAATACTTATCACTCACGCTACAGGAGACACAAAGTCGTAAACTACGATATTCCTGAATTACTGCAAAACCATGCGAGCCATCTTCCTGCACCTCCTCCTAAAGTAGTGGACCAACTGCAACCAAACTCGGTACACATACTGATTACCATCAGGCGAACAACCGCTGTCATGAATTAAACACCTACCACTCACGCTACAGGAGACTTGAAGTCGTAAACTACGATATTCTTGAATTACTGCAAAACCATGCGAGCAATCTTCCTGCACCTCCTCCTAAAGTAGTGGACCGACTGCAACCAAACTCTGTACACATACTGCTTACTATCAGGCGAACTACTGCTGACATGTACTAACCAGCTACCACTCACGCTACAGGAGACACGAAGTCGTAAACTACGATATTCTTGAATTACTGCAAAACCATGGGAGCTATCTTCCTGCACCTCCTCCTGAAGTAGTGGACCGACTGCAACCAAACTCAGTACACATACTGCTTACTATCAGGCGAACAACCTCTGTGATGAATTAAACACCTACCACTCACGCTACAGGAGACACAAAGTCGTAAACTACGATATTCTTGAATTACTGCAAAACCATGCGAGCCATCGTCCTGCACCTCCTCCTATAGTAGTGGACCCACTGCAACCAAACTCGGTACACATACTGCTTACTATCAGGCGAACAACCCCTGTGATGAATTAAACGAATACCACTCACGCTATGGGGGACACGAAGTCGTAAACTACGATATTCTTGAATTACTGCTAAACCATGCGAGCCATCTTCCTGCACCTCCTCCTAAAGTAGAGGACCGACTTCTACCAAACTCGGTACACATACTGCTTACTATCAGGCGAACACCCTCTGTGATGAATTAAACACCTACCACTCACGCTACAGGAGACACGAAGTCGTAAACTACGTTTTTATTGAATTACTGCAAAACCATGCGAGCCATCTTCCTGCACCTCCATTTAAAGTAGTGGAACAAATGGAACCAAACTCTGTACACATACTGCTTCCTATCAGGCGAAACACCGCTAACATGTACTAAACAGCTACCACTCACGCTACAGGAGACACGAAGTCGTAAACTACGATATTCTTGAATTACTGCAAAACCATGCGAGCCATCTTCCTGCACCTCCTCCTAAAGTAGTGGACCGACTGCAACCAAACTCGGTACACATACTGCTTACTATCAGGCGAACAACCTCTGTGATGAATTAAACAGCTACCACTCACGCTACAGGAGACACGAAGTCGTAAACTACGATATTCTTGAATTACTGCTAAACCATGCTTGCCATCTTCCTGCACCTCCTCCTAAAGTAGTGGACCGACTGCAACCAAACTCTGTACACATACTGCTTACTATCAGGCGAACAAGCGCTGACATGTACTAAACAGCTACCACTCAGGCTACAGGAGACACGAAGTCGTAAACTACGATATTCTTGAATTACTGCAAAACCATGCGAGCCATCTTCCTGCACCTCCTCCTAAAGTAGTGGACCGTCTGCAACCAAACTCGGTACACATACTGCTTACTATCAGGCGAACAACCGCTGACATGAATTAAACACCTACCACTCACGCTACAGGAGACACGAAGTCGTAAACTACGATATTCTTGAATTACTGCAGAAGCCTGCGAGCCATTTTCTGCACCTCCTCCTATAGTAGTGGACCGACTGCAACCAAACTCGGTACACATACTGCTTACTATCAGGCGAACAACCGCTGTCATGAATTAAACACTTATCACTCACGCTACAGGAGACACAAAGTCGTAAACTACGATATTCCTGAATTACATCATAACCATGCAAGCCATCTTCCTGCACCTCCTCCTAAAGTAGTGGACCGACTGCAACCAAACTCGGTACACATACTGCTTACCATCAGGCTAACAACCGCTGTCATGAATTAAACACCTACCACTCACGCTACAGGAGACACGAAGTCGTAATCTACGATATTTTTGAATTACTGCAAAACCATGCGAGCCATCTTCCTGCACCTCCTTCTAAAGTAGTGGACCGACTGCAACCAAACTCGGTACACATACTGCTTACTATCAGGCAAACAACCGCTGACATGAATGAAACACCTACCACTCACGCTACAGGAGACACGAAGTCGTAAACTACGATATTCTTGAATTACTGTAATACCATGCGTGCAATCTTCCTGCACCTCCTCCTAAAGTAGTGGACCGACTGCAACCAAACTCGGTACACATACTGCTTACTATCAGGCGAACAACCTCTGTGATGAATTAAACACCTACCACTCACGCTACAGGAGACACGAAGTCGTAAACTACGTTTTTATTGAATTACTGCAAAACCATGCAAGCCATCTTCCTGCACCTCCACCTAAAGTAGTGGACCGACTACAACCAAACTCTGTACACATACTGCTTACTATCAGGCGAAACACCGCTGACATGTATTAAACAGCTACCACTCACGCTACAGGAGACACGAAGTCGTAAACTACGATATTCCTGAATTACTGCAAAACCATGCGAGCAATCTTCCTGCACCTCCTCCTACAGTTGTGGACAGACTGCAACCAAACTCGGTACACATACTGCTTACTACCAGGCGAAAAACCTCTGTGATGAATTAAACACCTACCATTCACGCTACAGGAGACACGAAGTCGTAAACTACGAAATTCTTGAATTACTGCAAAACCATGCGAGCCATCTTCCTGCACCTCCTCCTAAAGTAGTGGACCGACTGCAACCAAACTCGGTACACATACTGCTTACTATCAGGCGAACAACCTCTGTGATGAATTAAACAGCTACCACTCACGCTACAGGAGACACGAAGTCGTAAACTACGATATTCTTGAATTACTGCTAAACCATGCTTGCCATCTTCCTGCACCTCCTCCTAAAGTAGTGGACCGACTGCAACCAAACTCTGTACACATACTGCTTACTATCAGGCGAACAAGCGCTGACATGTACTAAACAGCTACCACTCAGGCTACAGGAGACGCGAAGTCGTAAACTACGATATTCTTGAATTACTGCAAAACCATGCGAGCCATCTTCCTGCACCTCCTCCTAAAGTAGTGGACCGTCTGCAACCAAACTCGGTACACATACTGCTTACTATCAGGCGAACAACCGCTGACATGAATTAAACACCTACCACTCACGCTACAGGAGACACGAAGTCGTAAACTACGATATTCTTGAATTACTGCAGAAGCCTGCGAGGCATTTTCTGCACCTCCTCCTATAGTAGTGGACCGACTGCAACCAAACTCGGTACACATACTGCTTACTATCAGGCGAACAACCGCTGTCATGAATTAAACACTTATCACTCACGCTACAGGAGACACAAAGTCGTAAACTACGATATTCCTGAAATACTGCATAACCATGCAAGCCATCTTCCTGCACCTCCTCCTAAAGAAGTGGACCGACTGCAACCAAACTCGGTACACATACTGCTTACCATCAGGCTAACAACCGCTGTCATGAATTAAACACCTACCACTCACGCTACAGGAGACACGAAGTCGTAATCTACGATATTCTTGAATTACTGCAAAACCATGCGAGCCATCTTCCTGCACCTCCTCCTAAAGTAGTGGACCGACTGCAACCAAACTCGGTACACATACTGCTTACTATCAGGCAAACAACCGCTGACATGAATGAAACACCTACCACTCACGCTACAGGAGACACGAAGTCGTAAACTACGATATTCTTGAATTACTGTAATACCATGCGTGCAATCTTCCTGCACCTCCTCCTAAAGTAGTGGACCGACTGCAACCAAACTCGGTACACATACTGCTTACTATCAGGCGAACAACCTCTGTGATGAATTAAACACCTACCACTCACGCTACAGGAGACACGAAGTCGTAAACTACGTTTTTATTGAATTACTGCAAAACCAGGCAAGCCATCTTCCTGCACCTCCACCTAAAGTAGTGGACCGACTACAACCAAACTCTGTACACATACTGCTTACTATCAGGCGAAACACCGCTGACATGTATTAAACAGCTACCACTCACGCTACAGGAGACACGAAGTCGTAAACTACGATATTCCTGAATTACTGCAAAACCATGCGAGCCATCTTCCTGCACCTCCTCCTAAAGTAGTGGACCGACTGCAACCAAACTCGGTACACATACTGATTACCATCAGGCGAACAACCGCTGTCATGAATTAAACACCTACCACTCACGCTACAGGAGACTTGAAGTCGTAAACTACGATATTCTTGAATTACTGCAAAACCATGCGAGCAATCTTCCTGCACCTCCTCCTAAAGTAGTGGACCGACTGCAACCAAACTCTGTACACATACTGCTTACTATCAGGCGAACTACTGCTGACATGTACTAACCAGCTACCACTCACGCTACAGGAGACACGAAGTCGTAAACTACGATATTCTTGAATTACTGCAAAACCATGGGAGCTATCTTCCTGCACCTCCTCCTGAAGTAGTGGACCGACTGCAACCAAACTCAGTACACATACTGCTTACTATCAGGCGAACAACCTCTGTGATGAATTAAACACCTACCACTCACGCTACAGGAGACACAAAGTCGTAAACTACGATATTCTTGAATTACTGCAAAACCATGCGAGCCATCGTCCTGCACCTCCTCCTATAGTAGTGGACCCACTGCAACCAAACTCGGTACACATACTGCTTACTATCAGGCGAACAACCTCTGTGATGAATTAAACGAATACCACTCACGCTATGGGGGACACGAAGTCGTAAACTACGATATTCTTGAATTACTGCTAAACCATGCGAGCCATCTTCCTGCACCTCCTCCTAAAGTAGAGGACCGACTTCTACCAAACTCGGTACACATACTGCTTACTATCAGGCGAACACCCTCTGTGATGAATTAAACACCTACCACTCACGCTACAGGAGACACGAAGTCGTAAACTACGTTTTTATTGAATTACTGCAAAACCATGCGAGCCATCTTCCTGCACCTCCATTTAAAGTAGTGGACCAAATGGAACCAAACTCTGTACACATACTGCTTCCTATCAGGCGAAACACCGCTAACATGTACTAAACAGCTACCACTCACGCTACAGGAGACACGAAGTCGTAAACTACGATATTCTTGAATTACTGCAAAACCATGCGAGCCATCTTCCTGCACCTCCTCCTAAAGTAGTGGACCGACTGCAACCAAACTCGGTACACATACTGCTTACTATCAGGCGAACAACCTCTGTGATGAATTAAACAGCTACCACTCACGCTACAGGAGACACGAAGTCGTAAACTACGATATTCTTGAATTACTGCTAAACCATGCTTGCCATCTTCCTGCACCTCCTCCTAAAGTAGTGGACCGACTGCAACCAAACTCTGTACACATACTGCTTACTATCAGGCGAACAAGCGCTGACATGTACTAAACAGCTACCACTCAGGCTACAGGAGACGCGAAGTCGTAAACTACGATATTCTTGAATTACTGCAAAACCATGCGAGCCATCTTCCTGCACCTCCTCCTAAAGTAGTGGACCGTCTGCAACCAAACTCGGTACACATACTGCTTACTATCAGGCGAACAACCGCTGACATGAATTAAACACCTACCACTCACGCTACAGGAGACACGAAGTCGTAAACTACGATATTCTTGAATTACTGCAGAAGCCTGCGAGCCATTTTCTGCACCTCCTCCTATAGTAGTGGACCGACTGCAACCAAACTCGGTACACATACTGCTTACTATCAGGCGAACAACCGCTGTCATGAATTAAACACTTATCACTCACGCTACAGGAGACACAAAGTCGTAAACTACGATATTCCTGAATTACTGCATAACCATGCAAGCCATCTTCCTGCACCTCCTCCTAAAGTAGTGGACCGACTGCAACCAAACTCGGTACACATACTGCTTACCATCAGGCTAACAACCGCTGTCATGAATTAAACACCTACCACTCACGCTACAGGAGACACGAAGTCGTAATCTACGATATTCTTGAATTACTGCAAAACCATGCGAGCCATCTTCCTGCACCTCCTTCTAAAGTAGTGGACCGACTGCAACCAAACTCGGTACACATACTGCTTACTATCAGGCAAACAACCGCTGACATGAATGAAACACCTACCACTCACGCTACAGGAGACACGAAGTCGTAAACTACGATATTCTTGAATTACTGTAATACCATGCGTGCAATCTTCCTGCACCTCCTCCTAAAGTAGTGGACCGACTGCAACCAAACTCGGTACACATACTGCTTACTATCAGGCGAACAACCTCTGTGATGAATTAAACACCTACCACTCACGCTACAGGAGACACGAAGTCGTAAACTACGTTTTTATTGAATTACTGCAAAACCATGCAAGCCATCTTCCTGCACCTCCACCTAAAGTAGTGGACCGACTACAACCAAACTCTGTACACATACTGCTTACTATCAGGCGAAACACCGCTGACATGTATTAAACAGCTACCACTCACGCTACAGGAGACACGAAGTCGTAAACTACGATATTCCTGAATTACTGCAAAACCATGCGAGCAATCTTCCTGCACCTCCTCCTACAGTTGTGGACAGACTGCAACCAAACTCGGTACACATACTGCTTACTACCAGGCGAAAAACCTCTGTGATGAATTAAACACCTACCATTCACGCTACAGGAGACACGAAGTCGTAAACTACGAAATTCTTGAATTACTGCAAAACCATGCGAGCCATCTTCCTGCACCTCCTCCTAAAGTAGTGGACCGACTGCAACCAAACTCGGTACACATACTGCTTACTATCAGGCGAACAACCTCTGTGATGAATTAAACAGCTACCACTCACGCTACAGGAGACACGAAGTCGTAAACTACGATATTCTTGAATTACTGCTAAACCATGCTTGCCATCTTCCTGCACCTCCTCCTAAAGTAGTGGACCGACTGCAACCAAACTCTGTACACATACTGCTTACTATCAGGCGAACAAGCGCTGACATGTACTAAACAGCTACCACTCAGGCTACAGGAGACGCGAAGTCGTAAACTACGATATTCTTGAATTACTGCAAAACAATGCGAGCCATCTTCCTGCACCTCCTCCTAAAGTAGTGGACCGTCTGCAACCAAACTCGGTACACATACTGCTTACTATCAGGCGAACAACCGCTGACATGAATTAAACACCTACCACTCACGCTACAGGAGACACGAAGTCGTAAACTACGATATTCTTGAATTACTGCAGAAGCCTGCGAGCCATTTTCTGCACCTCCTCCTATAGTAGTGGACCGACTGCAACCAAACTCGGTACACATACTGCTTACTATCAGGCGAACAACCGCTGTCATGAATTAAACACTTATCACTCACGCTACAGGAGAAACAAAGTCGTAAACTACGATATTCCTGAAATACTGCATAACCATGCAAGCCATCTTCCTGCACCTCCTCCTAAAGTAGTGGACCGACTGCAACCAAACTCGGTACACATACTGCTTACCATCAGGCTAACAACCGCTGTCATGAATTAAACACCTACCACTCACGCTACAGGAGACACGAAGTCGTAATCTACGATATTCTTGAATTACTGCAAAACCATGCGAGCCATCTTCCTGCACCTCCTCCTAAAGTAGTGGACCGACTGCAACCAAACTCGGTACACATACTGCTTACTATCAGGCAAACAACCGCTGACATGAATGAAACACCTACCACTCACGCTACAGGAGACACGAAGTCGTAAACTACGATATTCTTGAATTACTGTAATACCATGCGTGCAATCTTCCTGCACCTCCTCCTAAAGTAGTGGACCGACTGCAACCAAACTCGGTACACATACTGCTTACTATCAGGCGAACAACCTCTGTGATGAATTAAACACCTACCACTCAGGCTACAGGAGACACGAAGTCGTAAACTACGCTTTTATTGAATTACTGCAAAACCAGGCAAGCCATCTTCCTGCACCTCCACCTAAAGTAGTGGACCGACTACAACCAAACTCTGTACACATACTGCTTACTATCAGGCGAAACACCGCTGACATGTATTAAACAGCTACCACTCACGCTACAGGAGACACGAAGTCGTAAACTACGATATTCCTGAATTACTGCAAAACCATGCGAGCAATCTTCCTGCACCTCCTCCTACAGTTGTGGACAGACTGCAACCAAACTCGGTACACATACTGCTTACTACCAGGCGAAAAACCTCTGTGATGAATTAAACACCTACCATTCACGCTACAGGAGACACGAAGTCGTAAACTACGAAATTCTTGAATTACTGCAAAACCATGCGAGCCATCTTCCTGCACCTCCTCCTAAAGTAGTGGACCGACTGCAACCAAACTCGGTACACATACTGCTTACTATCAGGCGAACAAACTCTGTGATGAATTAAACACCTACCACTCACGCTACAGGAGACACGAAGTCGTAAACTACGATATTCTTGAATTACTGCAAAACCATGCGAGCCATCTTCCTGCACCTCCTCCCAAAGTAGTGGACCGACTGCAACCAAACTCGGTACACATACTGCTTACTATCAGGCGAACAACATCTGTGTTGAATTAAACACCTACCACTCACGCTACAGGAGACACGAAGTCGTAAACTACGATATTCTTGAATTACTGCAAAACCATGCGAGCCATCTTCCTGCACCTCCTCCTAAAGTAGTGGACCGACTGCAACCAAACTCGCTACACATACTGCTTACTATCAGGCGAACAACCTCTGTGATGAATTAAACACCTACCACTCACGCTACAGGAGACACGTAGTCGTAAACTACGATATTCTTGAATTACTGCAAAACCATGCGAGCCATCTTCCTGCACCTCCTCCTAAAGTAGTGGACCGACTGCAACCAAACCCGGTACACATACTGATTACTATCAGGCGAACAACCGCTGACATGTACTAAACAGCTACCACTCACGCTACAGGAGACACGAAGTCGTAAACTACGGTATTCTTGAATTACTGCAAAACCATGCGAGCCATCATCCTGCACCTCCTCCTAAAGTAGTGGACCGACTACAACCAAACTCGGTACACATACTGCTTACTATCAGGCGAACAACCGCTGTCATGAATTAAACACCTACCACTCACGCTACAGGAGACACGATGTTGTAAATTACGATAATCTTGAATTACTGCAAAACCATGCGAGCCATCTTCCTGCACCTCCTCCTAAAGTAGTGGGCCGACTGCAACCAAACTCGGTACACATACTGCTTACTATCAGGCGAACAACCGCTGTCATGAATTAAACACTTATCACTCACGCTACAGGAGACACAAAGTCGTAAACTACGATATTCCTGAATTACTGCAAAACCATGCGAGCCATCTTCCTGCACCTCCTCCTAAAGTAGTGGACCGACTGCAACCAAACTCGGTACACATACTGCTTACCATCAGGCTAACAACCGCTGTCATGAATTAAACACCTACCACTCACGCTACAGGAGACACGAAGTCGTAATCTACGATATTCTTGAATTACTGCAAAACCATGCGAGCCATCTTCCTGCACCTCCTCCTAAAGTAGTGGACCGACTGCAACCAAACTCGGTACACATACTGCTTACTATCAGGCAAACAACCGCTGACATGAATGAAACACCTACCACTCACGCTACAGGAGACACGAAGTCGTAAACTACGATATTCTTGAATTACTGTAAAACCATGCGAGCAATCTTCCTGCACCTCCTCCTAAAGTAGTTGACCGACTGCAACCAAACTCGGTACACATACTGCTTACTATCAGGCGAACAACCTCTGTGATGAATTAAACACCTACCACTCACGCTACAGGAGACACGAAGTCGTAAACTACGTTTTTATTGAATTACTGAAAAACCATGCAAGCCATCTTCCTGCACCTCCCCCTAAAGTAGTGGACCGACTACAACCAAACTCTGTACACATACTGCTTACTATCAGGCGAAACACCGCTGACATGTATTAAACAGCTACCACTCACGCTACAGGAGACACGAAGTCGTAAACTACGATATTCCTGAATTACTGCAAAACCATGCGAGCAATCTTCCTGCACCTCCTCCTACAGTTGTGGACAGACTGCAACCAAACTCGGTACACATACTGCTTACTACCAGGCGAAAAACCTCTGTGATGAATTAAACACCTACCATTCACGCTACAGGAGACACGAAGTCGTAAACTACGAAATTCTTGAATTACTGCAAAACCATGCGAGCCATCTTCCTGCACCTCCTCCTAAAGTAGTGGACCGACTGCAACCAAACTCGGTACACATACTGCTTACTATCAGGCGAACAACCTCTGTGATGAATTAAACACCTACCACTCACGCTACAGGAGACACGAAGTCGTAAACTACGATATTCTTGAATTACTGCAAAACCAAGCGAGGCATCTTCCTGCACCTCCTCCTAAAGTAGTGGACCAACTGCAACCAAACTCGGTACACATACTGCTTACTATCAGGCGAACAACCTCTGAGATGAATTAAACACCTACGACTCACGCTACAGGAGACACGAAGTCGTAAACTACGATATTCTTGAATAACTGCAAAACAATACGAGCCACCTTCCTGCACCTCCTCCTAAAGTAGTGGACCGACTGCAACCAAACTCGGTACACATACTGCTTACTATCAGGCGAACAACATCTGTGTTGAATTAAACACCTACCATTCACGCTACAGGAGACACGAAGTCGTAAACTACGATATTCTTGAATTACTGCAAAACCATGCGAGCCATCTTCCTGCACCTCCTCCCAAAGTAGTGGACCGACTGCAACCAAACTCGGTACACATACTGCTTACTATCAGGCGAACAACATCTGTGTTGAATTAAACACCTACCACTCACGCTACAGGAGACACGAAGTCGTAAACTACGATATTCTTGAATTACTGCAAAACCATGCGAGCCATCTTCCTGCACCTCCTCCTAAAGTAGTGGACCGACTGCAACCAAACTCGCTACACATACTGCATACTATCAGGCGAACTACTGCTGACATGTACTAACCAGCTACCACTCACGCTACAGGAGACACGAAGTCGTAAACTACGATATTCTTGAATTACTGCAAAACCATGGGAGCTATCTTCCTGCACCTCCTCCTGAAGTAGTGGACCGACTGCAACCAAACTCAGTACACATACTGCTTACTATCAGGCGAACAACCTCTGTGATGAATTAAACACCTACCACTCACGCTACAGGAGACACAAAGTCGTAAACTACGATATTCTTGAATTACTGCAAAACCATGCGAGCCATCGTCCTGCACCTCCTCCTATAGTAGTGGACCCACTGCAACCAAACTCGGTACACATACTGCTTACTATCAGGCGAACAACCTCTGTGATGAATTAAACGAATACCACTCACGCTATGGGGGACACGAAGTCGTAAACTACGATATTCTTGAATTACTGCTAAACCATGCGAGCCATCTTCCTGCACCTCCTCCTAAAGTAGAGGACCGACTTCTACCAAACTCGGTACACATACTGCTTACTATCAGGCGAACACCCTCTGTGATGAATTAAACACCTACCACTCACGCTACAGGAGACACGAAGTCGTAAACTACGTTTTTATTGAATTACTGCAAAACCATGCGAGCCATCTTCCTGCACCTCCATTTAAAGTAGTGGACCGAATGCAACCAAACTCTGTACACATACTGCTTCCTATCAGGCGAAACACCGCTAACATGTACTAAACAGCTACCACTCACGCTACAGGAGACACGAAGTCGTAAACTACGATATTCATGAATTACTGCAAAACCATGCGAGCCATCTTCCTGCACCTCCTCCTAAAGTAGTGGACCGACTGCAACCAAACTCGGTACACATACTGCTTACTATCAGGCGAACAACCTCTGTGATGAATTAAACAGCTACCACTCACGTTACAGGAGACACGAAGTCGTAAACTACGATATTCTTGAATTACTGCTAAACCATGCTTGCCATCTTCCTGCACCTCCTCCTAAAGTAGTGGACCGACTGCAACCAAACTCTGTACACATACTGCTAACTATCAGGCGAACAAGCGCTGACATGTACTAAACAGCTACCACTCAGGCTACAGGAGACGCGAAGTCGTAAACTACGATATTCTTGAATTACTGCAAAACCATGCGAGCCATCTTCCTGCACCTCCTCCTAAAGTAGTGGACCGTCTGCAACCAAACTCGGTACACATACTGCTTACTATCAGGCGAACAACCTCTGTGATGAATTAAACACCTACCACTCACGCTACAGGAGACACGAAGTCGTAAACTACGTTTTTATTGAATTACTGCAAAACCATGCAAGCCATCTTCCTGCACCTCCACCTAAAGTAGAGGACCGACTACAACCAAACTCTGTACACATACTGCTTACTATCAGGCGAAACACCGCTGACATGTATTAAACAGCTACCACTCACGCTACAGGAGACACGAATTCGTAAACTACGATATTCCTGAATTACTGCAAAACCATGCGAGCAATCTTCCTGCACCTCCTCCTACAGTTGTGGACAGACTGCAACCAAACTCGGTACACATACTGCTTACTACCAGGCGAAAAACCTCTGTGATGAATTAAACACCTACCATTCACGCTACAGGAGACACGAAGTCGTAAACTACGAAATTCTTGAATTACTGCAAAACCATGCGAGCCATCTTCCTGCACCTCCTCCTAAAGTAGTGGACCGACTGCAACCAAACTCGGTACACATACTGCTTACTATCAGGCGAACAACCTCTGTGATGAATTAAACACCTACCACTCACGCTACAGGAGACACGAAGTCGTAAACTACGATATTCTTGAATTACTGCAAAACCATGCGAGCCATCTTCCTGCACCTCCTCCCAAAGTAGTGGACCGACTGCAACCAAACTCGGTACACATACTGCTTACTATCAGGCGAACAACATCTGTGTTGAATTAAACACCTACCACTCACGCTACAGGAGACACGAAGTCGTAAACTACGATATTCTTGAATTACTGCAAAACCATGCGAGCCATCTTCCTGCACCTCCTCCCAAAGTAGTGGACCGACTGCAACCAAACTCGCTACACATACTGCTTACTATCAGGCGAACAACCTCTGTGATGAATTAAACACCTACCACTCACGCTACAGGAGACACGAAGTCGTAAACTACGATATTCTTGAATTACTGCAAAACCATGCGAGCCATCTTCCTGCACCTCCTCCTAAAGTAGTGGACCGACTGCAACCAAACTCGGTACACATACTGCTTACTATCAGGCGAACAACCGCTGTCATGAATTAAACACCTACCACTCACGCTACAGGAGACACGAAGTTGTAAATTACGATATTCTTGAATTACTGCAAAACCATGCGAGCCATCTTCCTGCACCTCCTCCTAAAGTAGTGGGCCGACTGCAACCAAACTCGGTACACATACTGCTTACTATCAGGCGAACAACCGCTGTCATGAATTAAACACTTATCACTCACGCTACAGGAGACACAAAGTCGTAAACTACGATATTCCTGAATTACTGCAAAACCATGCGAGCCATCTTCCTGCACCTCCTCCTAAAGTAGTGGACCGACTGCAACCAAACTCGGTACACATACTGCTTACCATCAGGCTAACAACCGCTGTCATGAATTAAACACCTACCACTCACGCTACAGGAGACACGAAGTCGTAATCTACGATATTCTTGAATTACTGCAAAACCATGCGAGCCATCTTCCTGCACCTCCTCCTAAAGTAGTGGACCGACTGCAACCAAACTCGGTACACATACTGCTTACTATCAGGCAAACAACCGCTGACATGAATGAAACACCTACCACTCACGCTACAGGAGACACGAAGTCGTAAACTACGATATTCTTGAATTACTGTAAAACCATGCGAGCAATCTTCCTGCACCTCCTCCTAAAGTAGTGGACCGACTGCAACCAAACTCGGTACACATACTGCTTACTATCAGGCGAACAACCTCTGTGATGAATTAAACACCTACCACTCACGCTACAGGAGACACGAAGTCGTAAACTACGTTTTTATTGAATTACTGCAAAACCATGCAAGCCATCTTCCTGCACCTCCCCCTAAAGTAGTGGACCGACTACAACCAAACTCTGTACACATACTGCTTACTATCAGGCGAAACACCGCTGACATGTATTAAACAGCTACCACTCACGCTACAGGAGACACGAAGTCGTAAACTACGATATTCCTGAATTACTGCAAAACCATGCGAGCAATCTTCCTGCACCTCCTCCTACAGTTGTGGACAGACTGCAACCAAACTCGGTACACATACTGCTTTCTACCAGGCGAAAAACCTCTGTGATGAATTAAACACCTACCATTCACGCTACAGGAGACACGAAGACGTAAACTACGAAATTCTTGAATTACTGCAAAACCATGCGAGCCATCTTCCTGCACCTCCTCCTAAAGTAGTGGACCGACTGCAACCAAACTCGGTACACATACTGCTTACTATCAGGCGAACAACCTCTGTGATGAATTAAACACCTACCACTCACGCTACAGGAGACACGAAGTCGTAAACTACGATATTCTTGAATTACTGCAAAACCAAGCGAGGCATCTTCCTGCACCTCCTCCTAAAGTAGTGGACCAACTGCAACCAAACTCGGTACACATACTGCTTACTATCAGGCGAACAACCTCTGAGATGAATTAAACACCTACGACTCACGCTACAGGAGACACGAAGTCGTAAACTACGATATTCTTGAATAACTGCAAAACAATACGAGCCATCTTCCTACACCTCCTCCTAAAGTAGTGGACCGACTGCAACCAAACTCGGTACACATACTGCTTACTATCAGGCGAACAACATCTGTGGTGAATTAAACACCTACCACTCACGCTACAGGAGACACGAAGTCGTAAACTACGATATTCTTGAATTACTGCAAAACCATGCGAGCCATCTTCCTGCACCTCCTCCCAAAGTAGTGGACCGACTGCAACCAAACTCGGTACACATACTGCTTACTATCAGGCGAACAACATCTGTGTTGAATTAAACACCTACCACTCACGCTACAGGAGACACGAAGTCGTAAACTACGATATTCTTGAATTACTGCAAAACCATGCGAGCCATCTTCCTGCAACTCCTCCTAAAGTAGTGGACCGACTGCAACCAAACTCGCTACACATACTGCTTACTATCAGGCGAACAACCTCTGTGATGAATTAAACACCTACCACTCACGCTACAGGAGACACGTAGTCGTAAACTACGATATTCTTGAATTACTGCAAAACCATGCGAGCCATCTTCCTGCACCTCCTCCTAAAGTAGTGGACCGACTGCAACCAAACTCGGTACACATACTGATTACTATCAGGCGAACAACCGCTGTCATGAATTAAACACTTATCACTCACGCTACAGGAGACACAAAGTCGTAAACTACGATATTCCTGAATTACTGCAAAACCATGCGAGCCATCTTCCTGCACCTCCTCCTAAAGTAGTGGACCGACTGCAACCAAACTCGGTACACATACTGCTTACCATCAGGCTAACAACCGCTGTCATGAATTAAACACCTACCACTCACGCTACAGGAGACACGAAGTCGTAATCTACGATATTCTTGAATTACTGCAAAACCATGCGAGCCATCTTCCTGCACCTCCTCCTAAAGTAGTGGACCGACTGCAACCAAACTCGGTACACATACTGCTTACTATCAGGCAAACAACCGCTGACATGAATGAAACACCTACCACTCACGCTACAGGAGACACGAAGTCGTAAACTACGATATTCTTGAATTACTGTAAAACCATGCGAGCAATCTTCCTGCACCTCCTCCTAAAGTAGTGGACCGACTGCAACCAAACGTGGTACACATACTGCTTACTATCAGGCGAACAACCTCTGTGATGAATTAAACACCTACCACTCACGCTACAGGAGACACGAAGTCGTAAACTACGTTTTTATTGAATTACTGCAAAACCATGCAAGCCATCTTCCTGCATCTCCCCCTAAAGTAGTGGGCCGACTACAACCAAACTCTGTACACATACTGCTTACTATCAGGCGAAACACCGCTGACATGTATTAAACAGCTACCACTCACGCTACAGGAGACAAGAAGTCGTAAACTACGATATTCCTGAATTACTGCAAAACCATGCGAGCAATCTTCCTGCACCTCCTCCTACAGTTGTGGACAGACTGCAACCAAACTCGGTACACATACTGCTTACTACCAGGCGAAAAACCTCTGTGATGAATTAAACACCTACCATTCACGCTACAGGAGACACGAAGTCGTAAACTACGAAATTCTTGAATTACTGCAAAACCATGCGAGACATCTTCCTGCACCTCCTCCTAAAGTAGTGGACCGACTGCAACCAAACTCGGTACACATACTGCTTACTATCAGGCGAACAACCTCTGTGATGAATTAAACACCTACCACTCACGCTACAGGAGACACGAAGTCGTAAACTACGATATTCTTGAATTACTGCAAAACCATGCGAGGCATCTTCCTGCACCTCCTCCTAAAGTAGTGGACCAACTGCAACCAAACTCGGTACACATACTGCTTACTATCAGGCGAACAACCTCTGAGATGAATTAAACACCTACGACTCACGCTACAGGAGACACGAAGTCGTAAACTACGATATTCTTGAATAACTGCAAAACAATACGAGCCATCTTCCTGCACCTCCTCCTAAAGTAGTGGACCGACTGCAACCAAACTCGGTACACATACTGCTTACTATCAGGCGAACAACATCTGTGTTGAATTAAACACCTACCACTCACGCTACAGGAGACACGAAGTCGTAAACTACGATATTCTTGAATTACTGCAAAAGCATGCGAGCCATCTTCTTGCACCTCCTCCCAAAGTAGTGGACCGACTGCAACCAAACTCGCTACACATACTGCTTACTATCAGGCGAACAACCTCTGTGATGAATTAAACACCTACCACTCACGCTACAGGAGACACGTAGTCGTAAACTACGATATTCTTGAATTACTGCAAAACCATGCGAGCCATCTTCCTGCACCTCCTCCTAAAGTAGTGGACCGACTGCAACCAAACTTGGTATACATACTGATTACTATCAGGCGAACAACCGCTGACATGTACTAAACAGCTACCACTCACGCTACAGGAGACACGAAGTCGTAAACTACGATATTCTTGAATTACTGCAAAACCATGCGAGCCATCTTCCTGCACCTCCTCCTAAAGTAGTGGACCGACTACAACCAAACTCGGTACACATACTGCTTACTATCAGGCGAACAACCGCTGTCATGAATTAAACACCTACCACTCACGCTACAGGAGACACGAAGTTGTAAATTACGATATTCTTGAATTACTGCAAAACCATGCGAGCCATCTTCCTGCACCTCCTCCTAAAGTAGTGGGCCGACTGCAACCAAACTCGGTACACATACTGCTTACTATCAGGCAAACAACCTCTGTGATGAATTAAACACCTACCACTCACGCTACAGGAGACACGAAGTCGTAAACTACGATATTCTTGAATTACTGCAAAACCATGCGAGCCATCGTCCTGCACCTCCTCCTACAGTAGTGGACCCACTGCAACCAAACTCGGTACACATACTGCTTACTATCAGGCGAACAACCTCTGTGATGAATTAAACGATTACCACTCACGCTATGGGAGACACGAAGTCGTAAACTACGATATTCTTGAATTACTGCTAAACCATGCGAGCCAACTTCCTGCACCTCCTCCTAAAGTAGTGGACCGACTTCTACCAAACTCGGTACACATACTGCTTACTAAAAGGCGAACACCCTCTGTGATGAACCTACCACGCACGCTACAGGAAACACGAAGACGTAAACTACGTTTTTATTGAATTACTGGAAAACCATGCGAGCCATCTTCCTGCACCTCCATTTAAAGTAGTGGACCGAATGCAACCAAACTCTGTACACATACTGCTTCCTATCAGGCGAAACACCGCTAACATGTACTAAACAGCTAACACTCACGCTACAGGAGACACGAAGTCGTAAACTACGATATTCTTGAATTACTGCTAAACCATGCTTGCCATCTTCCTGCACCTCCTCCTAAAGTAGTGGACCGACTGCAACCAAACTCTGTACACATACTGCTTACTATCAGGCGAACAAGCGCTGACATGTACTAAACAGCTTCCACTCACGCTACAGGAGACACGAAGTCGTAAACTACGATATTCTTGAATTACTGCTAAACCATGCTTGCCATCTTCCTGCACCTCCTCCTAAAGTAGTGGACCGTCTGCAACCAAACTCGGTACACATTCTGCTTACTATCAGGCGAACAACCGCTGACATGAATTAAACACCTACCACTCACGCTACAGGAGACACGAAGTCGTAAACTACGATATTCTTGAATTACTGCAAAACCATGCGAGCAATCTTCCTGCACCTCCTCCTAAAGTAGTGGACCGACTACAACCAAACTCGGTACACATACTGCTTACCATCAGGCTAACAACCGCTGTCATGAATTAAACACCTACCACTCACGCTACAGGAGACACGAAGTCGTAATCTACGATATTCTTGAATTACTGCAAAACCCTGCGAGCCATCTTCCTGCACCTCCTCCTAAAGTAGTGGACCGACTGCTACCAAACTCGGTACACATACTGCTTACTATCAGGCGAACAACCGCTGACATGAATGAAACACCTACCACTCACGCTACAGGAGACACGAAGTCGTAAACTACGATATTCTTGAATTACTGTAAAACCATGCGAGCAATCTTCCTGCACCTCCTCCTAAAGTAGTGGACCGACTGCAACCAAACTCGGTACACATACTGCTTACTATCAGGCGAACAACCTATGTGATGAATTAAACACCTACCACTCACGCTACAGGAGACACGAAGTCGTAAACTACGTTTTTATTGTATTACTGCAAAACCAAACAAGCCATCATCCTGCACCTCCACCTAAAGTAGTGGACCGACTACAACCAAACTCTGTACACATACTGCTTACTATCAGGCGAAACACCGCTGACATGTATTAAACAGCTACCACTCACGCTACAGGAGACACGTAGTCGTAATCTACGATATTCTTGAAATACTGCAAAACCATGCGAGCAATCTTCCTGCACCTCCTCCTACAGTTGTGGACCGACTGCAACCAAACTCGGTACACATACTGCTTACTACCAGGCGAAAAACCGCTGTCATGAATTAAACACTTATCACTCACGCTACAGGAGACACAAAGTCGTAAACTACGATATTCCTGAATTACTGCAAAACCATGCGAGCCATCTTCCTGCACCTCCTCCTAAAGTAGTGGACCGACTGCAACCAAACTCGGTACACATACTGCTTACTATCAGGCAAACAACCGCTGACATGAATGAAACACCTACCACTCACGCTACAGGAGACACGAAGTCGTAAACTACGATATTCTTGAATTACTGTAAAACCATGCGAGCAATCTTCCTGCACCTCCTCCTAAAGTAGTGGACCGACTGCAACCAAACTCGGTACACATACTGCTTACTACCAGGCGAAAAACCTCTGTGATGAATTAAACACCTACCATTCACGCTACAGGAGACACGAAGTCGTAAACTACGAAATTCTTGAATTACTGCAAAACCATGCGAGACATCTTCCTGCACCTCCTCCTAAAGTAGTGGACCGACTGCAACCAAACTCGGTACACATACTGCTTACTATCAGGCGAACAACCTCTGTGATGAATTAAACACCTACCACTCACGCTACAGGAGACACGAAGTCGTAAACTACGATATTCTTGAATTACTGCAAAACCATGCGAGGCATCTTCCTGCACCTCCTCCTAAAGTAGTGGACCAACTGCAACCAAACTCGGTACACATACTGCTTACTATCAGGCGAACAACCTCTGAGATGAATTAAACACCTACGACTCACGCTACAGGAGACACGAAGTCGTAAACTACGATATTCTTGAATAACTGCAAAACAATACGAGCCATCTTCCTGCACCTCCTCCTAAAGTAGTGGACCGACTGCAACCAAACTCGGTACACATACTGCTTACTATCAGGCGAACAACATCTGTGTTGAATTAAACACCTACCACTCACGCTACAGGAGACACGAAGTCGTAAACTACGATATTCTTGAATTACTGCAAAAGCATGCGAGCCATCTTCTTGCACCTCCTCCTAAAGTAGTGGACCGACTGCAACCAAACTCGCTACACATACTGCTTACTATCAGGCGAACAACCTCTGTGATGAATTAAACACCTACCACTCACGCTACAGGAGACACGTAGTCGTAAACTACGATATTCTTGAATTACTGCAAAACCATGCGAGCCATCTTCCTGCACCTCCTCCTAAAGTAGTGGACCGACTGCAACCAAACTTGGTACACATACTGATTACTATCAGGCGAACAACCGCTGACATGTACTAAACAGCTACCACTCACGCTACAGGAGACACGAAGTCGTAAACTACGATATTCTTGAATTACTGCAAAACCATGCGAGCCATCTTCCTGCACCTCCTCCTAAAGTAGTGGACCGACTACAACCAAACTCGGTACACATACTGCTTACTATCAGGCGAACAACCGCTGTCATGAATTAAACACCTACCACTCACGCTACAGGAGACACGAAGTTGTAAATTACGATATTCTTGAATTACTGCAAAACCATGCGAGCCATCTTCCTGCACCTCCTCCTAAAGTAGTGGGCCGACTGCAACCAAACTCGGTACACATACTGCTTACTATCAGGCAAACAACCTCTGTGATGAATTAAACACCTACCACTCACGCTACAGGAGACACGAAGTCGTAAACTACGATATTCTTGAATTACTGCAAAACCATGCGAGCCATCGTCCTGCACCTCCTCCTACAGTAGTGGACCCACTGCAACCAAACTCGGTACACATACTGCTTACTATCAGGCGAACAACCTCTGTGATGAATTAAACGATTACCACTCACGCTATGGGAGACACGAAGTCGTAAACTACGATATTCTTGAATTACTGCTAAACCATGCGAGCCAACTTCCTGCACCTCCTCCTAAAGTAGTGGACCGACTTCTACCAAACTCGGTACACATACTGCTTACTAAAAGGCGAACACCCTCTGTGATGAACCTACCACGCACGCTACAGGAAACACGAAGACGTAAACTACGTTTTTATTGAATTACTGGAAAACCATGCGAGCCATCTTCCTGCACCTCCTCCTAAAGTAGTGGGCCGACTGCAACCAAACTCGGTACACATACTGCTTACTATCAGGCAAACAACCTCTGTGATGAATTAAACACCTACCACTCACGCTACAGGAGACACGAAGTCGTAAACTACGATATTCTTGAATTACTGCAAAACCATGCGAGCCATCGTCCTGCACCTCCTCCTACAGTAGTGGACCCACTGCAACCAAACTCGGTACACATACTGCTTACTATCAGGCGAACAACCTCTGTGATGAATTAAACGATTACCACTCACGCTATGGGAGACACGAAGTCGTAAACTACGATATTCTTGAATTACTGCTAAACCATGCTTGCCATCTTCCTGCACCTCCTCCTAAAGTAGTGGACCGACTGCAACCAAACTCTGTACACATACTGCTTACTATCAGGCGAACAAGCGCTGACATGTACTAAACAGCTTCCACTCACGCTACAGGAGACACGAAGTCGTAAACTACGATATTCTTGAATTACTGCTAAACCATGCTTGCCATCTTCCTGCACCTCCTCCTAAAGTAGTGGACCGTCTGCAACCAAACTCGGTACACATTCTGCTTACTATCAGGCGAACAACCGCTGACATGAATTAAACACCTACCACTCACGCTACAGGAGACACGAAGTCGTAAACTACGATATTCTTGAATTACTGCAAAACCATGCGAGCAATCTTCCTGCACCTCCTCCTAAAGTAGTGGACCGACTACAACCAAACTCGGTACACATACTGCTTACCATCAGGCTAACAACCGCTGTCATGAATTAAACACCTACCACTCAAGCTACAGGAGACACGAAGTCGTAATCTACGATATTCTTGAATTACTGCAAAACCCTGCGAGCCATCTTCCTGCACCTCCTCCTAAAGTAGTGGACCGACTGCTACCAAACTCGGTACACATACTGCTTACTATCAGGCGAACAACCGCTGACATGAATGAAACACCTACCACTCACGCTACAGGAGACACGAAGTCGTAAACTACGATATTCTTGAATTACTGTAAAACCATGCGAGCAATCTTCCTGCACCTCCTCCTAAAGTAGTGGACCGACTGCAACCAAACTCGGTACACATACTGCTTACTATCAGGCGAACAACCTATGTGATGAATTAAACACCTACCACTCACGCTACAGGAGACACGAAGTCGTAAACTACGTTTTTATTGTATTACTGCAAAACCAAACAAGCCATCATCCTGCACCTCCACCTAAAGTAGTGGACCGACTACAACCAAACTCTGTACACATACTGCTTACTATCAGGCGAAACACCGCTGACATGTATTAAACAGCTACCACTCACGCTACAGGAGACACGTAGTCGTAATCTACGATATTCTTGAAATACTGCAAAACCATGCGAGCAATCTTCCTGCACCTCCTCCTACAGTTGTGGACCGACTGCAACCAAACTCGGTACACATACTGCTTACTATCAGGCGAAACACCGCTGACATGTATTAAACAGCTACCACTCACGCTACAGGAGACACGAAGTCGTAATCTACGATATTCTTGAATTACTGCAAAACCATGCGAGCCATCTTCCTGCACCTCCTCCTAAAGTAGTGGACCGACTGCAACCAAACTCGGTACACATACTGCTTACTATCAGGCAAACAACCGCTGACATGAATGAAACACCTACCACTCACGCTACAGGAGACACGAAGTCGTAAACTACGATATTCTTGAATTACTGTAAAACCATGCGAGCAATCTTCCTGCACCTCCTCCTAAAGTAGTGGACCGACTGCAACCAAACTCGGTACACATACTGCTTACTATCAGGCGAACAACCTCTGTGATGAATTAAACACCTACCACTCACGCTACAGGAGACACGAAGTCGTAAACTACGTTTTTATTGAATTACTGCAAAACCATGCAAGCCATCTTCCTGCACCTCCACCTAAAGTAGTGGACCGACTACAACCAAACTCTGTACACATACTGCTTACTATCAGGCGAAACACCGCTGACATGTATTAAACAGCTACCACTCACGCTACAGGAGACACGAATTCGTAAACTACGATATTCCTGAATTACTGCAAAACCATGCGAGCAATCTTCCTGCACCTCCTCCTACAGTTGTGGACAGACTGCAACCAAACTCGGTACACATACTGCTTACTACCAGGCGAAAAACCTCTGTGATGAATTAAACACCTACCATTCACGCTACAGGAGACACGAAGTCGTAAACTACGAAATTCTTGAATTACTGCAAAACCATGCGAGCCATCTTCCTGCACCTCCTCCTAAAGTAGTGGACCGACTGCAACCAAACTCGGTACACATACTGCTTACTATCAGGCGAACAACCTCTGTGATGAATTAACCACCTACCACTCACGCTACAGGAGACACGAAGTCGTAAACTACGATATTCTTGAATTACTGTAAAACCATGCGAGCCATCTTCCTGCACCTCCTCCTAAAGTAGTGGACCGACTGCAACCAAACTCGGTACACATACTGCTTACTATCAGGCGAACAACCGCTGATATGAATTAAACACCTACCACTCACGCTACAGGAGACACGAAGTCGTAAACTACGATATTCTTGAATTACTGCAAAGCCATGCGATCCATCTTCCTGCACCTCCTCCTAAAGTAGTGGACCAACTGCAGCCAAACTCGGTACACATACTGCTTACTATCAGGCGAACAACCTCTGAGATGAATTAAACACCTACGACTCACGCTACAGGAGACACGAAGTCGTAAACTACGATATTCTTGAATTACTGCAAAACAATGCGAGCCATCTTCCTGCACCTCCTCCTAAAGTAGTGGACCGACTGCAACCAAACTCGGTACACATACTGCTTACTATCAGGCGAACAACATCTGTGTTGAATTAAACACCTACCACTCAGGCTACAGGAGACACGAAGTCGTAAACTACGATATTCTTGAATTACTGCAAAACCATGCGAGCCATCTTCTTGCACCTCCTCCTAAAGTAGTGGACCGACTGCAACCAAACTCGCTACACATACTGCTTACTATCAGGCGAACAACCTCTGTGATGAATTAAACACCTACCACTCACGCTACAGGAGACACGTAGTCGTAAACTACGGTATTCTTGAATTACTGCAAAACCATGCGAGCCATCTTCCTGCACCTCCTCCTAAAGTAGTGGACCGACTGCAACCAAACTCGGTACACATACTGATTACTATCAGGCGAACAACCGCTGACATGTACTAAACAGCTACCACTCACGCTACAGGAGACACGAAGTCGTAAACTACGATATTCTTGAATTACTGCAAAACCATGCGAGCCATCTTCCTGAACCTCCTCCTAAAGTAGTGGACCGACTACAACCAAACTCGGTACACATACTGCTTACTATCAGGCGAACAACCGCTGTCATGAATTAAACACCTACCACTCACGCTACAGGAGACACGAAGTTGTAAATTACGATATTCTTGAATTACTGCAAAACCATGCGAGCCATCTTCCTGCACCTCCTCCTAAAGTAGTGGGCCGACTGCAACCAAACTCGGTACACATACTGCTTACTATCAGGCGAACAACCTCTGTGATGAATTAAACACCTACCACTCACGCTACAGGAGACACGAAGTCGTAAACTACGATATTCTTGAATTACTGCAAAACCATGCGAGCCATCGTCCTGCACCTCCTCCTATAGTAGTGGACCCACTGCAACCAAACTCGGTACACATACTGCTTACTATCAGGCGAGCAACCTCTGTGATGAATTAAACGAATATCACTCACGCTATGGGAGACACGAAGTCGTAAACTACGATATTCTTGAATTACTGCTAAACCATGCGAGCCATCTTCCTGCACCTCCTCCTAAAGTAGTGGACCGACTTCTACCAAACTCGGTACACATACTGCTTACTATCAGGCGAACACCCTCTGTGATGAACCTACCACTCACGCTACAGGAGACACGAAGACGTAAACTACGTTTTTATTGAATTACTGCAAAACCATGCGAGCCATATTCCTGCACCTCCATTTAAAGTAGTGGACCGAATGCAACCAAACTCTGTACACATACTGCTTCCTATCAGGCGAAACACCGCTAACATGTACTAAACAGCTACCACTCACGCTACAGGAGACACGAAGTCGTAAACTACGATATTCTTGAATTACTGCAAAACCATGCGAGCCATCTTCCTGCACCTCCTCCTAAAGTAGTGGACCGTCTGCAACCAAACTCGGTACACATTCTGCTTACTATCAGGCGAACAACCGCTGACATGAATTAAACACCTACCACTCACGCTACAGGAGACACGATGTCGTAAACTACGATATTCTTGAATTACTGCAAAAGCCTGCGAGCCATTTCCTGCACCTCCTCCTATAGTAGTGGACCGACTGCAACCAAACTCGGTACACATACTGCATACTATCAGGCGAACAACCGCTGTCATGAATTAAACACTTATCACTCACGCTACAGGAGACACAAAGTCGTAAACTACGATATTCCTGAATTACTGCAAAACCATGCGAGCCATCTTCCTGCACCTCCTCCTAAAGTAGTGGACCGACTGCAACCAAACTCATTACACATACTGCTTACCATCAGGCTAACAACCGCTGTCATGAATTAAACACCTACCACTCACGCTACAGGAGACACGAAGTCGTAATCTACGATATTCTTGAATTACTGCAAAACCATGCGAGCCATCTTCCTGCACCTCCTCCTAAAGTAGTGGACCGACTGCTACCAAACTCGGTACACATACTGCTTACTATCAGGCGAACAACCGCTGACATGAATGAAACACCTACCACTCACGCTACAGGAGACACGAAGTCGTAAACTACGATATTCTTGAATTACTGTAAAACCATGCGAGCCATCTTCCTGCACCTCCTCCTAACGTAGTGGACCGACTGCAACCAAACTCGGTACACATACTGCTTACTATCAGGCGAACAACCGCTGTCATGAATTAAACACCTACCACTCACGCTACAGGAGACACGAAGTTGTAAATTACGATATTCTTGAATTACTGCAAAACCATGCGAGCCATCTTCCTGCACCTCCTCCTAAAGTAGTGGGCCGACTGCAACCAAACTCGGTACACATACTGCTTACTATCAGGCGAACAACCTCTGTGATGAATTAAACACCTACCACTCACGCTACAGGAGACACGAAGTCGTAAACTACGATATTCTTGAATTACTGCAAAACCATGCGAGCCATCTTCCTGCACCTCCTCCTAAAGTAGTGGACCGACTTCTACCAAACTCGGTACACATACTGCTTACTATCAGGCGAACACCCTCTGTGATGAACCTACCACTCACGCTACAGGAGACACGAAGACGTAAACTACGTTTTTATTGAATTACTGCAAAACCATGCGAGCCATCTTCCTGCACCTCCATTTAAAGTAGTGGACCGAATGCAACCAAACTCTGTACACATACTGCTTCCTATCAGGCGAAACACCGCTAACATGTACTAAACAGCTATCACTCACGCTACAGGAGACACGAAGTCGTAAACTACGATTTTCTTGAATTACTGCAAACCATGCGAGCCATCTTTCTGCACCTCCTCCTAAAGTAGTGGACCGACTGCAACCAAACTCGGTACACATACTGCTTACTATCAGGCGAACAACCTCTGTGATGAATTAAACACCTACCACTCACGCTACAGGAGACACGAAGACGTAAACTACGATATTCTTGAATTACTGTTAACCATGCGAGCCATCTTCCTGCACCTCCTCCTAAAGTAGTGGACCGACTGCAACCAAACTCTGTACACAGACTGCTTACTATCAGGCGAACAAGCGCTGACATGTACTAAACAGCTACCACTCACGCTACAGGAGACACGAAGTCGTAAACTACGATATTCTTGAATTACTGCAAAACCATGCGAGCCATCTTCCTGCACCTCCTCCTAAAGTAGTGGACCGTCTGCAACCAAACTCGGTACACATTCTGCTTACTATCAGGCGAACAACCGCTGACATGAATTAAACACCTACCACTCACGCTACAGGAGACACGAAGTCGTAAACTACGATATTCTTGAATTACTGCAAAAGCCTGCGAGCCATTTCCTGCACCTCCTCCTATAGTAGTGGACCGACTGCAACCAAACTCGGTACACATACTGCTTACTATCAGGCGAACAACCGCTGTCATGAATTAAACACTAATCACTCACGCTACAGCAGACACAAGGTCGTAAACTACGATATTCCTGAATTACTGCAAAACCATGCGAGCCATCTTCCTGCACCTCCTCCTAAAGTAATGGACCGACTGCAACCAAACTCGGTACACATACTGCTTACCATCAGGCTAACAACCGCTGTCATGAATTAAACACCTAACACTCACGCTACAGGAGACACGAAGTCGTAATCTACGATATTCTTGAATTACTGCAAAACCATGCGAGCCATCTTCCTGCACCTCCTCCTAAAGTAGTGGACCGACTGCTACCAAACTCGGTACACATACTGCTTACTATCAGGCGAACAACGGCTGACATGAATGAAACACCTACCACTCACGCTACAGGAGACACGAAGTCGTAAACTACGATACTCTTGAATTACTGTAAAACCATGCGAGCCATCTTCCTGCACCTCCTCCTAAAGTAGTGGACCGACTGCAACCAAACTCGGTACACATACTGCTTACTATCAGGCGAACAACAACTGTGTTGAATTAAACACCTACCACTCACGCTACAGGAGACACGAAGTCGTAAACTACGATATTCTTGAATTACTGCAAAACCATGCGAGCCATCTTCCTGCACCTCCTCCTAAAGTAGTGGACCGACTTCTACCAAACTCGGTACACATACTGCTTACTATCAGGCGAACACCCTCTGTGATGAACCTACCACTCACGCTACAGGAGACACGAAGACGTAAACTACGTTTTTATTGAATTACTGCAAAACCATGCGAGCCATCTTCCTGCACCTCCATTTAAAGTAGTGGACCGAATGCAACCAAACTCTGTACACATACTGCTTCCTATCAGGCGAAACACCGCTAACATGTACTAAACAGCTATAACTCACGCTACAGGAGACACGAAGTCGTAAACTACGATTTTCTTGAATTACTGCAAACCATGCGAGCCATCTTTCTGCACCTCCTCCTAAAGTAGTGGACCGACTGCAACCAAACTCGGTACACATACTGCTTACTATCAGGCGAACAACCTCTGTGATGAATTAAACACCTACCACTCACGCTACAGGAGACACGAAGTCGTAAACTACGATATTCTTGAATTACTGTTAACCATGCTTGCCATCTTCCTGCACCTCCTCCTAAAGTAGTGGACCGACTGCAACCAAACTCTGTACACATACTGCTTACTATCAGGCGAACAAGCGCTGACATGTACTAAACAGCTACCACTCACGCTACAGGAGACACGAAGTCGTAAACTACGATATTCTTGAATTACTGCAAAACAATGCGAGCCATCTTCCTGCACCTCCTCCTAAAGTAGTGGACCGACTGCAACCAAACTCGGTACACATACTGCTTACTATCAGGCGAACAACATCTGTGTTGAATTAAACACCTACCACTCACGCTACAGGAGACACGAAGTCGTAAACTACGATATTCTTGAATTACTGCAAAACCATGCGAGACATCTTCTTGCACCTCCTCCTAAAGTAGTGGACCGACTGCAACCAAACTCGCTACACATACTGCTTACTATCAGGCGAACAACCTCTGTGATGAATTAAACACCTACCACTCACGCTACAGGAGACACGTAGTCGTAAACTACGGTATTCTTGAATTACTGCAAAACCATGCGAGCCATCTTCCTGCACCTCCTCCTAAAGTAGTGGACCGACTGCAACCAAACTCGGTACACATACTGATTACTATCAGGCGAACAACCGCTGCCATGTACTAAACAGCTACCACTCACGCTACAGGAGACACGAAGTCGTAAACTACGATATTCTTGAATTACTGCAAAACCATGCGAGCCATCTTCCTGAACCTCCTCCTAAAGTAGTGGACCGACTACAACCAAACTCGGTACACATACTGCTTACTATCAGGCGAACAACCGCTGTCATGAATTAAACACCTACCACTCACGCTACAGGAGACACGAAGTTGTAAATTACGATATTCTTGAATTACTGCAAAACCATGCGAGCCATCTTCCTGCACCTCCTCCTAAAGTAGTGGGCCGACTGCAACCAAACTCGGTACACATACTGCTTACTATCAGGCGAACAACCTCTGTGATGAATTAAACACCTACCACTCACGCTACAGGAGACACGAAGTCGTAAACTACGATATTCTTGAATTACTGCAAAACCATGCGAGCCATCTTCCTGCACCTCCTCCTATAGTAGTGGACCCACTGCAACCAAACTCGGTACACATACTGCTTACTATCAGGCGAGCAACCTCTGTGATGAATTAAACGAATATCACTCACGCTATGGGAGACACGAAGTCGTAAACTACGATATTCTTGAATTACTGCTAAACCATGCGAGCCATCTTCCTGCACCTCCTCCTAAAGTAGTGGACCGACTTCTACCAAACTCGGTACACATACTGCTTACTATCAGGCGAACACCCTCTGTGATGAACCTACCACTCACGCTACAGGAGACACGAAGACGTAAACTACGTTTTTATTGAATTACTGCAAAACCATGCGAGCCATATTCCTGCACCTCCATTTAAAGTAGTGGACCGAATGCAACCAAACTCTGTACACATACTGCTTCCTATCAGGCGAAACACCGCTAACATGTACTAAACAGCTACCACTCACGCTACAGGAGACACGAAGTCGTAAACTACGATATTCTTGAATTACTGCAAAACCATGCGAGCCATCTTCCTGCACCACCTCCTATAGTAGTGGACCGACTGCAACCAAACTCGGTACACATACTGCTTACTATCAGGCGAACAACCTCTGTGATGAATTAAACACCTACCACTCACGCTACAGGAGACACGAAGTCGTAAACTACGATATTCTTGAATTACTGCTAAACCATGCTTGCCATGTTCCTGCACCTCCTCCTAAAGTAGTGGACCGACTGCAACCAAACTCTGTACACATACTGCTTACTATCAGGCGAACAAGCGCTGACATGTACTAAACAGCTACCACTCACGCTACAGCAGACACGAAGTCGTAAACTACGATATTCTTGAATTACTGCAAAACCATGCGTGCCATCTTCCTGCACCTCCTCCTAAAGTAGTGGACCGTCTGCAACCAAACTCGGTAAACATTCTGCTTACTATCAGGCGAACAACCGCTGACATGAATTAAACACCTACCATTCACGCTACAGGAGACACGAAGTCGTAAACTACGATATTCTTGAATTACTGCAAAAGCCTGCGAGCCATTTCCTGCACCTCCTCCTATAGTAGTGGACCGACTGCAACCAAACTCGGTACACATACTGCTTACTATCAGGCGAACAACCGCTGTCATGAATTAAACACTTATCACTCACGCTACAGGAGACACAAAGTCGTAAACTACGATATTCCTGAATTACTGCAAAACCTTGCGAGTCATCTTCCTGCACCTCCTCCTAAAGTAGTGGACCGACTGCAACCAAACTCGGTACACATACTGCTTACCATCAGGCTAACAACCGCTGTCATGAATTAAACACCTACCACTCACGTACAGGAGACACGAAGTCGTAATCTACGATATTCTTGAATTACTGCAAAATCATGCGAGCCATCTTCCTGCACCTCCTCCTAAAGTAGTGGACCGACTGCTACCAAACTCGGTACACATACTGCTTACTATCAGGCGAACAACCGCTGACATGAATGAAACACCTACCACTCACGCTACAGGAGACACGAAGTCGTAAACTACGATATTCTTGAATTACTGTAAAACCATGCGAGCAATCTTCCTGCAACTCCTCTTACAGTTGTGGACCGACTGCAACCAAACTCGGTACACATACTGCTTACTACCAGGCGAAAAACCTCTGTGATGAATTAAACACCTACCATTCACGCTACAGGAGACACGAAGTCGTAAACTACGAAATTCTTGAATTACTGCAAAACCATGCGAGCCATCTTCCTGCACCTCCTCCTAAAGTAGTGGACTGACTGCACCAAACTCGGTACACATACTGCTTACTATCAGGCGAACAACGTCTGTGATGAATTAAACACCTACCACTCACGCTACAGGAGACACGAAGTCGTAAACTACGATATTCTTGTATTACTGCAAAACCATGCGAGCCATCTTCCTGCACCTCCTCCTAAAGTAGTGGACCGACTGCAACCGAACTCGGTACACATACTGCTTACTATCAGGCGAACAACCGCTGACATGAATTAAACACCTACCACTCACGCCACAGGAGACACGAAGTCGTAAACTACGATATTCTTGTATTACTGCTAAACCATGCGAGCCATCTTCCTGCACCTCCTCCTAAAGTAGTGGACCGACTGCAACCAAACTCGGTACACATACTGCTTACTATCAGGCGAACAACCGCTGACATGAATTAAACACCTACCACTCACGCTACAGGAGACACGAAGTCGTAAACTACGATATTCTTGAATTACTGCAGAAGCCTGCGAGACATTTTCTGCACCTCCTCCTATAGTAGTGGATCGACTGCAACCAAACTCGGTACACATACTGCTTACGATCAGGCGAACAACCGCTGTCATGAATTAAACACTTATCACTCACGCTACAGGAGACACAAAGTCGTAAACTACGATATTCCTGAATTACTGCAAAACCATGCGAGCCATTTTCCTGCACCTCCTCCTAAAGTAGTGGACCGACTGCAACCAAACTCGGTACACATACTGCTTACCATCAGGCTAACAACCGCTGTCATGAATTAAACACCTACCACTCACGCTACAGGAGACACGAAGTCGTAATCTACAATATTCTTGAATTACTGCAAAACCATGCGAGCCATCTTCCTGCACCTCCTCCTAAAGTAGTGGACCGACTGCAACCAAACTCGGTACACATACTGCTTACTATCAGGCAAACAACCGCTGACATGAATGAAACACCTACCACTCACGCTACAGGAGACACGAAGTCGTAAACTACGATATTCTTGAATTACTATAAAACCATGCGAGCAATCTTCCTGCACCTCCTCCTAAAGTAGTGGACAGACTGCAACCAAACTCGGTACACATACTGCTTACAATCAGGCGAACAACCTCTGTGATGAATTAAACACCTACCACTCACGCTACAGGAGACACGAAGTCGTAAACTACGATATTCTTGAATTACTGCAAAACAATGCGAGTCATCTTCCTGCACCTCCTCCTAAAGTAGTAGACCGACTGCAACCAAACTCGGTACACTTACTGCTTACTATCAGGCGTACAACATCTGTGTTGAATTAAACACCTACCACTCTCGCTACAGGAGACACGAAGTCGTAAACTACGATATTCTTGAATTACTGCAAAACCATGCGAGCCATCTTCCTGCACCTCCTCCTAAAGTAGTGGACCGACTGCAACCAAACTCGCTACACATACTGCTTACTATCAGGCGATCAACCTCTGTGATGAATTAAACACCTACCACTCACGCTACAGGAGACACGTAGTCGTAAACTACGATATTCTTGAATTACTGCAAAACCATGCGAGCCATCTTCCTGCACCTCCTCCTAAAGTAGTGGACCGACTGCAACCAAACTCGGTACACATACTGATTACTATCAGGCGAACAACCGCTGACATGTACTAAACAGCTACCACTCACGCTACAGGAGACACGAAGTCGTAAACTACGATATTCTTGAATTACTGCAAAACCATGCGAGCCATCGTCCTGCACCTCCTCCTATAATAGTGGACCCACTGCAACCAAACTCGGTACACATACTGCTTACTATCAGGCGAACAACCTCTGTGATGAATTAAACGAATACCACTCACGCTATGGGAGACACGAAGTCGTAAACTACGATATTCTTGAATTACTGCTAAACCATGCGAGCCATCTTCCTGCACCTCCTCCTAAAGTAGTGGACCGACTTCTACCAAACTCGGTACACATACTGCTTACTATCAGGCGAACACCCTCTGTGATGAACCTACCACTCACGCTACAGGAGACACGAAGACGTAAACTACGTTTTTATTGAATTACTGCAAAACCATGCGAGCCATCTTCCTGCACCTCCATTTAAAGTAGTGGACCGAATGCAACCAAACTCAATACACATACTGCTTCCTATCAGGCGAAACACCGCTAACATGCACTAAACAGCTACCACTCACGCTACAGTAGACACGATGTCGTAAACTACGATATTCTTGAATTACTGCAAACCATGCGAGCCATCTTCCTGCACCTCCTCCTAAAGTAGTGGACCGACTGCAACCAAACTCGGTACACATACTGCTTACTATCAGGCAAACAACCTCTGTGATGAATTAAACACCTACCACTCACGCTACAGGAGACACGAAGTCGTAAACTACGATATTCTTGAATTACTGCTAAACCATGCTTGCCATCTTCCTGCACCTCCTCCTAAAGTAGTGGACCGACTGCAACCA
This sequence comes from Locusta migratoria, assembly GCA_026315105.1. Taxonomy (NCBI): domain Eukaryota; kingdom Metazoa; phylum Arthropoda; class Insecta; order Orthoptera; family Acrididae; genus Locusta; species Locusta migratoria. The sequence continues at coordinate 6,670,619 of CM048752.1, read as the reverse complement.
AACTCTGTACACATACTGCTTACTATCAGGCGAACAAGCGCTGACATGTACTAAACAGCTACCACTCACGCTACAGGAGACACGAAGTCGTAAACTACGATATTCTTGTATTACTGCAAAACCATGCGAGCCATCTTCCTGCACCTCCTCCTAAAGTAGTGGACCGTCTGCAACCAAACTCGGTACACATTCTGCTTACTATCAGGCGAACAACCGCTGACATGAATTAAACACATACCACTCACGCTACAGGAGACACGAAGTCGTAAACTACGATATTCTTGAATTACTGCAAAAGCCTGCGAGCCATTTCCTGCACCTCCTCCTATAGTAGTGGACCGACTGCAACCAAACTCGGTACACATACTGCTTACTATCAGGCGAACATCCGCTGTCATGAATTAAACACTTATCACTCACGCTACAGGAGACACAAAGTCGTAAACTACGATATTCCTGAATTACTGCAAAACCATGCGAGCCATCTTCCTGCACCTCCTCCTAAAGTAGTAGACCGACTGCAACCAAACTCGGTACACATACTGCTTACCATCAGGCTAACAACCGCTGTCATGAATTCAACACCTACCACTCACGCTACAGGAGACACGAAGTCGTAATCTACGATATTCTTGAATTACTGCAAAACCATGCGAGCCATCTTCCTGCACCTCCTCCTAAAGTAGTGGACCGACTGCTACCAAACTCGGTACACATACTGCTTACTATCAGGCGAACAACCGCTGACACTAATGAAACACCTACCACTCACGCTACAGGAGACACGAAGTCGTAAACTACGATATTCTTGAATTACCGTAAAACCATGCGAGCAATCTTCCTGCACCTCCTCCTAAAGTAGTTGACCGACTGCAACCAAACTCGGTACACATACTGCTTACTATCAGGCGAACAACCTATGTGATGAATTAAACACCTACCACTCACGCTACAGGAGACACGAAGTCGTAAACTACGTTTTTATTGAATTACTGCAAAACCATACAAGCCATCATCCTGCACCTCAACCTAAAGTAGTGGACCGACTACAACCAAACTCTGTACACATACTGCTTACTATCAGGCGAAACACCGCTGACATGTATTAAACAGCTACCACTCACGCTACAGGAGACACGAAGTCGTAAACTACGATATTCTTGAATTACTGCAAAACCATGCGAGCAATCTTCCTGCACCTCCTCCTACAGTTGTGGACCGACTGCAACCAAACTCGGTACACATACTGCTTACTACCAGGCGAAAAACCTCTGTGATGAATTAAACACCTACCATTCACGCTACAGGAGACACGAAGTCGTAAACTACGAAATTCTTGAATTACTGCAAAACCATGCGAGCCATCTTCCTGCACCTCCTCCTAAAGTATTGGACCGACTGCACCAAACTCGGTACACATACTGCTTACTATCAGGCGAACAATCTCTGTGATGAATTAAACACCAACCACTCACGCTACAGGAGACACGAAGTCGTAAACTACGATATTCTTGTATTACTGCAAATCCATGCGAGCCATCTTCCTGCACCTCCTCCTAAAGTAGTGGACCGACTGCAACCAAACTCGGTACACATACTGCTTACTATCAAGCGAACAACCGCTGACATGAATTAAACACCTACCACTCACGCTACAGGAGACACGAAGTCGTAAACTAAGATATTCTTGAATTACTGCAAAACCATGCGAGCCATCTTCCTGCACCTCCTCCTAAAGTAGTGGACCAACTGCAACCAAACTCGGTACACATACTGCTTACTATCAGGCGAGCAACCTCTGAGATGAATTAAACACCTACGACTCACGCTACAGGAGACACGAAATCGTAAACTACGATATTCTTGAATTACTGCAAAACCATGCGAGCTATCTTCCTGCACCTCCTCCTAAAGTAGTGGACCGACTGCAACTAAACTCGCTACACATACTGCTTACTATCAGGCGAACAACGTCTGTGATGAATTAAACACCTACCACTCACGCTACAGGAGACACGTAATCGTATACTACGATATTCTTGAATTTTTGCAAAACCATGCGAGCCATCTTCCTGCACCTCCTCCTAAAGTAGTGGAACGACTGCAACCAAACTCGGTACACATACTGATTACTATCAGGTGAACAACCGCTGACATGTACTAAACAGCTACCACTCACGCTACAGGAGACACGAAGTCGTAAACTACGATATTCTTGAATTACTGCAAAACCATGCGAGCTATCTTCCTGCACCTCCTCCTAAAGTAGTGGACCGACTACAACCAAACTCGGTACACATACTGCTTACTATCAGGCGAACAACCGCTGTAATGAATTAAACACCTACCACTCACGCTACAGGAGACACGAAGTCGTAAACTACGATATTCTTGAATTACCGTAAAACCATGCGAGCTATCTTCCTGCACCTCCTCCTAAAGTAGTGGACCGACTGCAACCAAACTCTGTACACATACTGCTTACTATCAGGCGAACAAGCGCTGACATGTACTAAACAGCTACCACTCACGCTACAGGAGACACGAAGTCGTAAACTACGATATTCTTGAATTACTGCAAAACCATGCGAGCTATCTTCCTGCACCTCCTCCTAAAGTAGTGGACCGACTACAACCAAACTCGGTACACATACTGCTTACTATCAGGCGAACAACCGCTGTCATGAATTCAACACCTACCACTCACGCTACAGGAGACACGAAGTCGTAATCTACGATATTCTTGAATTACTGCAAAACCATGCGAGCCATCTTCCTGCACCTCCTCCTAAAGTAGTGGACCGACTGCTACCAAACTCGGTACACATACTGCTTACTATCAGGCGAACAACCGCTGACATGAATGAAACACCTACCACTCACGCTATAGGAGACACGAAGTCGTAAACTACGATATTCTTGAATTACCGTAAAACCATGCGAGCAATCTTCCTGCATCTCCTCCTACAGTTGTGGACCGACTGCAACCAAACTCGGTACACATACTGCTTACTACCAGGCGAAAAACCTCTGTGATGAATTAAACACCTACCATTCACGCTACAGGAGACACGAAGTCGTAAACTACGAAATTCTTGAATTACTGCAAAACCATACGAGCCATCTTCCTGCACCTCCTCCTAAAGTATTGGACCGACTGCACCAAACTCGGTACACATACTGCTTACTATCAGGCGAACAATCTCTGTGATGAATTAAACACCAACCACTCACGCTACAGGAGACACGAAGTCGTAAACTACGATATTCTTGTATTACTGCAAAACCATGCGAGCCATCTTCCTGCACCTCCTCCTAAAGTAGTGGACCGTCTGCAACCAAACGCGGTACACATACAGCTTACTATCAGGCGAACAACCGCTGTCATGAATTAAACACCTACCACTCACGCTACAGGAGACACGAATTCGTAAACTACTATATTCTTGAATTACTGCAAAACCATGCGAGCCATCTTCCTGCACCTCCTCCTAAAGTATTGGACCGATTGCAACCAAATTCGGTACACATACTGCTTACAATCAGGCGATTAACCGCTGTCATGAAGAATTAAAATCCTACCACTCACGCTACAGGAGACACGAAGTCGTAAACTACGATATTCTCTAATTACTGCAAAACCATGCGAGCCATCTTCCTGCACCTCCTCCTAAAGTAGTGGACCGACTGCAACCAAACGCGGTACACATACAGCTTACTATCAGGCGAACAACCGCTGTCATGAATTAAACACCTACCACTCACGCTACAGGAGACACGAATTCGTAAACTACTATATTCTTGAATTACTGCAAAACCATGCGAGCCATCTTCCTGCACCTCCTCCTAAAGTATTGGACCGATTGCAACCAAATTCGGTACACATACTGCTTACAATCAGGCGATTAACCGCTGTCATGAAGAATTAAACACCTACCACTCACGCTACAGGAGACACGAAGTAGTAAACTACGATATTCTCTAATTACTGCAAAACCATGCGAGCCATCTTCCTGCACCTCCTCCTAAAGTAGTGGACCGACTGCAACCAAACGCGGTACACATACAGCTTACTATCAGGCGAACTACCGCTGTCTTGAATTAAACACCTACCACTCACGCTACAGCAGACACGAAGTAGTAAACTACGATATTCTTGAATTACTGCAAAACCATGCGAGTCAACTTCCTGCACAACCTCCTATAGTAGTACACCGACTGCAACCAAACACGTTACACATACAGCTTACTATCAGGCGAACAACCGCTGTCATGAATTAAACACCTACCACTCACGCTACAGGAGACACGAATTCGTAAACTACTATATTCTTGAATTACTGCAAAACCATGCGAGCCATCTTCCTGCACCTCCTCCTAAAGTATTGGACCGATTGCAACCAAATTCGGTACACATACTGCTTACAATCAGGCGATTAACCGCTGTCATGAAGAATTAAACACCTACCACTCATGCTACAGGAGACACGAAGTAGTAAACTACGATATTCTTGAATTACTGCAAAACCATGCGAGCCATCCTCCTGCACCTCCTCCTAAAGTAGTAGACCGACTGCAACTAAACACGTTACACATACTGCTTACTATCAGGCGAATAACCGCTGTCATGAATTAAACACCTACCACTCACGCTACAGGAGACACGAAGTAGTAAACTACGATATTCATGTATTACTGCAAAACCATGCGAGCCTACTTCCTGCACCTCCTCCTAAAGTAGTTGACCGACTCCAACCAAACTCGGTACACATACTGCTTACTATCAGGCGAAAAACCGCTGTCATGAATTAAAATCCTACCACTCACGCTACAGGAGACACGAAGTCGTAAACTACGATATTCTCTAATTACTGCAAAACCATGCGAGCCATCTTCCTGCACCTCCTCCTAAAGTAGTGGACCGACTGCAACCAAACGCGGTACACATACAGCTTACTATCAGGCGAACTACCGCTGTCTTGAATTAAACACCTACCACTCACGCTACAGCAGACACGAAGTAGTAAACTACGATATTCTTGAATTACTGCAAAACCATGCGAGCCATCTTCCTGCACCTCCTCCTAAAGTAGTGGACCGACTGCAACCAAACACGTTACACATACTGCTTACTATCAGGCGAACAACCACTGTCATGAATTAAACACCTACCACTCACGCTACAGGAGACACGAAGTAGTAAACTACGATATTCTTGAATTACTGCAAAACCATGCGAGTCAACTTCCTGCACCTCCTCCTAAAGTAGTACACCGACTGCAACCAAACACGTTACACATACAGCTTACTATCAGGCGAACAACCGCTGTCATGAATTAAACACCTACCACTCACGCTACAGGAGACACGAATTCGTAAACTACTATATTCTTGAATTACTGCAAAACCATGCGAGCCATCTTCCTGCACCTCCTCCTAAAGTATTGGACCGATTGCAACCAAATTCGGTACACATACTGCTTACAATCAGGCGATTAACCGCTGTCATGAAGAATTAAACACCTACCACTCATGCTACAGGAGACACGAAGTAGTAAACTACGATATTCTTGAATTACTGCAAAACCATGCGAGCCATCCTCCTGCACCTCCTCCTAAAGTAGTAGACCGACTGCAACTAAACACGTTACACATACTGCTTACTATCAGGCGAATAACCGCTGTCATGAATTAAACACCTACCACTCACGCTACAGGAGACACGAAGTAGTAAACTACGATATTCATGTATTACTGCAAAACCATGCGAGCCTACTTCCTGCACCTCCTCCTAAAGTAGTTGACCGACTCCAACCAAACTCGGTACACATACTGCTTACTATCAGGCGAACAACCGCTGTCATGAATTAAAATCCTACCACTCACGCTACAGGAGACACGAAGTCGTAAACTACGATATTCTCTAATTACTGCAAAACCATGCGAGCCATCTTCCTGCACCTCCTCCTAAAGTAGTGGACCGACTGCAACCAAACGCGGTACACATACAGCTTACTATCAGGCGAACTACCGCTGTCTTGAATTAAGCACCTACCACTCACGCTACAGCAGACACGAAGTAGTAAACTACGATATTCTTGAATTACTGCAAAACCATGCGAGCCATCTTCCTGCACCTCCTCCTAAAGTAGTGGACCGACTGCAACCAAACGCGGTACACATACAGCTTACTATCAGGCGAACAACCGCTGTCTTGAATTAAACACCTACCACTCACGCTACAGCAGACACGAAGTAGTAAACTACGATATTCTTGAATTACTGCAAAACCATGCGAGCAATCATCCTGCTGCTCCTCCTAAAGCAGTGGACCGACTGCAACCAAACTCGGTACACCTACTGCTTACTATCGGGCGAACAACCGCTCTCATGAATTAATCACCTACCACTGACGCTACAGGAGACACGAAGTCGTAAACGACGATATTTTTGAATTACTGCAAAACCATGCGAGTCAACTTCCTGCACCTCCTCCTCCAGTAGTGGACCGACTGCAACCAAACTCGGTACACATAGTGCTTACTATCAGGCGAACTACCGCTGTCATGAATTAAACACCTACCACTCACGCTACAGGAGACACGAAGTAGTAAACTACGATATTCTTAAATTACTGCAAAATCATGCGAGCCATCTTCCTGCACCTCCTCCTAAAGTAGTAGACCGACTGCAACAAAACACGTTACACATACTGCTTACTATCAGGCGAACAACCGCTGTCATGAATTAAACTCCTACCACTCACGCTACAGGAGACACGAAGTCGTAAACTGCGATATACCTGAATTACTGCAAAACCATGCGAGCCATCTTCCTGCACCTCCTCCTCCAGTAGTGGACCGACTGCAACCAACTCGGTACACATTCTGCTTACCATCAGGCGAGCAACCGCTGTCATGAATTAAACACCTACCACTCACGCTACAGGAGACACGATGTCGTAAACTAAGATATTCTTCAATTACTGCAAAACCATGCGAGCCATCTTACTGCACCTCCTCCTCCAGTAGTGCACCGACTGCAACCAAACTCGGTACACATACTGCTTACTATCAGGCGAACAACCGCTGTCATGAATTAAACACCTACCACTCACGCTAAAGGAGACACGAAGTCGTAAACTACGATATTCTTAAATTACTGCAAAACCATGCGAGCCATCTTCCTGCACCTCCTCCTAAAGTAGTAGACCGACTGCAACCAAACTCGGTACACATGCTGCTTACTATCAGGCGAACAACCGCTGTCATGAATAAAACACCTACCACTCACGCTATAGGAGACACGAATCGTAAACTACGATATTCTTGAATTACTGCAAAACCAGGCGAGCCATCTTCCTGCACCTCCTCTTAAAGTAGTGGACCGACTGTAACCAAACTCGGTACACATACTGTTTACTATCAGTCGAACAACCGCTGTCATGAATAAAACACCTACCACTCACGCTACAGGAGACACGAAGTCGTAAACTACGATATTCTTCAATTACTGCAAAACCATGCGAGCCATCTTCCTGCACCTCCTCCTAAAGTATTGGACCGACTGTAACCAAACTCGGTACACATACTGTTTGCAATCAGGCGAACAAACGCTGTCATGAATAAAACACCTACCACTCACGCTACAGGAGACACGAAGTCGTAAACTACGATATTCTCGAATTACTGCAATACCTTGCGAGCAATCTTCCTGCACCTCTTCCTAAAGTTGTGGACCGACTGCAGCCGAACTCGGTACACATACCGCTTACTATCAGGAGAACAACTGCTTCCTAGAATTAAACACCTACCACTCACGCTACCGGAGACTCGAAGTCGTAAACTAGGATATTCTTGAATTACTGCAAAACCATGCGAGCCATCTTCCTGCACCTCCTCATAAAGTATTGGACCGACTGCAACCAAACACGTTGCACATACTGCTTTCTATCAGGCGAACAACCGCTGTCATGAATTAAACATCTACCACTCACGCTACAGGAGACAAGAAGTCGTAAACTACGATATTCTCTAATTACTGCAAAACCATGCGAGTCATCTTCCTGCACCTCCTCCTCCAGTAGCGGACCGACTGCAACCAAACTCGGTACACATACTGCTTACTATCAGGCGAACAACCGCTATCATGAATTAAACACCACTCACGCTACAGGAAACACGAAGTCGTAAACTAAGATATTCCTCAATTACTGCCAAACCATGCGAGCCATCTTCCTGCACCTCCTCCTAAAGTAGTGGACCGACTACGACGAAACTCGGTACACATACTGCTTACTATCAGGCGAACAACCGCTGTCTAGAATTAAATACCTACCTCTCACGCTACAGGAGACACGAAGTCGTAAACTACGATATTCTTGAATTACTGCAAAACCATGCGAGACATATTCCTGCACCTCGTCCTAAAGTAGTAGACCGACTGCAACAAAACACGTTACACATACTGCTTACTATCAGGCGAACAACCGCTGTCATGAATTAAACTCCTACCACTCACGCTACAGGAGACACGAAGTCGTAAACTACGATATTCTTGAATTACTGCAAAACCATGCGAGCCATCTTCCTGCACCTCCTCCTAAAGTAGTGGACCGACTGCAACCAACTCGGTACACATTCTGCTTACTATCAGGCGAGCAACCGCTGTCATGAATTAAACACCTACCACTCACGCTACAGGAGACACGATGTCGTAAACTACGATATTCTTCAATTACTGCAAACCCATGCGAGCCATCTTCCTGCACCTCCTCCTCCAGTAGTGCACCGACTGCAACCAAACTCGGTACACATACTGCTTACTATCAGGCGAACAACCGCTGTCATGAATTAAACACCTACCACCCACGCTAAAGGAGACACGAAGTCGTAAACTACGATATTCTTAAATTACTGCAAAACCATGCAAGCCATCTTCCTGCACCTCCTCCTAAAGTAGTAGACCGACTGCAACCAAACTCGGTACACATGCTGCTTACTATCAGGCGAACAACCGCTGTCATGAATAAAACATCTACCACTCACGCTATAGGAGACACGAATCGTAAACTACGATATTCTTCAATTACTGCAAAACCAGGCGAGCCATCTTCCTGCACCTCCTCTTAAAGTAGTGGACCGACTGTAACCAAACTCGGTACACATACTGTTTACTATCAGGCGAACAACCGCTGTCATGAATAAAACACCTACCACTCACGCTACAGGAGACACGAAGTCGTAAACTACGATATTCTTCAATTACTGCAAAACCATGCGAGCCATCTTCCTGCACCTCCTCCTAAAGTATTGGACCGACTGTAACCAAACTCGGTACACATACTGTTTGCAATCAGGCGAACAAACGCTGTCATGAATAAAACACCTACCACTCACGCTACAGGAGACACGAAGTCGTAAACTACGATATTCTCGAATTACTGCAATACCTTGCGAGCCATCTTCCTGCACCTCTTCCTAAAGTTGTGGACCGACTGCAACCAAACACGTTGCACATACTGCTTACTATCAGGCGAACAACCGCTGTCATGAATTAAACATCTACCACTCACGCGACAGGAGACACGATGTCGTCAACTACGATATTCCTGAATTACTGGAAAAACCATGCAAGCCATCTTCCTGCACCTCCTCCTAAAGTAATGGACCGACTGCAACCAAACTCGGTACACATGCTGCTTACAATCAGGCGAACAACTGCTGTCATGAATTAAACACCTACCACTCACGCGACAGGAGACACGATGTCGTAAACTACGATATTCTTGAATTACTTCAAAATCATGCGAGCCATCTTCCTGCACCTCCTCCTATAGTAGTGGACCGACTGCAACCAAACTCGGTACACCTAGTGCTTTCATTCAGGCGATTTACCGCTGTCATGAATTAATCACCTACCACTCACGCTACAGGAGACACGAAGTCGCAAACTACGAAATTCTTGAATTACTGCAAAACCATGCGAGCCAACTTCCTGCACCTCCTTCTCCAGTAGTGGACCGACTGCAACCAAACTCGGTACACATTCTGCTTACTATCAGGCGAACAACCGCTGTCATGAATTAAACACCTACCACTCACGTCACAGGAGACACGAAGTCGTTAACTACGATATTCTTGAATTACTGTAAAACCATGCGAGCCAACTTCCTGCACCTCCTCCTAAAGTAGTAGACCGATTGCAACCAAACACGTTACACATACAGCTTACTATCAGGCGAACAACCGCTGTCATGAATTAAACACCTACCACTCACGCTACAGGAGACACGAATTCGTAAACTACGATATTCTTGAATTACTGCAAAATCATGCGAGTCATCTTCCTGCACCTCCTCCTCCAGTAGTGGACCGACTGCAGCCAAACTCGGTACACATACTGCTTACTATCAGGCGAACAACCGCTGTCATGAATTAAAAACCTACCACTCACGCTACAGGAGACACGAAGTCGTAAACTACAATATTCTCTAATTACTGCAAAACCATGCGAGCCATCTTCCTGCACCTCCTCCTAAAGTATTGGACCGATTGCAACCAAATTCAGTACACATACTGCTTACAATCTGGCGATTAACCGCTGTCATGAATTAAACACCTACCACTCACGCTACAGGAGACACGAAGTAGTAAACTACGATATTCTTGAATTACTGCAAAACCATGCGAGCCATCCTCCTGCACCTCCTCCTAAAGTAGTAGACCGACTGAAACTAAACACGTTACACATAGTGCTTACTATCAGGCGAATAACCGCTGTCATGAATTAAACACCTACCACTCACGCTACAGGAGACACGAAGTAGTAAACTACGATATTCATGTATTACTGCAAAACCATGCGAGCCATCTTCCTGCACCTCCTCCTAAAGTAGTAGACCGACTGAAACTAAACACGTTACACATACTGCTTACTATCAGACGAACAACCGCTGTCATGAATTAAACACCTACCACTCACGCTACAGGAGACACGAAGTAGTAAACTACGATATTCATGTATTACTGCAAAACCATGCGAGACATCTTCCTGCACCTCCTCCTAAAGTAGTTGACCGACTGCAACCAAACTCCGTACACATACTGCTTAGTATCAGGCGAACAACCGCTGTCATGAATTAAAATCCTACCACTCACGCTACAGGAGACACGAAGTCGTAAACTACGATAATCTCTAATTACTGCAAAACCATGCGAGCCATCTTCCTGCACCTCCTCCTAAAGTAGTGGACCGACTGCAACCAAACTCGGTACACATACTGCTTACTATCAGGCGAACAACCGCTGTCATGAATTAAAAACCTACCACTCACGCTACAGGAGACACGAAGTCGTAAACTACAATATTCTCTAATTACTGCAAAACCATGCGAGCCATCTTCCTGCACCTCCTCCTAAAGTATTGGACCGATTGCAACCAAATTCAGTACACATACTGCTTACAATCTGGCGATTAACCGCTGTCATGAATTAAACACCTACCACTCACGCTACAGGAGACACGAAGTAGTAAACTACGATATTCTTGAATTACTGCAAAACCATGCGAGCCATCCTCCTGCACCTCCTCCTAAAGTAGTAGACCGACTGAAACTAAACACGTTACACATAGTGCTTACTATCAGGCGAATAACCGCTGTCATGAATTAAACACGTACCACTCACGCTACAGGAGACACGAAGTAGTAAACTACGATATTCATGTATTACTGCAAAACCATGCGAGCCATCTTCCTGCACCTCCTCCTAAAGTAGTAGACCGACTGAAACTAAACACGTTACACATACTGCTTACTATCAGACGAACAACCGCTGTCATGAATTAAACACCTACCACTCACGCTACAGGAGACACGAAGTAGTAAACTACGATATTCATGTATTACTGCAAAACAATGCGAGCCATCCTCCTGCACCTCCTCCTAAAGTAGTAGACCGACTGAAACTAAACACGTTACACATAGTGCTTACTATCAGGCGAATAACCGCTGTCATGAATTAAACACCTACCACTCACGCTACAGGAGACACGAAGTAGTAAACTACGATATTCTTGAATTACTGCAAAACCATGCAAGCCATCCTCCTGCACCTCCTCCTAAAGTAGTAGACCGACTGAAACTAAACACGTTACACATAGTGCTTACTATCAGGCGAATAACCGCTGTCATGAATTAAACACCTACCACTCACGCTACAGGAGACACGAAGTAGTAAACTACGATATTCATGTATTACTGAAAAACCATGCGAGCCATCTTCCTGCACCTCCTCCTAAAGTAGTTGACCGACTGCAACCAAACTCCGTACACATACTGCTTAGTATCAGGCGAACAACCGCTGTCATGAATTAAAATCCTACCACTCACGCTACAGGAGACACGAAGTCGTAAACTACGATAATCTCTAATTACTGCAAAACCATGCGAGCCATCTTCCTGCACCTCCTCCTAAAGTAGTGGACCGACTGCAACCAAACTCGGTACACATACTGCGTACTATCAGGCGAACAAGCGCTGTCATGAATTAAACACCTACCACCCACGCTACAGCAGACACGAAGTAGTAAACTACGATTTCTTGAATTACTGCAAAAAAATGCGAGCCATCCTCCTGCACCTCCTCCTAAAGTAGTAGACCGACTGAAACTAAACACGTTACACATAGTGCTTACTATCAGGCGAATAACCGCTGTCATGAATTAAACACCTACCACTCACGCTACAGGAGACACGAAGTAGTAAACTACGATATTCATGTATTACTGCAAAACCATGCGAGCCATCTTCCTGCACCTCCTCCTAAAGTAGTTGACCGACTGCAACCAAACTCCGTACACATACTGCTTAGTATCAGGCGAACAACCGCTGTCATGAATTAAAATCCTACCACTCACGCTACAGGAGACACGAAGTCGTAAACTACAATATTCTCTAATTACTGCAAAACCATGCGAGCCATCTTCCTGCACCTCCTCCTAAAGTATTGGACCGATTGCAACCAAATTCAGTACACATACTGCTTACAATCAGGCGATTAACCGCTGTCATGAATTAAACACCTACCACTCACGCTACAGGAGACACGAAGTAGTAAACTACGATATTCTTGAATTACTGCAAAACCATGCGAGCCATCCTCCTGCACCTCCTCCTAAAGTAGTAGACCGACTGAAACTAAACACGTTACACATAGTGCTTACTATCAGGCGAATAACCGCTGTCATGAATTAAACACCTACCACTCACGCTACAGGAGACACGAAGTAGTAAACTACGATATTCATGTATTACTGCAAAACCATGCGAGCCATCTTCCTGCACCTCCTCCTAAAGTAGTTGACCGACTGCAACCAAACTCCGTACACATACTGCTTAGTATCAGGCGAACAACCGCTGTCATGAATTAAAATCCTACCACTCACGCTACAGGAGACACGAAGTCGTAAACTACGATAATCTCTAATTACTGCAAAACCATGCGAGCCATCTTCCTGCATCTCCTCCTAAAGTAGTGGACCGACTGCAACCAAACACGTTACACATACTGCTTACTATCAGGCGAACAACCGCTGTCATGAATTAAACACCTACCACTCAGGCTACAGGTGACACGAAGTCGTAAACTACGATATTCTTGAATTACTGCAAAATAATGCGAGCAATCTTCCTGCTGCTCCTCCTAAAGCAGTGGACCGACTGCAACCAAACTCGGTACACATACTGCTTACTATCAGGCGAACAACCGCTCTCATGAATTAATCACCTACCTCTGACGCTACAGGAGACACGAGTTCGTAAACGACGATATTTTTGAATTACTGCAAAACCATGCCAGTCAACTTCCTGCACCTCCTCCTCCAGTAGTGGACCGACTGCAACCAAACTCGGTACACATACTGCTTACTATCAGGCGAACTACCGCTGTCATGAATTAAACACCTACCACCCACGCTACAGCAGACACGAAGTAGTAAACTACGATATTCATGTATTACTGCAAAACCATGCGAGCCATCTTCCTGCACCTCCTCCTAAAGTAGTGGACCGACTGCAACCAAACTCGGTACACATACTGCTTACTATCAGGCGAACTACCGCTGTCATGAATTAAACACCTACCACCCACGCTACAGCAGACACGAAGTAGTAAACTACGATATTCTTGAATTACTGCAAAACCATGCGAGCCATCTTCCTGCACCTCCTCCTAAAGTAGTGGACCGACTGCAACCAAACACGTTACACATACTGCTTACTATCAGGCGAACAACCGCTGTCATGAATTAAACACCTACCACTCAGGCTACAGGTGACACGAAGTCGTAAACTACGATATTCTTGAATTACTGCAAAACCATGCGAGCAATCTTCCTGCTGCTCCTCCTAAAGCAGTGGACCGACTGCAACCAAACTCGGTACACATACTGCTTACTATCAGGCGAACAACCGCTCTCATGAATTAATCACCTACCTCTGACGCTACAGGAGACACGAGTTCGTAAACGACGATATTTTTGAATTACTGCAAAACCATGCCAGTCAACTTCCTGCACCTCCTCCTCCAGTAGTGGACCGACTGCAACCAAACTCGGTACACATACTGCTTACTATCAGGCGAACTACCGCTGTCATGAATTAAAATCCTACCACTCACGCTACAGGAGACACGAAGTCGTAAACTACGATAATCTCTAATTACTGCAAAACCATGCGAGCCATCTTCCTGCACCTCCTCCTAAAGTAGTGGACCGACTGCAACCAAACTCGGTACACATACTGCTTACTATCAGGCGAACTACCGCTGTCATGAATTAAACACCTACCACCCACGCTACAGCAGACACGAAGTAGTAAACTACGATATTCTTGAATTACTGCAAAACCATGCGAGCCATCTTCCTGCACCTCCTCCTAAAGTAGTGGACCGACTGCAACCAAACTCGGTACACATACTGCTTACTATCAGGCGAACTACCGCTGTCATGAATTAAACACCTACCACCCACGCTACAGCAGACACGAAGTAGTAAACTACGATATTCTTGAATTACTGCAAAACCATGCGAGCCATCTTCCTGCACCTCCTCCTAAAGTAGTGGACCGACTGCAACCAAACACGTTACACATACTGCTTACTATCAGGCGAACAACCGCTGTCATGAATTAAACACCTACCACTCAGGCTACAGGTGACACGAAGTCGTAAACTACGATATTCTTGAATTACTGCAAAACCATGCGAGCAATCTTCCTGCTGCTCCTCCTAAAGCAGTGGACCGACTGCAACCAAACTCGGTACACATACTGCTTACTATGAGGCGAACAACCGCTCTCATGAATTAATCACCTACCTCTGACGCTACAGGAGACACGAGTTCGTAAACGACGATATTTTTGAATTACTGCAAAACCATGCCAGTCAACTTCCTGCACCTCCTCCTCCAGTAGTGGACCGACTGCAACCAAACTCGGTACACATACTGCTTACTATCAGGCGAACAAGCGCTGTCATGAATTAAACACCTACCACCCACGCTACAGCAGACACGAAGTAGTAAACTACGATATTCTTGAATTACTGCAAAACCATGCGAGCCATCTTCCTGCACCTCCTCCTAAAGTAGTGGACCGACTGCAACCAAACACGTTACACATACTGCTTACTATCAGGCGAACAACCGCTGTCATGAATTAAACACCTACCACTCAGGCTACAGGTGACACGAAGTCGTAAACTACGATATTCTTGAATTACTGCAAAACCATGCGAGCAATCTTCCTGCTGCTCCTCCTAAAGCAGTGGACCGACTGCAACCAAACTCGGTACACATACTGCTTACTATCAGGCGAACAACCGCTCTCATGAATTAATCACCTACCTCTGACGCTACAGGAGACACGAGTTCGTAAACGACGATATTTTTGAATTACTGCAAAACCATGCCAGTCAACTTCCTGCACCTCCTCCTCCAGTAGTGGACCGACTGCAACCAAACTCGGTACACATACTGCTTACTATCAGGCGAACTACCGCTGTCATGAATTAAACACCTACCACCCACGCTACAGCAGACACGAAGTAGTAAACTACGATATTCTTGAATTACTGCAAAACCATGCGAGCCATCTTCCTGCACCTCCTCCTAAAGTAGTGGACCGACTGCAACCAAACACGTTACACATACTGCTTACTATCAGGCGAACAACCGCTGTCATGAATTAAACACCTACCACTCAGGCTACAGGTGACACGAAGTCGTAAACTACGATATTCTTGAATTACTGCAAAACCATGCGAGCAATCTTCCTGCTGCTCCTCCTAAAGCAGTGGACCGACTGCAACCAAACTCGGTACACATACTGCTTACTATCAGGCGAACAACCGCTCTCATGAATTAATCACCTACCTCTGACGCTACAGGAGACACGAGTTCGTAAACGACGATATTTTTGAATTACTGCAAAACCATGCCAGTCAACTTCCTGCACCTCCTCCTCCAGTAGTGGACCGACTGCAACCAAACTCGGTACACATACTGCTTACTATCAGGCGAACAAGCGCTGTCATGAATTAAACACCTACCACCCACGCTACAGCAGACACGAAGTAGTAAACTACGATATTCTTGAATTACTGCAAAACCATGCGAGCCATCTTCCTGTACCTCCTCCTAAAGTAGTGGACCGACTGCAACCAAACTCGGTACACATACTGCTTACTATCAGGCGAACTACCGCTGTCATGAATTAAACACCTACCACCCACGCTACAGCAGACACGAAGTAGTAAACTACGATATTCTTGAATTACTGCAAAACCATGCGAGCCATCTTCCTGCACCTCCTCCTAAAGTAGTGGACCGACTGCAACCAAACTCGGTACACATACTGCTTACTATCAGGCGAACAAGCGCTGTCATGAATTAAACACCTACCACCCACGCTACAGCAGACACGAAGTAGTAAACTACGATATTCATGTATTACTGCAAAACCATGCGAGCCATCTTCCTGCACCTCCTCCTAAAGTAGTGGACCGACTGCAACCAAACTCGGTACACATACTGCTTACTATCAGGCGAACTACCGCTGTCATGAATTAAACACCTACCACCCACGCTACAGCAGACACGAAGTAGTAAACTACGATATTCATGTATTACTGCAAAACCATGCGAGCCATCTTCCTGCACCTCCTCCTAAAGTAGTGGACCGACTGCAACCAAACTCGGTACACATACTGCTTACTATCAGGCGAACTACCGCTGTCATGAATTAAACACCTACCACCCACGCTACAGCAGACACGAAGTAGTAAACTACGATATTCTTGAATTACTGCAAAACCATGCGAGCCATCTTCCTGCACCTCCTCCTAAAGTAGTGGACCGACTGCAACCAAACTCGGTACACATACTGCTTACTATCAGGCGAACTACCGCTGTCATGAATTAAACACCTACCACCCACGCTACAGCAGACACGAAGTAGTAAACTACGATATTCATGTATTACTGCAAAACCATGCGAGCCATCTTCCTGCACCTCCTCCTAAAGTAGTGGACCGACTGCAACCAAACTCGGTACACATACTGCTTACTATCAGGCGAACTACCGCTGTCATGAATTAAACACCTACCACCCACGCTACAGCAGACACGAAGTAGTAAACTACGATATTCTTGAATTACTGCAAAACCATGCGAGCCATCTTCCTGCACCTCCTCCTAAAGTAGTGGACCGACTGCAACCAAACTCGGTACACATACTGCTTACTATCAGGCGAACTACCGCTGTCATGAATTAAACACCTACCACCCACGCTACAGCAGACACGAAGTAGTAAACTACGATATTCTTGAATTACTGCAAAACCATGCGAGCCATCTTCCTGCACCTCCTCCTAAAGTAGTGGACCGACTGCAACCAAACTCGGTACACATACTGCTTACTATCAGGCGAACTACCGCTGTCATGAATTAAACACCTACCACCCACGCTACAGCAGACACGAAGTAGTAAACTACGATATTCTTGAATTACTGCAAAACCATGCGAGCCATCTTCCTGCACCTCCTCCTAAAGTAGTGGACCGACTGCAACCAAACTCGGTACACATACTGCTTACTATCAGGCGAACTACCGCTGTCATGAATTAAACACCTACCACCCACGCTACAGCAGACACGAAGTAGTAAACTACGATATTCATGTATTACTGCAAAACCATGCGAGCCATCTTCCTGCACCTCCTCCTAAAGTAGTGGACCGACTGCAACCAAACTCGGTACACATACTGCTTACTATCAGGCGAACTACCGCTGTCATGAATTAAACACCTACCACCCACGCTACAGCAGACACGAAGTAGTAAACTACGATATTCTTGAATTACTGCAAAACCATGCGAGCCATCTTCCTGCACCTCCTCCTAAAGTAGTGGACCGACTGCAACCAAACTCGGTACACATACTGCTTACTATCAGGCGAACTACCGCTGTCATGAATTAAACACCTACCACCCACGCTACAGCAGACACGAAGTAGTAAACTACGATATTCTTGAATTACTGCAAAACCATGCGAGCCATCTTCCTGCACCTCCTCCTAAAGTAGTGGACCGACTGCAACCAAACACGTTACACATACTGCTTACTATCAGGCGAACAACCGCTGTCATGAATTAAACACCTACCACTCAGGCTACAGGTGACACGAAGTCGTAAACTACGATATTCTTGAATTACTGCAAAACCATGCGAGCAATCTTCCTGCTGCTCCTCCTAAAGCAGTGGACCGACTGCAACCAAACTCGGTACACATACTGCTTACTATCAGGCGAACAACCGCTCTCATGAATTAATCACCTACCTCTGACGCTACAGGAGACACGAGTTCGTAAACGACGATATTTTTGAATTACTGCAAAACCATGCCAGTCAACTTCCTGCACCTCCTCCTCCAGTAGTGGACCGACTGCAACCAAACTCGGTACACATACTGCTTACTATCAGGCGAACAAGCGCTGTCATGAATTAAACACCTACCACCCACGCTACAGCAGACACGAAGTAGTAAACTACGATATTCTTGAATTACTGCAAAACCATGCGAGCCATCTTCCTGCACCTCCTCCTAAAGTAGTGGACCGACTGCAACCAAACTCGGTACACATACTGCTTACTATCAGGCGAACAACCGCTCTCATGAATTAATCACCTACCTCTGACGCTACAGGAGACACGAGTTCGTAAACGACGATATTTTTGAATTACTGCAAAACCATGCCAGTCAACTTCCTGCACCTCCTCCTAAAGTAGTGGACCGACTGCAACCAAACACGTTACACATACTGCTTACTATCAGGCGAACTACCGCTGTCATGAATTAAACACCTACCACCCACGCTACAGCAGACACGAAGTAGTAAACTACGATATTCTTGAATTACTGCAAAACCATGCGAGCCATCTTCCTGCACCTCCTCCTAAAGTAGTGGACCGACTGCAACCAAACTCGGTACACATACTGCTTACTATCAGGCGAACTACCGCTGTCATGAATTAAACACCTACCACCCACGCTACAGCAGACACGAAGTAGTAAACTACGATATTCATGTATTACTGCAAAACCATGCGAGCCATCTTCCTGCACCTCCTCCTAAAGTAGTGGACCGACTGCAACCAAACTCGGTACACATACTGCTTACTATCAGGCGAACTACCGCTGTCATGAATTAAACACCTACCACCCACGCTACAGCAGACACGAAGTAGTAAACTACGATATTCTTGAATTACTGCAAAACCATGCGAGCAATCTTCCTGCTGCTCCTCCTAAAGCAGTGGACCGACTGCAACCAAACTCGGTACACATACTGCTTACTATCAGGCGAACAACCGCTCTCATGAATTAATCACCTACCTCTGACGCTACAGGAGACACGAGTTCGTAAACGACGATATTTTTGAATTACTGCAAAACCATGCCAGTCAACTTCCTGCACCTCCTCCTCCAGTAGTGGACCGACTGCAACCAAACTCGGTACACATACTGCTTACTATCAGGCGAACAACCGCTCTCATGAATTAATCACCTACCTCTGACGCTACAGGAGACACGAGTTCGTAAACGACGATATTTTTGAATTACTGCAAAACCATGCCAGTCAACTTCCTGCACCTCCTCCTCCAGTAGTGGACCGACTGCAACCAAACTCGGTACACATACTGCTTACTATCAGGCGAACAAGCGCTGTCATGAATTAAACACCTACCACCCACGCTACAGCAGACACGAAGTAGTAAACTACGATATTCTTGAATTACTGCAAAACCATGCGAGCCATCTTCCTGCACCTCCTCCTAAAGTAGTGGACCGACTGCAACCAAACTCGGTACACATACTGCTTACTATCAGGCGAACAACCGCTCTCATGAATTAATCACCTACCTCTGACGCTACAGGAGACACGAGTTCGTAAACGACGATATTTTTGAATTACTGCAAAACCATGCCAGTCAACTTCCTGCACCTCCTCCTAAAGTAGTGGACCGACTGCAACCAAACACGTTACACATACTGCTTACTATCAGGCGAACTACCGCTGTCATGAATTAAACACCTACCACCCACGCTACAGCAGACACGAAGTAGTAAACTACGATATTCTTGAATTACTGCAAAACCATGCGAGCCATCTTCCTGCACCTCCTCCTAAAGTAGTGGACCGACTGCAACCAAACTCGGTACACATACTGCTTACTATCAGGCGAACTACCGCTGTCATGAATTAAACACCTACCACCCACGCTACAGCAGACACGAAGTAGTAAACTACGATATTCATGTATTACTGCAAAACCATGCGAGCCATCTTCCTGCACCTCCTCCTAAAGTAGTGGACCGACTGCAACCAAACTCGGTACACATACTGCTTACTATCAGGCGAACTACCGCTGTCATGAATTAAACACCTACCACCCACGCTACAGCAGACACGAAGTAGTAAACTACGATATTCTTGAATTACTGCAAAACCATGCGAGCCATCTTCCTGCACCTCCTCCTAAAGTAGTGGACCGACTGCAACCAAACTCGGTACACATACTGCTTACTATCAGGCGAACTACCGCTGTCATGAATTAAACACCTACCACCCACGCTACAGCAGACACGAAGTAGTAAACTACGATATTCTTGAATTACTGCAAAACCATGCGAGCCATCTTCCTGCACCTCCTCCTAAAGTAGTGGACCGACTGCAACCAAACACGTTACACATACTGCTTACTATCAGGCGAACAACCGCTGTCATGAATTAAACACCTACCACTCAGGCTACAGGTGACACGAAGTCGTAAACTACGATATTCTTGAATTACTGCAAAACCATGCGAGCAATCTTCCTGCTGCTCCTCCTAAAGCAGTGGACCGACTGCAACCAAACTCGGTACACATACTGCTTACTATCAGGCGAACAACCGCTCTCATGAATTAATCACCTACCTCTGACGCTACAGGAGACACGAGTTCGTAAACGACGATATTTTTGAATTACTGCAAAACCATGCCAGTCAACTTCCTGCACCTCCTCCTCCAGTAGTGGACCGACTGCAACCAAACTCGGTACACATACTGCTTACTATCAGGCGAACAAGCGCTGTCATGAATTAAACACCTACCACCCACGCTACAGCAGACACGAAGTAGTAAACTACGATATTCTTGAATTACTGCAAAACCATGCGAGCCATCTTCCTGCACCTCCTCCTAAAGTAGTGGACCGACTGCAACCAAACTCGGTACACATACTGCTTACTATCAGGCGAACAACCGCTCTCATGAATTAATCACCTACCTCTGACGCTACAGGAGACACGAGTTCGTAAACGACGATATTTTTGAATTACTGCAAAACCATGCCAGTCAACTTCCTGCACCTCCTCCTCCAGTAGTGGACCGACTGCAACCAAACTCGGTACACATACTGCTTACTATCAGGCGAACAAGCGCTGTCATGAATTAAACACCTACCACCCACGCTACAGCAGACACGAAGTAGTAAACTACGATATTCTTGAATTACTGCAAAACCATGCGAGCAATCTTCCTGCTGCTCCTCCTAAAGCAGTGGACCGACTGCAACCAAACTCGGTACACATACTGCTTACTATCAGGCGAACAACCGCTCTCATGAATTAATCACCTACCTCTGACGCTACAGGAGACACGAGTTCGTAAACGACGATATTTTTGAATTACTGCAAAACCATGCCAGTCAACTTCCTGCACCTCCTCCTCCAGTAGTGGACCGACTGCAACCAAACTCGGTACACATACTGCTTACTATCAGGCGAACTACCGCTGTCATGAATTAAACACCTACCACCCACGCTACAGCAGACACGAAGTAGTAAACTACGATATTCTTGAATTACTGCAAAACCATGCGATCCATCTTCCTGCACCTCCTCCTAAAGTAGTGGACCGACTGCAACCAAACTCGGTACACATACTGCTTACTATCAGGCGAACTACCGCTGTCATGAATTAAACACCTACCACCCACGCTACAGCAGACACGAAGTAGTAAACTACGATATTCATGTATTACTGCAAAACCATGCGAGCCATCTTCCTGCACCTCCTCCTAAAGTAGTGGACCGACTGCAACCAAACTCGGTACACATACTGCTTACTATCAGGCGAACTACCGCTGTCATGAATTAAACACCTACCACCCACGCTACAGCAGACACGAAGTAGTAAACTACGATATTCTTGAATTACTGCAAAACCATGCGAGCCATCTTCCTGCACCTCCTCCTAAAGTAGTGGACCGACTGCAACCAAACTCGGTACACATACTGCTTACTATCAGGCGAACAACCGCTCTCATGAATTAATCACCTACCTCTGACGCTACAGGAGACACGAGTTCGTAAACGACGATATTTTTGAATTACTGCAAAACCATGCCAGTCAACTTCCTGCACCTCCTCCTCCAGTAGTGGACCGACTGCAACCAAACTCGGTACACATACTGCTTACTATCAGGCGAACTACCGCTGTCATGAATTAAGCACCTACCACCCACGCTACAGCAGACACGAAGTAGTAAACTACGATATTCTTGAATTACTGCAAAACCATGCGAGCCATCTTCCTGCACCTCCTCCTAAAGTAGTGGACCGACTGCAACCAAACTCGGTACACATACTGCTTACTATCAGGCGAACTACCGCTGTCATGAATTAAACACCTACCACCCACGCTACAGCAGACACGAAGTAGTAAACTACGATATTCTTGAATTACTGCAAAACCATGCGAGCCATCTTCCTGCACCTCCTCCTAAAGTAGTAGACCGACTGCAACCAAACTCGGTACACATACTGCTTACTATCAGGCGAACTACCGCTGTCATGAATTAAACACCTACCACCCACGCTACAGCAGACACGAAGTAGTAAACTACGATATTCTTGAATTACTGCAAAACCATGCGAGCCATCTTCCTGCACCTCCTCCTAAAGTAGTGGACCGACTGCAACCAAACTCGGTACACATACTGCTTACTATCAGGCGAACTACCGCTGTCATGAATTAAACACCTACCACCCACGCTACAGCAGACACGAAGTAGTAAACTACGATATTCTTGAATTACTGCAAAACCATGCGAGCCATCTTCCTGCACCTCCTCCTTAAGTAGTGGACCGACTGCAACCAAACTCGGTACACATACTGCTTACTATCAGGCGAACTACCGCTGTCATGAATTAAACACCTACCACCCACGCTACAGCAGACACGAAGTAGTAAACTACGATATTCTTGAATTACTGCAAAACCATGCGAGCCATCTTCCTGCACCTCCTCCTAAAGTAGTGGACCGACTGCAACCAAACTCGGTACACATACTGCTTACTATCAGGCGAACTACCGCTGTCATGAATTAAACACCTACCACCCACGCTACAGCAGACACGAAGTAGTAAACTACGATATTCTTGAATTACTGCAAAACCATGCGAGCCATCTTCCTGCACCTCCTCCTAAAGCAGTGGACCGACTGCAACCAAACTCGGTACACATACTGCTTACTATCAGGCGAACAACCGCTCTCATGAATTAATCACCTACCTCTGACGCTACAGGAGACACGAGTTCGTAAACGACGATATTTTTGAATTACTGCAAAACCATGCCAGTCAACTTCCTGCACCTCCTCCTCCAGTAGTGGACCGACTGCAACCAAACTCGGTACACATACTGCTTACTATCAGGCGAACTACCGCTGTCATGAATTAAACACCTACCACCCACGCTACAGCAGACACGAAGTAGTAAACTACGATATTCTTGAATTACTGCAAAACCATGCGAGCCATCTTCCTGCACCTCCTCCTAAAGTAGTGGACCGACTGCAACCAAACTCGGTACACATACTGCTTACTATCAGGCGAACTACCGCTGTCATGAATTAAACACCTACCACCCACGCTACAGCAGACACGAAGTAGTAAACTACGATATTCTTGAATTACTGCAAAACCATGCGAGCCATCTTCCTGCACCTCCTCCTAAAGTAGTGGACCGACTGCAACCAAACTCGGTACACATACTGCTTACTATCAGGCGAACTACCGCTGTCATGAATTAAACACCTACCACCCACGCTACAGCAGACACGAAGTAGTAAACTACGATATTCTTGAATTACTGCAAAACCATGCGAGCCATCTTCCTGCACCTCCTCCTAAAGTAGTGGACCGACTGCAACCAAACACGTTACACATACTGCTTACTATCAGGCGAACAACCGCTGTCATGAATTAAACACCTACCACTCAGGCTACAGGTGACACGAAGTCGTAAACTACGATATTCTTGAATTACTGCAAAACCATGCGAGCAATCTTCCTGCTGCTCCTCCTAAAGCAGTGGACCGACTGCAACCAAACTCGGTACACATACTGCTTACTATCAGGCGAACAACCGCTCTCATGAATTAATCACCTACCTCTGACGCTACAGGAGACACGAGTTCGTAAACGACGATATTTTTGAATTACTGCAAAACCATGCCAGTCAACTTCCTGCACCTCCTCCTCCAGTAGTGGACCGACTGCAACCAAACTCGGTACACATACTGCTTACTATCAGGCGAACAAGCGCTGTCATGAATTAAACACCTACCACCCACGCTACAGCAGACACGAAGTAGTAAACTACGATATTCTTGAATTACTGCAAAACCATGCGAGCCATCTTCCTGCACCTCCTCCTAAAGTAGTGGACCGACTGCAACCAAACTCGGTACACATACTGCTTACTATCAGGCGAACAACCGCTCTCATGAATTAATCACCTACCTCTGACGCTACAGGAGACACGAGTTCGTAAACGACGATATTTTTGAATTACTGCAAAACCATGCCAGTCAACTTCCTGCACCTCCTCCTCCAGTAGTGGACCGACTGCAACCAAACTCGGTACACATACTGCTTACTATCAGGCGAACAAGCGCTGTCATGAATTAAACACCTACCACCCACGCTACAGCAGACACGAAGTAGTAAACTACGATATTCTTGAATTACTGCAAAACCATGCGAGCAATCTTCCTGCTGCTCCTCCTAAAGCAGTGGACCGACTGCAACCAAACTCGGTACACATACTGCTTACTATCAGGCGAACAACCGCTCTCATGAATTAATCACCTACCTCTGACGCTACAGGAGACACGAGTTCGTAAACGACGATATTTTTGAATTACTGCAAAACCATGCCAGTCAACTTCCTGCACCTCCTCCTCCAGTAGTGGACCGACTGCAACCAAACTCGGTACACATACTGCTTACTATCAGGCGAACTACCGCTGTCATGAATTAAACACCTACCACCCACGCTACAGCAGACACGAAGTAGTAAACTACGATATTCTTGAATTACTGCAAAACCATGCGATCCATCTTCCTGCACCTCCTCCTAAAGTAGTGGACCGACTGCAACCAAACTCGGTACACATACTGCTTACTATCAGGCGAACTACCGCTGTCATGAATTAAACACCTACCACCCACGCTACAGCAGACACGAAGTAGTAAACTACGATATTCATGTATTACTGCAAAACCATGCGAGCCATCTTCCTGCACCTCCTCCTAAAGTAGTGGACCGACTGCAACCAAACTCGGTACACATACTGCTTACTATCAGGCGAACTACCGCTGTCATGAATTAAACACCTACCACCCACGCTACAGCAGACACGAAGTAGTAAACTACGATATTCTTGAATTACTGCAAAACCATGCGAGCCATCTTCCTGCACCTCCTCCTAAAGTAGTGGACCGACTGCAACCAAACTCGGTACACATACTGCTTACTATCAGGCGAACAACCGCTCTCATGAATTAATCACCTACCTCTGACGCTACAGGAGACACGAGTTCGTAAACGACGATATTTTTGAATTACTGCAAAACCATGCCAGTCAACTTCCTGCACCTCCTCCTCCAGTAGTGGACCGACTGCAACCAAACTCGGTACACATACTGCTTACTATCAGGCGAACTACCGCTGTCATGAATTAAGCACCTACCACCCACGCTACAGCAGACACGAAGTAGTAAACTACGATATTCTTGAATTACTGCAAAACCATGCGAGCCATCTTCCTGCACCTCCTCCTAAAGTAGTGGACCGACTGCAACCAAACTCGGTACACATACTGCTTACTATCAGGCGAACTACCGCTGTCATGAATTAAACACCTACCACCCACGCTACAGCAGACACGAAGTAGTAAACTACGATATTCTTGAATTACTGCAAAACCATGCGAGCCATCTTCCTGCACCTCCTCCTAAAGTAGTAGACCGACTGCAACCAAACTCGGTACACATACTGCTTACTATCAGGCGAACTACCGCTGTCATGAATTAAACACCTACCACCCACGCTACAGCAGACACGAAGTAGTAAACTACGATATTCTTGAATTACTGCAAAACCATGCGAGCCATCTTCCTGCACCTCCTCCTAAAGTAGTGGACCGACTGCAACCAAACTCGGTACACATACTGCTTACTATCAGGCGAACTACCGCTGTCATGAATTAAACACCTACCACCCACGCTACAGCAGACACGAAGTAGTAAACTACGATATTCTTGAATTACTGCAAAACCATGCGAGCCATCTTCCTGCACCTCCTCCTTAAGTAGTGGACCGACTGCAACCAAACTCGGTACACATACTGCTTACTATCAGGCGAACTACCGCTGTCATGAATTAAACACCTACCACCCACGCTACAGCAGACACGAAGTAGTAAACTACGATATTCTTGAATTACTGCAAAACCATGCGAGCCATCTTCCTGCACCTCCTCCTAAAGTAGTGGACCGACTGCAACCAAACTCGGTACACATACTGCTTACTATCAGGCGAACTACCGCTGTCATGAATTAAACACCTACCACCCACGCTACAGCAGACACGAAGTAGTAAACTACGATATTCTTGAATTACTGCAAAACCATGCGAGCCATCTTCCTGCACCTCCTCCTAAAGCAGTGGACCGACTGCAACCAAACTCGGTACACATACTGCTTACTATCAGGCGAACAACCGCTCTCATGAATTAATCACCTACCTCTGACGCTACAGGAGACACGAGTTCGTAAACGACGATATTTTTGAATTACTGCAAAACCATGCCAGTCAACTTCCTGCACCTCCTCCTCCAGTAGTGGACCGACTGCAACCAAACTCGGTACACATACTGCTTACTATCAGGCGAACTACCGCTGTCATGAATTAAACACCTACCACCCACGCTACAGCAGACACGAAGTAGTAAACTACGATATTCTTGAATTACTGCAAAACCATGCGAGCCATCTTCCTGCACCTCCTCCTAAAGTAGTGGACCGACTGCAACCAAACTCGGTACACATACTGCTTACTATCAGGCGAACTACCGCTGTCATGAATTAAACACCTACCACCCACGCTACAGCAGACACGAAGTAGTAAACTACGATATTCTTGAATTACTGCAAAACCATGCGAGCCATCTTCCTGCACCTCCTCCTAAAGTAGTGGACCGACTGCAACCAAACTCGGTACACATACTGCTTACTATCAGGCGAACTACCGCTGTCATGAATTAATCACCTACCTCTGACGCTACAGGAGACACGAGTTCGTAAACGACGATATTTTTGAATTACTGCAAAACCATGCGAGCCATCTTCCTGCACCTCCTCCTAAAGTAGTGGACCGACTGCAACCAAACTCGGTACACATACTGCTTACTATCAGGCGAACTACCGCTGTCATGAATTAAACACCTACCACAAACGCTACAGCAGACACGAAGTAGTAAACTACGATATTCATGTATTACTGCAAAACCATGCGAGCCATCTTCCTGCACCTCCTCCTAAAGTAGTGGACCGACTGCAACCAAACTCGGTACACATACTGCTTACTATCAGGCGAACTACCGCTGTCATGAATTAAACACCTACCACTCACGCTACAGCAGACACGAAGTAGTAAACTACGATATTCATGTATTACTGCAAAACAATGCGAGCCATCTTCCTGCACCTCCTCCTAAAGTAGTGGACCGACTGCAACCAAACTCGGTACACATACTGCTTACTATCAGGCGAACTACCGCTGTCATGAATTAAACACCTACCACTCACGCTACAGCAGACACGAAGTAGTAAACTACGATATTCATGTATTACTGCAAAACCATGCGAGCCATCTTCCTGCACCTCCTCCTAAAGTAGTGGACCGACTGCAACCAAACTCGGTACACATACTGCTTACTATCAGGCGAACTACCGCTGTCATGAATTAAACACCTACCACTCACGCTACAGCAGACACGAAGTAGTAAACTACGATATTCATGTATTACTGCAAAACCATGCGAGCCATCTTCCTGCACCTCCTCCTAAAGTAGTGGACCGACTGCAACCAAACTCGGTACACATACTGCTTACTATCAGGCGAACTACCGCTGTCATGAATTAAACACCTACCACTCACGCTACAGCAGACACGAAGTAGTAAACTACGATATTCTTGAATTACTGCAAAACCATGCGAGCCATCTTCCTGCACCTCCTCCTAAAGTAGTGGACCGACTGCAACCAAACTCGGTTCACATACTGCTTACTATCAGGCGAACTACCGCTGTCATGAATTAAACACCTACCACTCACGCTACAGCAGACACGAAGTAGTAAACTACGATATTCATGTATTACTGCAAAACCATGCGAGCCATCTTCCTGCACCTCCTCCTAAAGTAGTGGACCGACTGCAACCAAACTCGGTACACATACTGCTTACTATCAGGCGAACTACCGCTGTCATGAATTAAACACCTACCACTCACGCTACAGCAGACACGAAGTAGTAAACTACGATATTCTTGAATTACTGCAAAACCATGCGAGCCATCTTCCTGCACCTCCTCCTAAAGTAGTGGACCGACTGCAACCAAACTCGGTACACATACTGCTTACTATCAGGCGAACTACCGCTGTCATGAATTAAACACCTACCACCCACGCTACAGCAGACACGAAGTAGTAAACTACGATATTCATGTATTACTGCAAAACCATGCGAGCCATCTTCCTGCACCTCCTCCTAAAGTAGTGGACCGACTGCAACCAAACTCGGTACACATACTGCTTACTATCAGGCGAACTACCGCTGTCATGAATTAAACACCTACCACTCACGCTACAGCAGACACGAAGTAGTAAACTACGATATTCTTGAATTACTGCAAAACCATGCGAGCCATCTTCCTGCACCTCCTCCTAAAGTAGTGGACCGACTGCAACCAAACTCGGTACACATACTGCTTACTATCAGGCGAACTACCGCTGTCATGAATTAAACACCTACCACCCACGCTACAGCAGACACGAAGTAGTAAACTACGATATTCTTGAATTACTGCAAAACCATGCGAGCCATCTTCCTGCACCTCCTCCTAAAGTAGTGGACCGACTGCAACCAAACTCGGTACACATACTGCTTACTATCAGGCGAACTACCGCTGTCATGAATTAAACACCTACCACTCACGCCACAGGAGACACGAAGTAGTAAACTACGATATTCTTGAATTACTGCAAAACCATGCGAGCCATCTTCCTGCACCTCCTCCTAAAGTAG
This sequence comes from Locusta migratoria, assembly GCA_026315105.1. NCBI lineage: Eukaryota > Metazoa > Arthropoda > Insecta > Orthoptera > Acrididae > Locusta > Locusta migratoria. The sequence continues at coordinate 6,640,363 of CM048752.1, read as the reverse complement.
TGGACCGACTGCAACCAAACTCGGTACACATACTGCTTACTATCAGGCGAACTACCGCTGTCATGAATTAAACACCTACCACCCACGCTACAGCAGACACGAAGTAGTAAACTACGATATTCTTGAATTACTGCAAAACCATGCGAGCCATCTTCCTGCACCTCCTCCTAAAGTAGTGGACCGACTGCAACCAAACTCGGTACACATACTGCTTACTATCAGGCGAACTACCGCTGTCATGAATTAAACACCTACCACTCACGCTACAGCAGACACGAAGTAGTAAACTACGATATTCTTGAATTACTGCAAAACCATGCGAGCCATCTTCCTGCACCTCCTCCTAAAGTAGTGGACCGACTGCAACCAAACTCGGTACACATACTGCTTACTATCAGGCGAACTACCGCTGTCATGAATTAAACACCTACCACTCACGCTACAGCAGACACGAAGTAGTAAACTACGATATTCTTGAATTACTGCAAAACCATGCGAGCCATCTTCCTGCACCTCCTCCTAAAGTAGTGGACCGACTGCAACCAAACTCGGTACACATACTGCTTACTATCAGGCGAACTACCGCTGTCATGAATTAAACACCTACCACCCACGCTACAGCAGACACGAAGTAGTAAACTACGATATTCTTGAATTACTGCAAAACCATGCGAGCCATCTTCCTGCACCTCCTCCTAAAGTAGTGGACCGACTGCAACCAAACTCGGTACACATACTGCTTACTATCAGGCGAACTACCGCTGTCATGAATTAAACACCTACCACTCACGCCACAGGAGACACGAAGTAGTAAACTACGATATTCTTGAATTACTGCAAAACCATGCGAGCCATCTTCCTGCACCTCCTCCTAAAGTAGTGGACCGACTGCAACCAAACTCGGTACACATACTGCTTACTATCAGGCGAACTACCGCTGTCATGAATTAAACACCTACCACCCACGCTACAGCAGACACGAAGTAGTAAACTACGATATTCTTGAATTACTGCAAAACCATGCGAGCCATCTTCCTGCACCTCCTCCTAAAGTAGTGGACCGACTGCAACCAAACTCGGTACACATACTGCTTACTATCAGGCGAACTACCGCTGTCATGAATTAAACACCTACCACTCACGCTACAGCAGACACGAAGTAGTAAACTACGATATTCTTGAATTACTGCAAAACCATGCGAGCCATCTTCCTGCACCTCCTCCTAAAGTAGTGGACCGACTGCAACCAAACTCGGTACACATACTGCTTACTATCAGGCGAACTACCGCTGTCATGAATTAAACACCTACCACTCACGCTACAGCAGACACGAAGTAGTAAACTACGATATTCTTGAATTACTGCAAAACCATGCGAGCCATCTTCCTGCACCTCCTCCTAAAGTAGTGGACCGACTGCAACCAAACTCGGTACACATACTGCTTACTATCAGGCGAACTACCGCTGTCATGAATTAAACACCTACCACTCACGCTACAGCAGACACGAAGTAGTAAACTACGATATTCTTGAATTACTGCAAAACCATGCGAGCCATCTTCCTGCACCTCCTCCTAAAGTAGTGGACCGACTGCAACCAAACTCGGTACACATACTGCTTACTATCAGGCGAACTACCGCTGTCATGAATTAAACACCTACCACTCACGCTACAGCAGACACGAAGTAGTAAACTACGATATTCTTGAATTACTGCAAAACCATGCGAGCCATCTTCCTGCACCTCCTCCTAAAGTAGTGGACCGACTGCAACCAAACTCGGTACACATACTGCTTACTATCAGGCGAACTACCGCTGTCATGAATTAAACACCTACCACCCACGCTACAGCAGACACGAAGTAGTAAACTACGATATTCTTGAATTACTGCAAAACCATGCGAGCCATCTTCCTGCACCTCCTCCTAAAGTAGTGGACCGACTGCAACCAAACTCGGTACACATACTGCTTACTATCAGGCGAACTACCGCTGTCATGAATTAAACACCTACCACTCACGCCACAGGAGACACGAAGTAGTAAACTACGATATTCTTGAATTACTGCAAAACCATGCGAGCCATCTTCCTGCACCTCCTCCTAAAGTAGTGGACCGACTGCAACCAAACTCGGTACACATACTGCTTACTATCAGGCGAACTACCGCTGTCATGAATTAAACACCTACCACCCACGCTACAGCAGACACGAAGTAGTAAACTACGATATTCTTGAATTACTGCAAAACCATGCGAGCCATCTTCCTGCACCTCCTCCTAAAGTAGTGGACCGACTGCAACCAAACTCGGTACACATACTGCTTACTATCAGGCGAACTACCGCTGTCATGAATTAAACACCTACCACTCACGCTACAGCAGACACGAAGTAGTAAACTACGATATTCTTGAATTACTGCAAAACCATGCGAGCCATCTTCCTGCACCTCCTCCTAAAGTAGTGGACCGACTGCAACCAAACTCGGTACACATACTGCTTACTATCAGGCGAACTACCGCTGTCATGAATTAAACACCTACCACTCACGCTACAGCAGACACGAAGTAGTAAACTACGATATTCTTGAATTACTGCAAAACCATGCGAGCCATCTTCCTGCACCTCCTCCTAAAGTAGTGGACCGACTGCAACCAAACTCGGTACACATACTGCTTACTATCAGGCGAACTACCGCTGTCATGAATTAAACACCTACCACTCACGCTACAGCAGACACGAAGTAGTAAACTACGATATTCTTGAATTACTGCAAAACCATGCGAGCCATCTTCCTGCACCTCCCCCTAAAGTAGTGGACCGACTGCAACCAAACTCGGTACACATACTGCTTACTATCAGGCGAACTACCGCTGTCATGAATTAAACACCTACCACTCACGCTACAGCAGACACGAAGTAGTAAACTACGATATTCTTGAATTACTGCAAAACCATGCGAGCCATCTTCCTGCACCTCCTCCTAAAGTAGTGGACCGACTGCAACCAAACTCGGTACACATACTGCTTACTATCAGGCGAACTACCGCTGTCATGAATTAAACACCTACCACCCACGCTACAGCAGACACGAAGTAGTAAACTACGATATTCATGTATTACTGCAAAACCATGCGAGCCATCTTCCTGCACCTCCTCCTAAAGTAGTGGACCGACTGCAACCAAACTCGGTACACATACTGCTTACTATCAGGCGAACTACCGCTGTCATGAATTAAACACCTACCACTCACGCTACAGCAGACACGAAGTAGTAAACTACGATATTCATGTATTACTGCAAAACCATGCGAGCCATCTTCCTGCACCTCCTCCTAAAGTAGTGGACCGACTGCAACCAAACTCGGTACACATACTGCTTACTATCAGGCGAACTACCGCTGTCATGAATTAAACACCTACCACTCACGCTACAGCAGACACGAAGTAGTAAACTACGATATTCTTGAATTACTGCAAAACCATGCGAGCCATCTTCCTGCACCTCCTCCTAAAGTAGTGGACCGACTGCAACCAAACTCGGTACACATACTGCTTACTATCAGGCGAACTACCGCTGTCATGAATTAAACACCTACCACCCACGCTACAGCAGACACGAAGTAGTAAACTACGATATTCATGTATTACTGCAAAACCATGCGAGCCATCTTCCTGCACCTCCTCCTAAAGTAGTGGACCGACTGCAACCAAACTCGGTACACATACTGCTTACTATCAGGCGAACTACCGCTGTCATGAATTAAACACCTACCACCCACGCTACAGCAGACACGAAGTAGTAAACTACGATATTCATGTATTACTGCAAAACCATGCGAGCCATCTTCCTGCACCTCCTCCTAAAGTAGTGGACCGACTGCAACCAAACTCGGTACACATACTGCTTACTATCAGGCGAACTACCGCTGTCATGAATTAAACACCTACCACCCACGCTACAGCAGACACGAAGTAGTAAACTACGATATTCATGTATTACTGCAAAACCATGCGAGCCATCTTCCTGCACCTCCTCCTAAAGTAGTGGACCGACTGCAACCAAACTCGGTACACATACTGCTTACTATCAGGCGAACTACCGCTGTCATGAATTAAACACCTACCACTCACGCTACAGCAGACACGAAGTAGTAAACTACGATATTCATGTATTACTGCAAAACCATGCGAGCCATCTTCCTGCACCTCCTCCTAAAGTAGTGGACCGACTGCAACCAAACTCGGTACACATACTGCTTACTATCAGGCGAACTACCGCTGTCATGAATTAAACACCTACCACTCACGCTACAGCAGACACGAAGTAGTAAACTACGATATTCATGTATTACTGCAAAACCATGCGAGCCATCTTCCTGCACCTCCTCCTAAAGTAGTGGACCGACTGCAACCAAACTCGGTACACATACTGCTTACTATCAGGCGAACTACCGCTGTCATGAATTAAACACCTACCACTCACGCTACAGCAGACACGAAGTAGTAAACTACGATATTCTTGAATTACTGCAAAACCATGCGAGCCATCTTCCTGCACCTCCTCCTAAAGTAGTGGACCGACTGCAACCAAACTCGGTACACATACTGCTTACTATCAGGCGAACTACCGCTGTCATGAATTAAACACCTACCACTCACGCTACAGCAGACACGAAGTAGTAAACTACGATATTCATGTATTACTGCAAAACCATGCGAGCCATCTTCCTGCACCTCCTCCTAAAGTAGTGGACCGACTGCAACCAAACTCGGTACACATACTGCTTACTATCAGGCGAACTACCGCTGTCATGAATTAAACACCTACCACTCACGCTACAGCAGACACGAAGTAGTAAACTACGATATTCTTGAATTACTGCAAAACCATGCGAGCCATCTTCCTGCACCTCCTCCTAAAGTAGTGGACCGACTGCAACCAAACTCGGTACACATACTGCTTACTATCAGGCGAACTACCGCTGTCATGAATTAAACACCTACCACTCACGCTACAGCAGACACGAAGTAGTAAACTACGATATTCATGTATTACTGCAAAACCATGCGAGCCATCTTCCTGCACCTCCTCCTAAAGTAGTGGACCGACTGCAACCAAACTCGGTACACATACTGCTTACTATCAGGCGAACTACCGCTGTCATGAATTAAACACCTACCACTCACGCTACAGCAGACACGAAGTAGTAAACTACGATATTCATGTATTACTGCAAAACCATGCGAGCCATCTTCCTGCACCTCCTCCTAAAGTAGTGGACCGACTGCAACCAAACTCGGTACACATACTGCTTACTATCAGGCGAACTACCGCTGTCATGAATTAAACACCTACCACTCACGCTACAGCAGACACGAAGTAGTAAACTACGATATTCATGTATTACTGCAAAACCATGCGAGCCATCTTCCTGCACCTCCTCCTAAAGTAGTGGACCGACTGCAACCAAACTCGGTACACATACTGCTTACTATCAGGCGAACTACCGCTGTCATGAATTAAACACCTACCACTCACGCTACAGCAGACACGAAGTAGTAAACTACGATATTCATGTATTACTGCAAAACCATGCGAGCCATCTTCCTGCACCTCCTCCTAAAGTAGTGGACCGACTGCAACCAAACTCGGTACACATACTGCTTACTATCAGGCGAACTACCGCTGTCATGAATTAAACACCTACCACTCACGCTACAGCAGACACGAAGTAGTAAACTACGATATTCATGTATTACTGCAAAACCATGCGAGCCATCTTCCTGCACCTCCTCCTAAAGTAGTGGACCGACTGCAACCAAACTCGGTACACATACTGCTTACTATCAGGCGAACTACCGCTGTCATGAATTAAACACCTACCACTCACGCTACAGCAGACACGAAGTAGTAAACTACGATATTCATGTATTACTGCAAAACCATGCGAGCCATCTTCCTGCACCTCCTCCTAAAGTAGTGGACCGACTGCAACCAAACTCGGTACACATACTGCTTACTATCAGGCGAACTACCGCTGTCATGAATTAAACACCTACCACTCACGCTACAGCAGACACGAAGTAGTAAACTACGATATTCATGTATTACTGCAAAACCATGCGAGCCATCTTCCTGCACCTCCTCCTAAAGTAGTGGACCGACTGCAACCAAACTCGGTACACATACTGCTTACTATCAGGCGAACTACCGCTGTCATGAATTAAACACCTACCACTCACGCTACAGCAGACACGAAGTAGTAAACTACGATATTCATGTATTACTGCAAAACCATGCGAGCCATCTTCCTGCACCTCCTCCTAAAGTAGTGGACCGACTGCAACCAAACTCGGTACACATACTGCTTACTATCAGGCGAACTACCGCTGTCATGAATTAAACACCTACCACTCACGCTACAGCAGACACGAAGTAGTAAACTACGATATTCATGTATTACTGCAAAACCATGCGAGCCATCTTCCTGCACCTCCTCCTAAAGTAGTGGACCGACTGCAACCAAACTCGGTACACATACTGCTTACTATCAGGCGAACTACCGCTGTCATGAATTAAACACCTACCACTCACGCTACAGCAGACACGATGTAGTAAACTACGATATTCTTGAATTACTGCAAAACCATGCGAGCCATCTTCCTGCACCTCCTCCTAAAGTAGTGGACCGACTGCAACCAAACTCGGTACACATACTGCTTACTATCAGGTGAACTACCGCTGTCATGAATTAAACACCTACCACTCACGCTACAGCAGACACGAAGTAGTAAACTACGATATTCATGTATTACTGCAAAACCATGCGAGCCATCTTCCTGCACCTCCTCCTAAAGTAGTGGACCGACTGCAACCAAACTCGGTACACATACTGCTTACTATCAGGCGAACTACCGCTGTCATGAATTAAACACCTACCACTCACGCTACAGCAGACACGAAGTAGTAAACTACGATATTCTTGAATTACTGCAAAACCATGCGAGCCATCTTCCTGCACCTCCTCCTAAAGTAGTGGACCGACTGCAACCAAACTCGGTACACATACTGCTTACTATCAGGCGAACTACCGCTGTCATGAATTAAACACCTACCACTCACGCTACAGCAGACACGAAGTAGTAAACTACGATATTCATGTATTACTGCAAAACCATGCGAGCCATCTTCCTGCACCTCCTCCTAAAGTAGTGGACCGACTGCAACCAAACTCGGTACACATACTGCTTACTATCAGGCGAACTACCGCTGTCATGAATTAAACACCTACCACTCACGCTACAGCAGACACGAAGTAGTAAACTACGATATTCATGTATTACTGCAAAACCATGCGAGCCATCTTCCTGCACCTCCTCCTAAAGTAGTGGACCGACTGCAACCAAACTCGGTACACATACTGCTTACTATCAGGCGAACTACCGCTGTCATGAATTAAACACCTACCACTCACGCTACAGCAGACACGAAGTAGTAAACTACGATATTCATGTATTACTGCAAAACCATGCGAGCCATCTTCCTGCACCTCCTCCTAAAGTAGTGGACCGACTGCAACCAAACTCGGTACACATACTGCTTACTATCAGGCGAACTACCGCTGTCATGAATTAAACACCTACCACTCACGCTACAGCAGACACGAAGTAGTAAACTACGATATTCTTGAATTACTGCAAAACCATGCGAGCCATCTTCCTGCACCTCCTCCTAAAGTAGTGGACCGACTGCAACCAAACTCGGTACACATACTGCTTACTATCAGGCGAACTACCGCTGTCATGAATTAAACACCTACCACTCACGCTACAGCAGACACGAAGTAGTAAACTACGATATTCATGTATTACTGCAAAACCATGCGAGCCATCTTCCTGCACCTCCTCCTAAAGTAGTGGACCGACTGCAACCAAACTCGGTACACATACTGCTTACTATCAGGCGAACTACCGCTGTCATGAATTAAACACCTACCACTCACGCTACAGCAGACACGAAGTAGTAAACTACGATATTCATGTATTACTGCAAAACCATGCGAGCCATCTTCCTGCACCTCCTCCTAAAGTAGTGGACCGACTGCAACCAAACTCGGTACACATACTGCTTACTATCAGGCGAACTACCGCTGTCATGAATTAAACACCTACCACTCACGCTACAGCAGACACGAAGTAGTAAACTACGATATTCATGTATTACTGCAAAACCATGCGAGCCATCTTCCTGCACCTCCTCCTAAAGTAGTGGACCGACTGCAACCAAACTCGGTACACATACTGCTTACTATCAGGCGAACTACCGCTGTCATGAATTAAACACCTACCACTCACGCTACAGCAGACACGAAGTAGTAAACTACGATATTCATGTATTACTGCAAAACCATGCGAGCCATCTTCCTGCACCTCCTCCTAAAGTAGTGGACCGACTGCAACCAAACTCGGTACACATACTGCTTACTATCAGGCGAACTACCGCTGTCATGAATTAAACACCTACCACTCACGCTACAGCAGACACGAAGTAGTAAACTACGATATTCATGTATTACTGCAAAACCATGCGAGCCATCTTCCTGCACCTCCTCCTAAAGTAGTGGACCGACTGCAACCAAACTCGGTACACATACTGCTTACTATCAGGCGAACTACCGCTGTCATGAATTAAACACCTACCACTCACGCTACAGCAGACACGAAGTAGTAAACTACGATATTCATGTATTACTGCAAAACCATGCGAGCCATCTTCCTGCACCTCCTCCTAAAGTAGTGGACCGACTGCAACCAAACTCGGTACACATACTGCTTACTATCAGGCGAACTACCGCTGTCATGAATTAAACACCTACCACTCACGCTACAGCAGACACGAAGTAGTAAACTACGATATTCATGTATTACTGCAAAACCATGCGAGCCATCTTCCTGCACCTCCTCCTAAAGTAGTGGACCGACTGCAACCAAACTCGGTACACATACTGCTTACTATCAGGCGAACTACCGCTGTCATGAATTAAACACCTACCACTCACGCTACAGCAGACACGAAGTAGTAAACTACGATATTCATGTATTACTGCAAAACCATGCGAGCCATCTTCCTGCACCTCCTCCTAAAGTAGTGGACCGACTGCAACCAAACTCGGTACACATACTGCTTACTATCAGGCGAACTACCGCTGTCATGAATTAAACACCTACCACTCACGCTACAGCAGACACGAAGTAGTAAACTACGATATTCATGTATTACTGCAAAACCATGCGAGCCATCTTCCTGCACCTCCTCCTAAAGTAGTGGACCGACTGCAACCAAACTCGGTACACATACTGCTTACTATCAGGCGAACTACCGCTGTCATGAATTAAACACCTACCACTCACGCTACAGCAGACACGAAGTAGTAAACTACGATATTCATGTATTACTGCAAAACCATGCGAGCCATCTTCCTGCACCTCCTCCTAAAGTAGTGGACCGACTGCAACCAAACTCGGTACACATACTGCTTACTATCAGGCGAACTACCGCTGTCATGAATTAAACACCTACCACTCACGCTACAGCAGACACGAAGTAGTAAACTACGATATTCATGTATTACTGCAAAACCATGCGAGCCATCTTCCTGCACCTCCTCCTAAAGTAGTGGACCGACTGCAACCAAACTCGGTACACATACTGCTTACTATCAGGCGAACTACCGCTGTCATGAATTAAACACCTACCACTCACGCTACAGCAGACACGAAGTAGTAAACTACGATATTCATGTATTACTGCAAAACCATGCGAGCCATCTTCCTGCACCTCCTCCTAAAGTAGTGGACCGACTGCAACCAAACTCGGTACACATACTGCTTACTATCAGGCGAACTACCGCTGTCATGAATTAAACACCTACCACTCACGCTACAGCAGACACGAAGTAGTAAACTACGATATTCATGTATTACTGCAAAACCATGCGAGCCATCTTCCTGCACCTCCTCCTAAAGTAGTGGACCGACTGCAACCAAACTCGGTACACATACTGCTTACTATCAGGCGAACTACCGCTGTCATGAATTAAACACCTACCACTCACGCTACAGCAGACACGATGTAGTAAACTACGATATTCTTGAATTACTGCAAAACCATGCGAGCCATCTTCCTGCACCTCCTCCTAAAGTAGTGGACCGACTGCAACCAAACTCGGTACACATACTGCTTACTATCAGGCGAACTACCGCTGTCATGAATTAAACACCTACCACTCACGCTACAGCAGACACGAAGTAGTAAACTACGATATTCATGTATTACTGCAAAACCATGCGAGCCATCTTCCTGCACCTCCTCCTAAAGTAGTGGACCGACTGCAACCAAACTCGGTACACATACTGCTTACTATCAGGCGAACTACCGCTGTCATGAATTAAACACCTACCACTCACGCTACAGCAGACACGAAGTAGTAAACTACGATATTCTTGAATTACTGCAAAACCATGCGAGCCATCTTCCTGCACCTCCTCCTAAAGTAGTGGACCGACTGCAACCAAACTCGGTACACATACTGCTTACTATCAGGCGAACTACCGCTGTCATGAATTAAACACCTACCACTCACGCTACAGCAGACACGAAGTAGTAAACTACGATATTCATGTATTACTGCAAAACCATGCGAGCCATCTTCCTGCACCTCCTCCTAAAGTAGTGGACCGACTGCAACCAAACTCGGTACACATACTGCTTACTATCAGGCGAACTACCGCTGTCATGAATTAAACACCTACCACTCACGCTACAGCAGACACGAAGTAGTAAACTACGATATTCATGTATTACTGCAAAACCATGCGAGCCATCTTCCTGCACCTCCTCCTAAAGTAGTGGACCGACTGCAACCAAACTCGGTACACATACTGCTTACTATCAGGCGAACTACCGCTGTCATGAATTAAACACCTACCACTCACGCTACAGCAGACACGAAGTAGTAAACTACGATATTCATGTATTACTGCAAAACCATGCGAGCCATCTTCCTGCACCTCCTCCTAAAGTAGTGGACCGACTGCAACCAAACTCGGTACACATACTGCTTACTATCAGGCGAACTACCGCTGTCATGAATTAAACACCTACCACTCACGCTACAGCAGACACGAAGTAGTAAACTACGATATTCTTGAATTACTGCAAAACCATGCGAGCCATCTTCCTGCACCTCCTCCTAAAGTAGTGGACCGACTGCAACCAAACTCGGTACACATACTGCTTACTATCAGGCGAACTACCGCTGTCATGAATTAAACACCTACCACTCACGCTACAGCAGACACGAAGTAGTAAACTACGATATTCATGTATTACTGCAAAACCATGCGAGCCATCTTCCTGCACCTCCTCCTAAAGTAGTGGACCGACTGCAACCAAACTCGGTACACATACTGCTTACTATCAGGCGAACTACCGCTGTCATGAATTAAACACCTACCACTCACGCTACAGCAGACACGAAGTAGTAAACTACGATATTCTTGAATTACTGCAAAACCATGCGAGCCATCTTCCTGCACCTCCTCCTAAAGTAGTGGACCGACTGCAACCAAACTCGGTACACATACTGCTTACTATCAGGCGAACTACCGCTGTCATGAATTAAACACCTACCACTCACGCTACAGCAGACACGAAGTAGTAAACTACGATATTCATGTATTACTGCAAAACCATGCGAGCCATCTTCCTGCACCTCCTCCTAAAGTAGTGGACCGACTGCAACCAAACTCGGTACACATACTGCTTACTATCAGGCGAACTACCGCTGTCATGAATTAAACACCTACCACTCACGCTACAGCAGACACGAAGTAGTAAACTACGATATTCATATATTACTGCAAAACCATGCGAGCCATCTTCCTGCACCTCCTCCTAAAGTAGTGGACCGACTGCAACCAAACTCGGTACACATACTGCTTACTATCAGGCGAACTACCGCTGTCATGAATTAAACACCTACCACTCACGCTACAGCAGACACGAAGTAGTAAACTACGATATTCATGTATTACTGCAAAACCATGCGAGCCATCTTCCTGCACCTCCTCCTAAAGTAGTGGACCGACTGCAACCAAACTCGGTACACATACTGCTTACTATCAGGCGAACTACCGCTGTCATGAATTAAACACCTACCACTCACGCTACAGCAGACACGAAGTAGTAAACTACGATATTCATGTATTACTGCAAAACCATGCGAGCCATCTTCCTGCACCTCCTCCTAAAGTAGTGGACCAACTGCAACCAAACTCGGTACACATACTGCTTACTATCAGGCGAACTACCGCTGTCATGAATTAAACACCTACCACTCACGCTACAGCAGACACGAAGTAGTAAACTACGATATTCTTGAATTACTGCAAAACCATGCGAGCCATCTTCCTGCACCTCCTCCTAAAGTAGTGGACCGACTGCAACCAAACTCGGTACACATACTGCTTACTATCAGGCGAACTACCGCTGTCATGAATTAAACACCTACCACTCACGCTACAGCAGACACGAAGTAGTAAACTACGATATTCATGTATTACTGCAAAACCATGCGAGCCATCTTCCTGCACCTCCTCCTAAAGTAGTGGACCGACTGCAACCAAACTCGGTACACATACTGCTTACTATCAGGCGAACTACCGCTGTCATGAATTAAACACCTACCACTCACGCTACAGCAGACACGAAGTAGTAAACTACGATATTCTTGAATTACTGCAAAACCATGCGAGCCATCTTCCTGCACCTCCTCCTAAAGTAGTGGACCGACTGCAACCAAACTCGGTACACATACTGCTTACTATCAGGCGAACTACCGCTGTCATGAATTAAACACCTACCACCCACGCTACAGCAGACACGAAGTAGTAAACGACGATATTCATGTATTACTGCAAAACCATGCGAGCCATCTTCCTGCACCTCCTCCTAAAGTAGTGGACCGACTGCAACCAAACTCGGTACACATACTGCTTACTATCAGGCGAACTACCGCTGTCATGAATTAAACACCTACCACCCACGCTACAGCAGACACGAAGTAGTAAACTACGATATTCATGTATTACTGCAAAACCATGCGAGCCATCTTCCTGCACCTCCTCCTAAAGTAGTGGACCGACTGCAACCAAACTCGGTACACATACTGCTTACTATCAGGCGAACTACCGCTGTCATGAATTAAACACCTACCACTCACGCTACAGCAGACACGAAGTAGTAAACTACGATATTCATGTATTACTGCAAAACCATGCGAGCCATCTTCCTGCACCTCCTCCTAAAGTAGTGGACCGACTGCAACCAAACTCGGTACACATACTGCTTACTATCAGGCGAACTACCGCTGTCATGAATTAAACACCTACCACCCACGCTACAGCAGACACGAAGTAGTAAACTACGATATTCATGTATTACTGCAAAACCATGCGAGCCATCTTCCTGCACCTCCTCCTAAAGTAGTGGACCGACTGCAACCAAACTCGGTACACATACTGCTTACTATCAGGCGAACTACCGCTGTCATGAATTAAACACCTACCACTCACGCTACAGCAGACACGAAGTAGTAAACTACGATATTCATGTATTACTGCAAAACCATGCGAGCCATCTTCCTGCACCTCCTCCTAAAGTAGTGGACCGACTGCAACCAAACTCGGTACACATACTGCTTACTATCAGGCGAACTACCGCTGTCATGAATTAAACACCTACCACTCACGCTACAGCAGACACGAAGTAGTAAACTACGATATTCTTGAATTACTGCAAAACCATGCGAGCCATCTTCCTGCACCTCCTCCTAAAGTAGTGGACCGACTGCAACCAAACTCGGTACACATACTGCTTACTATCAGGCGAACTACCGCTGTCATGAATTAAACACCTACCACCCACGCTACAGCAGACACGAAGTAGTAAACTACGATATTCTTGAATTACTGCAAAACCATGCGAGCCATCTTCCTGCACCTCCTCCTAAAGTAGTGGACCGACTGCAACCAAACTCGGTACACATACTGCTTACTATCAGGCGAACTACCGCTGTCATGAATTAAACACCTACCACCCACGCTACAGCAGACACGAAGTAGTAAACTACGATATTCATGTATTACTGCAAAACCATGCGAGCCATCTTCCTGCACCTCCTCCTAAAGTAGTGGACCGACTGCAACCAAACTCGGTACACATACTGCTTACTATCAGGCGAACTACCGCTGTCATGAATTAAACACCTACCACTCACGCTACAGCAGACACGAAGTAGTAAACTACGATATTCATGTATTACTGCAAAACCATGCGAGCCATCTTCCTGCACCTCCTCCTAAAGTAGTGGACCGACTGCAACCAAACTCGGTACACATACTGCTTACTATCAGGCGAACTACCGCTGTCATGAATTAAACACCTACCACTCACGCTACAGCAGACACGAAGTAGTAAACTACGATATTCATGTATTACTGCAAAACAATGCGAGCCATCTTCCTGCACCTCCTCCTAAAGTAGTGGACCGACTGCAATCAAACTCGGTACACATACTGCTTACTATCAGGCGAACTACCGCTGTCATGAATTAAACACCTACCACTCACGCTACAGCAGACACGAAGTAGTAAACTACGATATTCATGTATTACTGCAAAACCATGCGAGCCATCTTCCTGCACCTCCTCCTAAAGTAGTGGACCGACTGCAACCAAACTCGGTACACATACTGCTTACTATCAGGCGAACTACCGCTGTCATGAATTAAACACCTACCACTCACGCTACAGCAGACACGAAGTAGTAAACTACGATATTCTTGAATTACTGCAAAACCATGCGAGCCATCTTCCTGCACCTCCTCCTAAAGTAGTGGACCGACTGCAACCAAACTCGGTACACATACTGCTTACTATCAGGCGAACTACCGCTGTCATGAATTAAACACCTACCACCCACGCTACAGCAGACACGAAGTAGTAAACTACGATATTCTTGAATTACTGCAAAACCATGCGAGCCATCTTCCTGCACCTCCTCCTAAAGTAGTGGACCGACTGCAACCAAACTCGGTACACATACTGCTTACTATCAGGCGAACTACCGCTGTCATGAATTAAACACCTACCACCCACGCTACAGCAGACACGAAGTAGTAAACTACGATATTCATGTATTACTGCAAAACCATGCGAGCCATCTTCCTGCACCTCCTCCTAAAGTAGTGGACCGACTGCAACCAAACTCGGTACACATACTGCTTACTATCAGGCGAACTACCGCTGTCATGAATTAAACACCTACCACTCACGCTACAGCAGACACGAAGTAGTAAACTACGATATTCTTGAATTACTGCAAAACCATGCGAGCCATCTTCCTGCACCTCCTCCTAAAGTAGTGGACCGACTGCAACCAAACTCGGTACACATACTGCTTACTATCAGGCGAACTACCGCTGTCATGAATTAAACACCTACCACCCACGCTACAGCAGACACGAAGTAGTAAACTACGATATTCTTGAATTACTGCAAAACCATGCGAGCCATCTTCCTGCACCTCCTCCTAAAGTAGTGGACCGACTGCAACCAAACTCGGTACACATACTGCTTACTATCAGGCGAACTACCGCTGTCATGAATTAAACACCTACCACCCACGCTACAGCAGACACGAAGTAGTAAACTACGATATTCTTGAATTACTGCAAAACCATGCGAGCCATCTTCCTGCACCTCCTCCTAAAGTAGTGGACCGACTGCAACCAAACTCGGTACACATACTGCTTACTATCAGGCGAACTACCGCTGTCATGAATTAAACACCTACCACCCACGCTACAGCAGACACGAAGTAGTAAACTACGATATTCTTGAATTACTGCAAAACCATGCGAGCCATCTTCCTGCACCTCCTCCTAAAGTAGTGGACCGACTGCAACCAAACTCGGTACACATACTGCTTACTATCAGGCGAACTACCGCTGTCATGAATTAAACACCTACCACCCACGCTACAGCAGACACGAAGTAGTAAACTACGATATTCTTGAATTACTGCAAAACCATGCGAGCCATCTTCCTGCACCTCCTCCTAAAGTAGTGGACCGACTGCAACCAAACTCGGTACACATACTGCTTACTATCAGGCGAACAAGCGCTGTCATGAATTAAACACCTACCACCCACGCTACAGCAGACACGAAGTAGTAAACTACGATATTCATGTATTACTGCAAAACCATGCGAGCCATCTTCCTGCACCTCCTCCTAAAGTAGTGGACCGACTGCAACCAAACTCGGTACACATACTGCTTACTATCAGGCGAACTACCGCTGTCATGAATTAAACACCTACCACCCACGCTACAGCAGACACGAAGTAGTAAACTACGATATTCTTGAATTACTGCAAAACCATGCGAGCCATCTTCCTGCACCTCCTCCTAAAGTAGTGGACCGACTGCAACCAAACTCGGTACACATACTGCTTACTATCAGGCGAACTACCGCTGTCATGAATTAAACACCTACCACCCACGCTACAGCAGACACGAAGTAGTAAACTACGATATTCTTGAATTACTGCAAAACCATGCGAGCCATCTTCCTGCACCTCCTCCTAAAGTAGTGGACCGACTGCAACCAAACTCGGTACACATACTGCTTACTATCAGGCGAACTACCGCTGTCATGAATTAAACACCTACCACCCACGCTACAGCAGACACGAAGTAGTAAACTACGATATTCATGTATTACTGCAAAACCATGCGAGCCATCTTCCTGCACCTCCTCCTAAAGTAGTGGACCGACTGCAACCAAACTCGGTACACATACTGCTTACTATCAGGCGAACTACCGCTGTCATGAATTAAACACCTACCACCCACGCTACAGCAGACACGAAGTAGTAAACTACGATATTCATGTATTACTGCAAAACCATGCGAGCCATCTTCCTGCACCTCCTCCTAAAGTAGTGGACCGACTGCAACCAAACTCGGTACACATACTGCTTACTATCAGGCGAACTACCGCTGTCATGAATTAAACACCTACCACCCACGCTACAGCAGACACGAAGTAGTAAACTACGATATTCTTGAATTACTGCAAAACCATGCGAGCCATCTTCCTGCACCTCCTCCTAAAGTAGTGGACCGACTGCAACCAAACTCGGTACACATACTGCTTACTATCAGGCGAACTACCGCTGTCATGAATTAAACACCTACCACCCACGCTACAGCAGACACGAAGTAGTAAACTACGATATTCTTGAATTACTGCAAAACCATGCGAGCCATCTTCCTGCACCTCCTCCTAAAGTAGTGGACCGACTGCAACCAAACTCGGTACACATACTGCTTACTATCAGGCGAACTACCGCTGTCATGAATTAAACACCTACCACCCACGCTACAGCAGACACGAAGTAGTAAACTACGATATTCTTGAATTACTGCAAAACCATGCGAGCCATCTTCCTGCACCTCCTCCTAAAGTAGTGGACCGACTGCAACCAAACTCGGTACACATACTGCTTACTATCAGGCGAACTACCGCTGTCATGAATTAAACACCTACCACCCACGCTACAGCAGACACGAAGTAGTAAACTACGATATTCTTGAATTACTGCAAAACCATGCGAGCCATCTTCCTGCACCTCCTCCTAAAGTAGTGGACCGACTGCAACCAAACTCGGTACACATACTGCTTACTATCAGGCGAACTACCGCTGTCATGAATTAAACACCTACCACCCACGCTACAGCAGACACGAAGTAGTAAACTACGATATTCTTGAATTACTGCAAAACCATGCGAGCCATCTTCCTGCACCTCCTCCTAAAGTAGTGGACCGACTGCAACCAAACTCGGTACACATACTGCTTACTATCAGGCGAACTACCGCTGTCATGAATTAAACACCTACCACCCACGCTACAGCAGACACGAAGTAGTAAACTACGATATTCTTGAATTACTGCAAAACCATGCGAGCCATCTTCCTGCACCTCCTCCTAAAGTAGTGGACCGACTGCAACCAAACTCGGTACACATACTGCTTACTATCAGGCGAACTACCGCTGTCATGAATTAAACACCTACCACCCACGCTACAGCAGACACGAAGTAGTAAACTACGATATTCTTGAATTACTGCAAAACCATGCGAGCCATCTTCCTGCACCTCCTCCTAAAGTAGTGGACCGACTGCAACCAAACTCGGTACACATACTGCTTACTATCAGGCGAACTACCGCTGTCATGAATTAAACACCTACCACCCACGCTACAGCAGACACGAAGTAGTAAACTACGATATTCATGTATTACTGCAAAACCATGCGAGCCATCTTCCTGCACCTCCTCCTAAAGTAGTGGACCGACTGCAACCAAACTCGGTACACATACTGCTTACTATCAGGCGAACTACCGCTGTCATGAATTAAACACCTACCACCCACGCTACAGCAGACACGAAGTAGTAAACTACGATATTCTTGAATTACTGCAAAACCATGCGAGCCATCTTCCTGCACCTCCTCCTAAAGTAGTGGACCGACTGCAACCAAACTCGGTACACATACTGCTTACTATCAGGCGAACTACCGCTGTCATGAATTAAACACCTATCACCCACGCTACAGCAGACACGAAGTAGTAAACTACGATATTCATGTATTACTGCAAAACCATGCGAGCCATCTTCCTGCACCTCCTCCTAAAGTAGTGGACCGACTGCAACCAAACTCGGTACACATACTGCTTACTATCAGGCGAACTACCGCTGTCATGAATTAAACACCTACCACCCACGCTACAGCAGACACGAAGTAGTAAACTACGATATTCTTGAATTACTGCAAAACCATGCGAGCCATCTTCCTGCACCTCCTCCTAAAGTAGTGGACCGACTGCAACCAAACTCGGTACACATACTGCTTACTATCAGGCGAACTACCGCTGTCATGAATTAAACACCTACCACCCACGCTACAGCAGACACGAAGTAGTAAACTACGATATTCTTGAATTACTGCAAAACCATGCGAGCCATCTTCCTGCACCTCCTCCTAAAGTAGTGGACCGACTGCAACCAAACTCGGTACACATACTGCTTACTATCAGGCGAACTACCGCTGTCATGAATTAAACACCTACCACCCACGCTACAGCAGACACGAAGTAGTAAACTACGATATTCTTGAATTACTGCAAAACCATGCGAGCCATCTTCCTGCACCTCCTCCTAAAGTAGTGGACCGACTGCAACCAAACTCGGTACACATACTGCTTACTATCAGGCGAAGAACCGCTGTCATGAATTAAACACCTACCACTCACGCTACAGCAGACACGAAGTAGTAAACTACGATATTCTTGAATTACTGCAAAACCATGCGAGCCATCTTCCTGCACCTCCTCCTAAAGTAGTGGACCGACTGCAACCAAACTCGGTACACATACTGCTTACTATCAGGCGAAGAACCGCTGTCATGAATTAAACACCTACCACTCACGCTACAGCAGACACGAAGTAGTAAACTACGATATTCTTGAATTACTGCAAAACCATGCGAGCCATCTTCCTGCACCTCCTCCTAAAGTAGTGGACCGACTGCAACCAAACTCGGTACACATACTGCTTACTATCAGGCGAACTACCGCTGTCATGAATTAAACACCTACCACCCACGCTACAGCAGACACGAAGTAGTAAACTACGATATTCATGTATTACTGCAAAACCATGCGAGCCATCTTCCTGCACCTCCTCCTAAAGTAGTGGACCGACTGCAACCAAACTCGGTACACATACTGCTTACTATCAGGCGAACTACCGCTGTCATGAATTAAACACCTACCACCCACGCTACAGCAGACACGAAGTAGTAAACTACGATATTCTTGAATTACTGCAAAACCATGCGAGCCATCTTCCTGCACCTCCTCCTAAAGTAGTGGACCGACTGCAACCAAACTCGGTACACATACTGCTTACTATCAGGCGAACTACCGCTGTCATGAATTAAACACCTACCACCCACGCTACAGCAGACACGAAGTAGTAAACTACGATATTCTTGAATTACTGCAAAACCATGCGAGCCATCTTCCTGCACCTCCTCCTAAAGTAGTGGACCGACTGCAACCAAACACGTTACACATACTGCTTACTATCAGGCGAACAACCGCTGTCATGAATTAAACACCTACCACTCAGGCTACAGGTGACACGAAGTCGTAAACTACGATATTCTTGAATTACTGCAAAACCATGCGAGCAATCTTCCTGCTGCTCCTCCTAAAGCAGTGGACCGACTGCAACCAAACTCGGTACACATACTGCTTACTATCAGGCGAACAACCGCTCTCATGAATTAATCACCTACCTCTGACGCTACAGGAGACACGAGTTCGTAAACGACGATATTTTTGAATTACTGCAAAACCATGCCAGTCAACTTCCTGCACCTCCTCCTCCAGTAGTGGACCGACTGCAACCAAACTCGGTACACATACTGCTTACTATCAGGCGAACAAGCGCTGTCATGAATTAAACACCTACCACTCAGGCTACAGGAGACACGAAGTAGTAAACTACGATATTCTTGAATTACTGCAAAACCATGCGAGCCATCTTCCTGCTCCTCCTCCTAAAGTAGTGGACCGACTGCAACCAAACACGTTACACATACTGCTTACTATCAGGCGAACAACCGCTGTCATGAATTAAACACCTAACACTCAGGCTACAGGTGACACGAAGTCGTAAACTACGATATTCTTGAATTACTGCAAAACCATGCGAGCAATCTTCCTGCTGCTCCTCCTAAAGCAGTGGACCGACTGCAACCAAACTCGGTACACATACTGCTTACTATCAGGCGAACAACCGCTCTCATGAATTAATCACCTACCTCTGACGCTACAGGAGACACGAGTTCGTAAACGACGATATTTTTGAATTACTGCAAAACCATGCCAGTCAACTTCCTGCACCTCCTCCTAAAGTAGTGGACCGACTGCAACCAAACACGTTACACATACTGCTTACTATCAGGCGAACAACCGCTGTCATGAATTAAACACCTACCACTCAGGCTACAGGTGACACGAAGTAGTAAACTACGATATTCTTGAATTACTGCAAAACCATGCGAGCCATCTTCCTGCACCTCCTCCTAAAGTAGTGGACCGACTGCAACCAAACACGTTACACATACTGCTTACTATCAGGCGAACAACCGCTGTCATGAATTAAACACCTACCACTCAGGCTACAGGTGACACGAAGTAGTAAACTACGATATTCTTGAATTACTGCAAAACCATGCGAGCCATCTTCCTGCACCTCCTCCTAAAGTAGTGGACCGACTGCAACCAAACTCGGTACACATACTGCTTACTATCAGGCGAACAAGCGCTGTCATGAATTAAACACCTACCACTCAGGCTACAGCAGACACGAAGTAGTAAACTACGATATTCTTGAATTACTGCAAAACCATGCGAGCCATCTTCCTGCACCTCCTCCTAAAGTAGTGGACCGACTGCAACCAAACTCGGTACACATACTGCTTACTATCAGGCGAACAAGCGCTGTCATGAATTAAACACCTACCACTCAGGCTACAGGAGACACGAAGTAGTAAACTACGATATTCTTGAATTACTGCAAAACCATGCGAGCCATCTTCCTGCACCTCCTCCTAAAGTAGTGGACCGACTGCAACCAAACACGTTACACATACTGCTTACTATCAGGCGAACAACCGCTGTCATGAATTAAACACCTACCACCCACGCTACAGCAGACACGAAGTAGTAAACTACGATATTCTTGAATTACTGCAAAACCATGCGAGCCATCTTCCTGCACCTCCTCCTAAAGTAGTGGACCGACTGCAACCAAACTCGGTACACATACTGCTTACTATCAGGCGAACTACCGCTGTCATGAATTAAACACCTACCACCCACGCTACAGCAGACACGAAGTAGTAAACTACGATATTCTTGAATTACTGCAAAACCATGCGAGCCATCTTCCTGCACCTCCTCCTAAAGTAGTGGACCGACTGCAACCAAACTCGGTACACATACTGCTTACTATCAGGCGAACTACCGCTGTCATGAATTAAACACCTACCACCCACGCTACAGCAGACACGAAGTAGTAAACTACGATATTCTTGAATTACTGCAAAACCATGCGAGCCATCTTCCTGCACCTCCTCCTAAAGTAGTGGACCGACTGCAACCAAACTCGGTACACATACTGCTTACTATCAGGCGAACAAGCGCTGTCATGAATTAAACACCTACCACCCACGCTACAGCAGACACGAAGTAGTAAACTACGATATTCATGTATTACTGCAAAACCATGCGAGCCATCTTCCTGCACCTCCTCCTAAAGTAGTGGACCGACTGCAACCAAACTCGGTACACATACTGCTTACTATCAGGCGAACTACCGCTGTCATGAATTAAACACCTACCACCCACGCTACAGCAGACACGAAGTAGTAAACTACGATATTCTTGAATTACTGCAAAACCATGCGAGCCATCTTCCTGCACCTCCTCCTAAAGTAGTGGACCGACTGCAACCAAACTCGGTACACATACTGCTTACTATCAGGCGAACTACCGCTGTCATGAATTAAACACCTACCACCCACGCTACAGCAGACACGAAGTAGTAAACTACGATATTCTTGAATTACTGCAAAACCATGCGAGCCATCTTCCTGCACCTCCTCCTAAAGTAGTGGACCGACTGCAACCAAACTCGGTACACATACTGCTTACTATCAGGCGAACTACCGCTGTCATGAATTAAACACCTACCACCCACGCTACAGCAGACACGAAGTAGTAAACTACGATATTCATGTATTACTGCAAAACCATGCGAGCCATCTTCCTGCACCTCCTCCTAAAGTAGTGGACCGACTGCAACCAAACTCGGTACACATACTGCTTACTATCAGGCGAACTACCGCTGTCATGAATTAAACACCTACCACCCACGCTACAGCAGACACGAAGTAGTAAACTACGATATTCATGTATTACTGCAAAACCATGCGAGCCATCTTCCTGCACCTCCTCCTAAAGTAGTGGACCGACTGCAACCAAACTCGGTACACATACTGCTTACTATCAGGCGAACTACCGCTGTCATGAATTAAACACCTACCACCCACGCTACAGCAGACACGAAGTAGTAAACTACGATATTCTTGAATTACTGCAAAACCATGCGAGCCATCTTCCTGCACCTCCTCCTAAAGTAGTGGACCGACTGCAACCAAACTCGGTACACATACTGCTTACTATCAGGCGAACTACCGCTGTCATGAATTAAACACCTACCACCCACGCTACAGCAGACACGAAGTAGTAAACTACGATATTCTTGAATTACTGCAAAACCATGCGAGCCATCTTCCTGCACCTCCTCCTAAAGTAGTGGACCGACTGCAACCAAACTCGGTACACATACTGCTTACTATCAGGCGAACTACCGCTGTCATGAATTAAACACCTACCACCCACGCTACAGCAGACACGAAGTAGTAAACTACGATATTCTTGAATTACTGCAAAACCATGCGAGCCATCTTCCTGCACCTCCTCCTAAAGTAGTGGACCGACTGCAACCAAACTCGGTACACATACTGCTTACTATCAGGCGAACTACCGCTGTCATGAATTAAACACCTACCACCCACGCTACAGCAGACACGAAGTAGTAAACTACGATATTCTTGAATTACTGCAAAACCATGCGAGCCATCTTCCTGCACCTCCTCCTAAAGTAGTGGACCGACTGCAACCAAACTCGGTACACATACTGCTTACTATCAGGCGAACTACCGCTGTCATGAATTAAACACCTACCACCCACGCTACAGCAGACACGAAGTAGTAAACTACGATATTCTTGAATTACTGCAAAACCATGCGAGCCATCTTCCTGCACCTCCTCCTAATGTAGTGGACCGACTGCAACCAAACTCGGTACACATACTGCTTACTATCAGGCGAACTACCGCTGTCATGAATTAAACACCTACCACCCACGCTACAGCAGACACGAAGTAGTAAACTACGATATTCTTGAATTACTGCAAAACCATGCGAGCCATCTTCCTGCACCTCCTCCTAAAGTAGTGGACCGACTGCAACCAAACTCGGTACACATACTGCTTACTATCAGGCGAACTACCGCTGTCATGAATTAAACACCTACCACCCACGCTACAGCAGACACGAAGTAGTAAACTACGATATTCTTGAATTACTGCAAAACCATGCGAGCCATCTTCCTGCACCTCCTCCTAAAGTAGTGGACCGACTGCAACCAAACTCGGTACACATACTGCTTACTATCAGGCGAACTACCGCTGTCATGAATTAAACACCTACCACCCACGCTACAGCAGACACGAAGTAGTAAACTACGATATTCATGTATTACTGCAAAACCATGCGAGCCATCTTCCTGCACCTCCTCCTAAAGTAGTGGACCGACTGCAACCAAACTCGGTACACATACTGCTTACTATCAGGCGAACTACCGCTGTCATGAATTAAACACCTACCACCCACGCTACAGCAGACACGAAGTAGTAAACTACGATATTCTTGAATTACTGCAAAACCATGCGAGCCATCTTCCTGCACCTCCTCCTAAAGTAGTGGACCGACTGCAACCAAACTCGGTACACATACTGCTTACTATCAGGCGAACTACCGCTGTCATGAATTAAACACCTACCACCCACGCTACAGCAGACACGAAGTAGTAAACTACGATATTCATGTATTACTGCAAAACCATGCGAGCCATCTTCCTGCACCTCCTCCTAAAGTAGTGGACCGACTGCAACCAAACTCGGTACACATACTGCTTACTATCAGGCGAACTACCGCTGTCATGAATTAAACACCTACCACCCACGCTACAGCAGACACGAAGTAGTAAACTACGATATTCTTGAATTACTGCAAAACCATGCGAGCCATCTTCCTGCACCTCCTCCTAAAGTAGTGGACCGACTGCAACCAAACTCGGTACACATACTGCTTACTATCAGGCGAACTACCGCTGTCATGAATTAAACACCTACCACCCACGCTACAGCAGACACGAAGTAGTAAACTACGATATTCTTGAATTACTGCAAAACCATGCGAGCCATCTTCCTGCACCTCCTCCTAAAGTAGTGGACCGACTGCAACCAAACTCGGTACACATACTGCTTACTATCAGGCGAACTACCGCTGTCATGAATTAAACACCTACCACCCACGCTACAGCAGACACGAAGTAGTAAACTACGATATTCTTGAATTACTGCAAAACCATGCGAGCCATCTTCCTGCACCTCCTCCTAAAGTAGTGGACCGACTGCAACCAAACTCGGTACACATACTGCTTACTATCAGGCGAAGAACCGCTGTCATGAATTAAACACCTACCACTCACGCTACAGCAGACACGAAGTAGTAAACTACGATATTCTTGAATTACTGCAAAACCATGCGAGCCATCTTCCTGCACCTCCTCCTAAAGTAGTGGACCGACTGCAACCAAACTCGGTACACATACTGCTTACTATCAGGCGAAGAACCGCTGTCATGAATTAAACACCTACCACTCACGCTACAGCAGACACGAAGTAGTAAACTACGATATTCTTGAATTACTGCAAAACCATGCGAGCCATCTTCCTGCACCTCCTCCTAAAGTAGTGGACCGACTGCAACCAAACTCGGTACACATACTGCTTACTATCAGGCGAACTACCGCTGTCATGAATTAAACACCTACCACCCACGCTACAGCAGACACGAAGTAGTAAACTACGATATTCATGTATTACTGCAAAACCATGCGAGCCATCTTCCTGCACCTCCTCCTAAAGTAGTGGACCGACTGCAACCAAACTCGGTACACATACTGCTTACTATCAGGCGAACTACCGCTGTCATGAATTAAACACCTACCACCCACGCTACAGCAGACACGAAGTAGTAAACTACGATATTCTTGAATTACTGCAAAACCATGCGAGCCATCTTCCTGCACCTCCTCCTAAAGTAGTGGACCGACTGCAACCAAACTCGGTACACATACTGCTTACTATCAGGCGAACTACCGCTGTCATGAATTAAACACCTACCACCCACGCTACAGCAGACACGAAGTAGTAAACTACGATATTCTTGAATTACTGCAAAACCATGCGAGCCATCTTCCTGCACCTCCTCCTAAAGTAGTGGACCGACTGCAACCAAACACGTTACACATACTGCTTACTATCAGGCGAACAACCGCTGTCATGAATTAAACACCTACCACTCAGGCTACAGGTGACACGAAGTCGTAAACTACGATATTCTTGAATTACTGCAAAACCATGCGAGCAATCTTCCTGCTGCTCCTCCTAAAGCAGTGGACCGACTGCAACCAAACTCGGTACACATACTGCTTACTATCAGGCGAACAACCGCTCTCATGAATTAATCACCTACCTCTGACGCTACAGGAGACACGAGTTCGTAAACGACGATATTTTTGAATTACTGCAAAACCATGCCAGTCAACTTCCTGCACCTCCTCCTCCAGTAGTGGACCGACTGCAACCAAACTCGGTACACATACTGCTTACTATCAGGCGAACAAGCGCTGTCATGAATTAAACACCTACCACTCAGGCTACAGGAGACACGAAGTAGTAAACTACGATATTCTTGAATTACTGCAAAACCATGCGAGCCATCTTCCTGCTCCTCCTCCTAAAGTAGTGGACCGACTGCAACCAAACACGTTACACATACTGCTTACTATCAGGCGAACAACCGCTGTCATGAATTAAACACCTACCACTCAGGCTACAGGTGACACGAAGTCGTAAACTACGATATTCTTGAATTACTGCAAAACCATGGGAGCAATCTTCCTGCTGCTCCTCCTAAAGCAGTGGACCGACTGCAACCAAACTCGGTACACATACTGCTTACTATCAGGCGAACAACCGCTCTCATGAATTAATCACCTACCTCTGACGCTACAGGAGACACGAGTTCGTAAACGACGATATTTTTGAATTACTGCAAAACCATGCCAGTCAACTTCCTGCACCTCCTCCTAAAGTAGTGGACCGACTGCAACCAAACACGTTACACATACTGCTTACTATCAGGCGAACAACCGCTGTCATGAATTAAACACCTACCACTCAGGCTACAGGTGACACGAAGTAGTAAACTACGATATTCTTGAATTACTGCAAAACCATGCGAGCCATCTTCCTGCACCTCCTCCTAAAGTAGTGGACCGACTGCAACCAAACACGTTACACATACTGCTTACTATCAGGCGAACAACCGCTGTCATGAATTAAACACCTACCACTCAGGCTACAGGTGACACGAAGTAGTAAACTACGATATTCTTGAATTACTGCAAAACCATGCGAGCCATCTTCCTGCACCTCCTCCTAAAGTAGTGGACCGACTGCAACCAAACTCGGTACACATACTGCTTACTATCAGGCGAACAAGCGCTGTCATGAATTAAACACCTACCACTCAGGCTACAGGAGACACGAAGTAGTAAACTACGATATTCTTGAATTACTGCAAAACCATGCGAGCCATCTTCCTGCACCTCCTCCTAAAGTAGTGGACCGACTGCAACCAAACACGTTACACATACTGCTTACTATCAGGCGAACAACCGCTGTCATGAATTAAACACCTACCACTCAGGCTACAGGTGACACGAAGTCGTAAACTACGATATTCTTGAATTACTGCAAAACCATGCGAGCAATCTTCCTGCTGCTCCTCCTAAAGCAGTGGACCGACTGCAACCAAACTCGGTACACATACTGCTTACTATCAGGCGAACAACCGCTCTCATGAATTAATCACCTACCTCTGACACTACAGGAGACACGAGTTCGTAAACGACGATATTTTTGAATTACTGCAAAACCATGCCAGTCAACTTCCTGCACCTCCTCCTCCAGTAGTGGACCGACTGCAACCAAACTCGGTACACATACTGCTTACTATCAGGCGAACAAGCGCTGTCATGAATTAAACACCTACCACCCACGCTACAGCAGACACGAAGTAGTAAACTACGATATTCTTGAATTACTGCAAAACCATGCGAGCCATCTTCCTGCACCTCCTCCTAAAGTAGTGGACCGACTGCAACCAAACACGTTACACATACTGCTTACTATCAGGCGAACAACCGCTGTCATGAATTAAACACCTACCACTCAGGCTACAGGTGACACGAAGTCGTAAACTACGATATTCTTGAATTACTGCAAAACCATGCGAGCAATCTTCCTGCTGCTCCTCCTAAAGCAGTGGACCGACTGCAACCAAACTCGGTACACATACTGCTTACTATCAGGCGAACAACCGCTCTCATGAATTAATCACCTACCTCTGACGCTACAGGAGACACGAGTTCGTAAACGACGATATTTTTGAATTACTGCAAAACCATGCCAGTCAACTTCCTGCACCTCCTCCTCCAGTAGTAGACCGACTGCAACCAAACTCGGTACACTTACTGCTTACTATCAGGCGAACTACCGCTGTCATGAATTAAACACCTACCACCCACGCTACAGCAGACACGAAGTAGTAAACTACGATATTCTTGAATTACTGCAAAACCATGCGAGCCATCTTCCTGCACCTCCTCCTAAAGTAGTGGACCGACTGCAACCAAACACGTTACACATACTGCTTACTATCAGGCGAACAACCGCTGTCATCAATTAAACACCTACCACTCAGGCTACAGGTGACACGAAGTCGTAAACTACGATATTCTTGAATTACTGCAAAACCATGCGAGCAATCTTCCTGCTGCTCCTCCTAAAGCAGTGGACCGACTGCAACCAAACTCGGTACAAATACTGCTTACTATCAGGCGAACAACCGCTCTCATGAATTAATCACCTACCTCTGACGCTACAGGAGACACGAGTTCGTAAACGACGATATTTTTGAATTACTGCAAAACCATGCCAGTCAACTTCCTGCACCTCCTCCTCCAGTAGTGGACCGACTGCAACCAAACTCGTTACACATACTGCTTACTATCAGGCGAACTACCGCTGTCATGAATTAAACACCTACCACCCACGCTACAGCAGACACGAAGTAGTAAACTACGATATTCTTGAATTACTGCAAAACCATGCGAGCCATCTTCCTGCACCTCCTCCTAAAGTAGTGGACCGACTGCAACCAAACACGTTACACATACTGCTTACTATCAGGCGAACAACCGCTGTCATGAATTAAACACCTACCACTCAGGCTACAGGTGACACGAAGTCGTAAACTACGATATTCTTGAATTACTGCAAAACCATGCGAGCAATCTTCCTGCTGCTCCTCCTAAAGCAGTGGACCGACTGCAACCAAACTTGGTACACATACTGCTTACTATCAGGCGAACAACCGCTCTCATGAATTAATCACCTACCTCTGACGCTACAGGAGACACGAGTTCGTAAACGACGATATTTTTGAATTACTGCAAAACCATGCCAGTCAACTTCCTGCACCTCCTCCTCCAGTAGTGGACCGACTGCAACCAAACTCGGTACACATACTGCTTACTATCAGGCGAACAAGCGCTGTCATGAATTAAACACCTACCACCCACGCTACAGCAGACACGAAGTAGTAAACTACGATATTCTTGAATTACTGCAAAACCATGCGAGCCATCTTCCTGCACCTCCTCCTAAAGTAGTGGACCGACTGCAACCAAACTCGGTACACATACTGCTTACTATCAGGCGAACAAGCGCTGTCATGAATTAAACACCTACCACCCACGCTACAGCAGACACGAGGTAGTAAACTACGATAATCTTGAATTACTGCAAAACCATGCGAGCCATCTTCCTGCACCTCCTCCTAAAGTAGTGGACCGACTGCAACCAAACTCGGTACACATACTGCTTACTATCAGGCGAACTACCGCTGTCATGAATTAAACACCTACCACCCACGCTACAGCAGACACGAAGTAGTAAACTACGATATTCTTGAATTACTGCAAAACCATGCGAGCCATCTTCCTGCACCTCCTCCTAAAGTAGTGGACCGACTGCAACCAAACTCGGTACACATACTGCTTACTATCAGGCGAACTACCGCTGTCATGAATTAAACACCTACCACCCACGCTACAGCAGACACGAAGTAGTAAACTACGATATTCTTGAATTACTGCAAAACCATGCGAGCCATCTTCCTGCACCTCCTCCTAAAGTAGTGGACCGACTGCAACCAAACTCGGTACACATACTGCTTACTATCAGGCGAACTACCGCTGTCATGAATTAAACACCTACCACCCACGCTACAGCAGACACGAAGTAGTAAACTACGATATTCTTGAATTACTGCAAAACCATGCGAGCCATCTTCCTGCACCTCCTCCTAAAGTAGTGGACCGACTGTAACCAAACTCGATACACATACTGCTTACTATCAGGCGAACAAGCGCTGTCATGAATTAAACACCTACCACCCACGCTACAGCAGACACGAAGTAGTAAACTACGATATTCTTGAATTACTGCAAAACCATGCGAGCCATCTTCCTGCACCTCCTCCTAAAGTAGTGGACCGACTGCAACCAAACTCGGTACACATACTGCTTACTATCAGGCGAACTACCGCTGTCATGAATTAAACACCTACCACCCACGCTACAGCAGACACGAAGTAGTAAACTACGATATTCTTGAATTACTGCAAAACCATTCGAGCCATCTTCCTGCACCTCCTCCTAAAGTAGTGGACCGACTGCAACCAAACACGTTACACATACTGCTTACTATCAGGCGAACAACCGCTGTCATGAATTAAACACCTACCACTCAGGCTACAGGTGACACGAAGTCGTAAACTACGATATTCTTGAATTACTGCAAAACCATGCGAGCAATCTTCCTGCTGCTCCTCCTAAAGCAGTGGACCGACTGCAACCAAACTCGGTACACATACTGCTTACTATCAGGCGAACAACCGCTCTCATGAATTAATCACCTACCTCTGACGCTACAGGAGACACGAGTTCGTAAACGACGATATTTTTGAATTACAACAAAACCATGCCAGTCAACTTCCTGCACCTCCTCCTCCAGTAGTGGACCGACTGCAACCAAACTCGGTACACATACTGCTTACTATCAGGCGAACAAGCGCTGTCATGAATTAAACACCTACCACCCACGCTACAGCAGACACGAAGTAGTAAACTACGATAGTCTTGAATTACTGCAAAACCATGCGAGCCATCTTCCTGCACCTCCTCCTAAAGTAGTGGACCGACTGCAACCAAACTCGGTACACATACTGCTTACTATCAGGCGAACAAGCGCTGTCATGAATTAAACACCTACCACCCACGCTACAGCAGACACGAAGTAGTAAACTACGATATTCTTGAATTACTGCAAAACCATGCGAGCCATCTTCCTGCACCTCCTCCTAAAGTAGTGGACCGACTGCAACCAAACTCGGTACACATACTGCTTACTATCAGGCGAACTACCGCTGTCATGAATTAAACACCTACCACCCACGCTACAGCAGACACGAAGTAGTAAACTACGATATTCTTGAATTACTGCAAAACCATGCGAGCCATCTTCCTGCACCTCCTCCTAAAGTAGTGGACCGACTGCAACCAAACTCGGTACACATACTGCTTACTATCAGGCGAACTACCGCTGTCATGAATTAAACACCTACCACCCACGCTACAGCAGACACGAAGTAGTAAACTACGATATTCTTGAATTACTGCAAAACCATGCGAGCCATCTTCCTGCACCTCCTCCTAAAGTAGTGGACCGACTGCAACCAAACTCGGTACACATACTGCTTACTATCAGGCGAACTACCGCTGTCATGAATTAAACACCTACCACCCACGCTACAGCAGACACGAAGTAGTAAACTACGATATTCTTGAATTACTGCAAAACCATGCGAGCCATCTTCCTGCACCTCCTCCTAAAGTAGTGGACCGACTGCAACCAAACTCGGTACACATACTGCTTACTATCAGGCGAACAAGCGCTGTCATGAATTAAACACCTACCACCCACGCTACAGCAGACACGAAGTAGTAAACTACGATATTCTTGAATTACTGCAAAACCATGCGAGCCATCTTCCTGCACCTCCTCCTAAAGTAGTGGACCGACTGCAACCAAACTCGGTACACATACTGCTTACTATCAGGCGAACTACCGCTGTCATGAATTAAACACCTACCACCCACGCTACAGCAGACACGAAGTAGTAAACTACGATATTCTTGAATTACTGCAAAACCATGCGAGCCATCTTCCTGCACCTCCTCCTAAAGTAGTGGACCGACTGCAACCAAACTCGGTACACATACTGCTTACTATCAGGCGAACTACCGCTGTCATGAATTAAACACCTACCACCCACGCTACAGCAGACACGAAGTAGTAAACTACGATATTCTTGAATTACTGCAAAACCATGCGAGCCATCTTCCTGCACCTCCTCCTAAAGTAGTGGACCGACTGCAACCAAACTCGGTACACATACTGCTTACTATCAGGCGAACTACCGCTGTCATGAATTAAACACCTACCACCCACGCTACAGCAGACACGAAGTAGTAAACTACGATATTCTTGAATTACTGCAAAACCATGCGAGCCATCTTCCTGCACCTCCTCCTAAAGTAGTGGACCGACTGCAACCAAACTCGGTACACATACTGCTTACTATCAGGCGAACAAGCGCTGTCATGAATTAAACACCTACCACCCACGCTACAGCAGACACGAAGTAGTAAACTACGATATTCTTGAATTACTGCAAAACCATGCGAGCCATCTTCCTGCACCTCCTCCTAAAGTAGTGGACCGACTGCCACCAAACTCGGTACACATACTGCTTACTATCAGGCGAACAAGCGCTGTCATGCATTAAACACCTACCACCCACGCTACAGCAGACACGAAGTAGTAAACTACGATATTCTTGAATTACTGCAAAACAATGCGAGCCATCTTCCTGCACCTCCTCCTAAAGTAGTGGACCGACTGCAACCAAACTCGGTACACATACTGCTTACTATCAGGCGAACTACCGCTGTCATGAATTAAACACCTACCACCCACGCTACAGCAGACACGAAGTAGTAAACTACGATATTCTTGAATTACTGCAAAACCATGCGAGCCATCTTCCTGCACCTCCTCCTAAAGTAGTGGACCGACTGCAACCAAACTCGGTACACATACTGCTTACTATCAGGCGAACTACCGATGTCATGAATTAAACACCTACCACCCACGCTACAGCAGACACGAAGTAGTAAACTACGATATTCTTGAATTACTGCAAAACCATGCGAGCCATCTTCCTGCACCTCCTCCTAAAGTAGTGGACCGACTGCAACCAAACTCGGTACACATACTGCTTACTATCAGGCGAACTACCGCTGTCATGAATTAAACACCTACCACCCACGCTACAGCAGACACGAAGTAGTAAACTACGATATTCTTGAATTACTGCAAAACCATGCGAGCCATCTTCCTGCACCTCCTCCTAAAGTAGTGGACCGACTGCAACCAAACTCGGTACACATACTGCTTACTATCAGGCGAACAAGCGCTGTCATGAATTAAACACCTACCACCCACGCTACAGCAGACACGAAGTAGTAAACTACGATATTCTTGAATTACTGCAAAACCATGCGAGCCATCTTCCTGCACCTCCTCCTAAAGTAGTGGACCGACTGCAACCAAACTCGGTACACATACTGCTTACTATCAGGCGAACAAGCGCTGTCATGAATTAAACACCTACCACCCACGCTACAGCAGACACGAAGTAGTAAACTACGATATTCTTGAATTACTGCAAAACCATGCGAGCCATCTTCCTGCACCTCCTCCTAAAGTAGTGGACCGACTGCAACCAAACTCGGTACACATACTGCTTACTATCAGGCGAACTACCGCTGTCATGAATTAAACACCTACCACCCACGCTACAGCAGACACGAAGTAGTAAACTACGATATTCTTGAATTACTGCAAAACCATGCGAGCCATCTTCCTGCACCTCCTCCTAAAGTAGTGGACCGACTGCAACCAAACTCGGTACACATACTGCTTACTATCAGGCGAACTACCGCTGTCATGAATTAAACACCTACCACCCACGCTACAGCAGACACGAAGTAGTAAACTACGATATTCTTGAATTACTGCAAAACCATGCGAGCCATCTTCCTGCACCTCCTCCTAAAGTAGTGGACCGACTGCAACCAAACTCGGTACACATACTGCTTACTATCAGGCGAACAAGCGCTGTCATGAATTAAACACCTACCACCCACGCTACAGCAGACACGAAGTAGTAAACTACGATATTCTTGAATTACTGCAAAACCATGCGAGCC
This sequence comes from Locusta migratoria, assembly GCA_026315105.1. Classification (NCBI taxonomy): domain Eukaryota; kingdom Metazoa; phylum Arthropoda; class Insecta; order Orthoptera; family Acrididae; genus Locusta; species Locusta migratoria. The sequence continues at coordinate 6,605,718 of CM048752.1, read as the reverse complement.
ATCTTCCTGCACCTCCTCCTAAAGTAGTGTACCGACTGCCACCAAACTCGGTACACATACTGCTTACTATCAGGCGAACAAGCGCTGTCATGCATTAAACACCTACCACCCACGCTACAGCAGACACGAAGTAGTAAACTACGATATTCTTGAATTACTGCAAAACCATGCGAGCAATCTTCCTGCTGCTCCTCCTAAAGCAGTGGACCGACTGCAACCAAACTCGGTACACATACTGCTTACTATCAGGCGAACAACCGCTCTCATGAATTAATCACCTACCTCTGACGCTACAGGAGACACGAGTTCGTAAACGACGATATTTTTGAATTACTGCAAAACCATGCCAGTCAACTTCCTGCACCTCCTCCTCCAGTAGTGGAGCGACTGCAACCAAACTCGGTACACATACTGCTTACTATCAGGCGAACTACCGCTGTCATGAATTAAACACCTACCACCCACGCTACAGCAGACACGAAGTAGTAAACTACGATATTCTTGAATTACTGCAAAACCATGCGAGCCATCTTCCTGCACCTCCTCCTAAAGTAGTGGACCGACTGCAACCAAACTCGGTACACATACTGCTTACTATCAGGCGAACAAGCGCTGTCATGAATTAAACACCTACCACCCACGCTACAGCAGACACGAAGTAGTAAACTACGATATTCTTGAATAACTGCAAAACCATGCGAGCCATCTTCCTGCACCTCCTCCTAAAGTAGTGGACCGACTGCAACCAAACTCGGTACACATACTGCTTACTATCAGGCGAACTACCGCTGTCATGAATTAAACACCTACCACCCACGCTACAGCAGACACGAAGTAGTAAACTACGATATTCTTGAATTACTGCAAAACCATGCGAGCCATCTTCCTGCACCTCCTCCTAAAGTAGTGGACCGACTGCAACCAAACACGTTACACATACTGCTTACTATCAGGCGAACAACCGCTGTCATGAATTAAACACCTACCACTCAGGCTACAGGTGACACGAAGTCGTAAACTACGATATTCTTGAATTACTGCAAAACCATGCGAGCAATCTTCCTGCTGCTCCTCCTAAAGCAGTGGACCGACTGCAACCAAACTCGGTACACATACTGCTTACTATCAGGCGAACAACCGCTCTCATGAATTAATCACCTACCTCTGACGCTACAGGAGACACGAGTTCGTAAACGACGATATTTTTGAATTACTGCAAAACCATGCCAGTCAACTTCCTGCACCTCCTCCTCCAGTAGTGGACCGACTGCAACCAAACTCGGTACACATACTGCTTACTATCAGGCGAACAAGCGCTGTCATGAATTAAACACCTACCACCCACGCTACAGCAGACACGAAGTAGTAAACTACGATATTCTTGAATTACTGCAAAACCATGCGAGCCATCTTCCTGCACCTCCTCCTAAAGTAGTGGACCGACTGCAACCAAACTCGGTACACATACTGCTTACTATCAGGCGAACAAGCGCTGTCATGAATTAAACACCTACCACCCACGCTACAGCAGACACGAAGTAGTAAACTACGATATTCTTGAATTACTGCAAAACCATGCGAGCCATCTTCCTGCACCTCCTCCTAAAGTAGTGGACCGACTGCAACCAAACACGTTACACATACTGCTTACTATCAGGCGAACAAGCGCTGTCATGAATTAAACACCTACCACCCACGCTACAGCAGACACGAAGTAGTAAACTACGATATTCTTGAATTACTGCAAAACCATGCGAGCCATCTTCCTGCACCTCCTCCTAAAGTAGTGGACCGACTGCAACCAAACTCGGTACACATACTGCTTACTATCAGGCGAACAAGCGCTGTCATGAATTAAACACCTACCACCCACGCTACAGCAGACACGAAGTAGTAAACTACGATATTCTTGAATTACTGCAAAACCATGCGAGCCATCTTCCTGCACCTCCTCCTAAAGTAGTGGACCGACTGCAACCAAACTCGGTACACATACTGCTTACTATCAGGCGAACTACCGCTGTCATGAATTAAACACCTACCACCCACGCCACAGCAGACACGAAGTAGTAAACTACGATATTCTTGAATTACTGCAAAACCATGCGAGCCATCTTCCTGCACCTCCTCCTAAAGTAGTGGACCGACTGCAACCAAACTCGGTACACATACTGCTTACTATCAGGCGAACTACCGCTGTCATGAATTAAACACCTACCACCCACGCTACAGCAGACACGAAGTAGTAAACTACGATATTCTTGAATTACTGCAAAACCATGCGAGCCATCTTCCTGCACCTCCTCCTAAAGTAGTGGACCGACTGCAACCAAACTCGGTACACATACTGCTTACTATCAGGCGAACAAGCGCTGTCATGAATTAAACACCTACCACCCACGCTACAGCAGACACGAAGTAGTAAACTACGATATTCTTGAATTACTGCAAAACCATGCGAGCCATCTTCCTGCACCTCCTCCTAAAGTAGTGGACCGACTGCAACCAAACACGTTACACATACTGCTTACTATCAGGCGAACAAGCGCTGTCATGAATTAAACACCTACCACCCACGCTACAGCAGACACGAAGTAGTAAACTACGATATTCTTGAATTACTGCAAAACCATGCGAGCCATCTTCCTGCACCTCCTCCTAAAGTAGTGGACCGACTGCAACCAAACACGTTACACATACTGCTTACTATCAGGCGAACAAGCGCTGTCATGAATTAAACACCTACCACCCACGCTACAGCAGACACGAAGTAGTAAACTACGATATTCTTGAATTACTGCAAAACCATGCGAGCAATCTTCCTGCTGCTCCTCCTAAAGCAGTGGACCGACTGCAACCAAACTCGGTACACATACTGCTTACTATCAGGCGAACAACCGCTCTCATGAATTAATCACCTACCTCTGACGCTACAGGAGACACGAGTTCGTAAACGACGATATTTTTGAATTACTGCAAAACCATGCCAGTCAACTTCCTGCACCTCCTCCTCCAGTAGTGGACCGACTGCAACCAAACTCGGTACACATACTGCTTACTATCAGGCGAACAAGCGCTGTCATGAATTAAACACCTACCACCCACGCTACAGCAGACACGAAGTAGTAAACTACGATATTCTTGAATTACTGCAAAACCATGCGAGCCATCTTCCTGCACCTCCTCCTAAAGTAGTGGACCGACTGCAACCAAACACGTTACACATACTGCTTACTATCAGGCGAACAAGCGCTGTCATGAATTAAACACCTACCACCCACGCTACAGCAGACACGAAGTAGTAAACTACGATATTCTTGAATTACTGCAAAACCATGCGAGCAATCTTCCTGCTGCTCCTCCTAAAGCAGTGGACCGACTGCAACCAAACTCGGTACACATACTGCTTACTATCAGGCGAACAACCGCTCTCATGAATTAATCACCTACCTCTGACGCTACAGGAGACACGAGTTCGTAAACGACGATATTTTTGAATTACTGCAAAACCATGCCAGTCAACTTCCTGCACCTCCTCCTCCAGTAGTGGACCGACTGCAACCAAACTCGGTACACATACTGCTTACTATCAGGCGAACAAGCGCTGTCATGAATTAAACACCTACCACCCACGCTACAGCAGACACGAAGTAGTAAACTACGATATTCTTGAATTACTGCAAAACCATGCGAGCCATCTTCCTGCACCTCCTCCTAAAGTAGTGGACCGACTGCAACCAAACTCGGTACACATACTGCTTACTATCAGGCGAACAAGCGCTGTCATGAATTAAACACCTACCACCCACGCTACAGCAGACACGAAGTAGTAAACTACGATATTCTTGAATTACTGCAAAACCATGCGAGCCATCTTCCTGCACCTCCTCCTAAAGTAGTGGACCGACTGCAACCAAACACGTTACACATACTGCTTACTATCAGGCGAACAAGCGCTGTCATGAATTAAACACCTACCACCCACGCTACAGCAGACACGAAGTAGTAAACTACGATATTCTTGAATTACTGCAAAACCATGCGAGCCATCTTCCTGCACCTCCTCCTAAAGTAGTGGACCGACTGCAACCAAACTCGGTACACATACTGCTTACTATCAGGCGAACAAGCGCTGTCATGAATTAAACACCTACCACCCACGCTACAGCAGACACGAAGTAGTAAACTACGATATTCTTGAATTACTGCAAAACCATGCGAGCCATCTTCCTGCACCTCCTCCTAAAGTAGTGGACCGACTGCAACCAAACTCGGTACACATACTGCTTACTATCAGGCGAACTACCGCTGTCATGAATTAAACACCTACCACCCACGCTACAGCAGACACGAAGTAGTAAACTACGATATTCTTGAATTACTGCAAAACCATGCGAGCCATCTTCCTGCACCTCCTCCTAAAGTAGTGGACCGACTGCAACCAAACTCGGTACACATACTGCTTACTATCAGGCGAACTACCGCTGTCATGAATTAAACACCTACCACCCACGCTACAGCAGACACGAAGTAGTAAACTACGATATTCTTGAATTACTGCAAAACCATGCGAGCCATCTTCCTGCACCTCCTCCTAAAGTAGTGGACCGACTGCAACCAAACTCGGTACACATACTGCTTACTATCAGGCGAACAAGCGCTGTCATGAATTAAACACCTACCACCCACGCTACAGCAGACACGAAGTAGTAAACTACGATATTCTTGAATTACTGCAAAACCATGCGAGCCATCTTCCTGCACCTCCTCCTAAAGTAGTGGACCGACTGCAACCAAACACGTTACACATACTGCTTACTATCAGGCGAACAAGCGCTGTCATGAATTAAACACCTACCACCCACGCTACAGCAGACACGAAGTAGTAAACTACGATATTCTTGAATTACTGCAAAACCATGCGAGCCATCTTCCTGCACCTCCTCCTAAAGTAGTGGACCGACTGCAACCAAACTCGGTACACATACTGCTTACTATCAGGCGAACAAGCGCTGTCATGAATTAAACACCTACCACCCACGCTACAGCAGACACGAAGTAGTAAACTACGATATTCTTGAATTACTGCAAAACCATGCGAGCAATCTTCCTGCTGCTCCTCCTAAAGTAGTGGACCGACTGCAACTAAACTCGGTACACATACTGCTTACTATCAGGCGAACAACCGCTCTCATGAATTAATCACCTACCTCTGACGCTACAGGAGACACGAGTTCGTAAACGACGATATTTTTGAATTACTGCAAAACCATGCCAGTCAACTTCCTGCACCTCCTCCTCCAGTAGTGGACCGACTGCAACCAAACTCGGTACACATACTGCTTACTATCAGGCGAACAAGCGCTGTCATGAATTAAACACCTACCACCCACGCTACAGCAGACACGAAGTAGTAAACTACGATATTCTTGAATTACTGCAAAACCATGCGAGCCATCTTCCTGCACCTCCTCCTAAAGTAGTGGACCGACTGCAACCAAACACGTTACACATACTGCTTACTATCAGGCGAACAAGCGCTGTCATGAATTAAACACCTACCACCCACGCTACAGCAGACACGAAGTAGTAAACTACGATATTCTTGAATTACTGCAAAACCATGCGAGCAATCTTCCTGCTGCTCCTCCTAAAGCAGTGGACCGACTGCAACCAAACTCGGTACACATACTGCTTACTATCAGGCGAACAACCGCTCTCATGAATTAATCACCTACCTCTGACGCTACAGGAGACACGAGTTCGTAAACGACGATATTTTTGAATTACTGCAAAACCATGCCAGTCAACTTCCTGCACCTCCTCCTCCAGTAGTGGACCGACTGCAACCAAACTCGGTACACATACTGCTTACTATCAGGCGAACAAGCGCTGTCATGAATTAAACACCTACCACCCACGCTACAGCAGACACGAAGTAGTAAACTACGATATTCTTGAATTACTGCAAAACCATGCGAGCCATCTTCCTGCACCTCCTCCTAAAGTAGTGGACCGACTGCAACCAAACTCGGTACACATTCTGCTTACTATCAGGCGAACAAGCGCTGTCATGAATTAAACACCTACCACCCACGCTACAGCAGACACGAAGTAGTAAACTACGATATTCTTGAATTACTGCAAAACCATGCGAGCCATCTTCCTGCACCTCCTCCTAAAGTAGTGGACCGACTGCAACCAAACACGTTACACATACTGCTTACTATCAGGCGAACAAGCGCTGTCATGAATTAAACACCTACCACCCACGCTACAGCAGACACGAAGTAGTAAACTACGATATTCTTGAATTACTGCAAAACCATGCGAGCCATCTTCCTGCACCTCCTCCTAAAGTAGTGGACCGACTGCAACCAAACTCGGTACACATACTGCTTACTATCAGGCGAACAAGCGCTGTCATGAATTAAACACCTACCACCCACGCTACAGCAGACACGAAGTAGTAAACTACGATATTCTTGAATTACTGCAAAACCATGCGAGCCATCTTCCTGCACCTCCTCCTAAAGTAGTGGACCGACTGCAACCAAACACGTTACACATACTGCTTACTATCAGGCGAACAAGCGCTGTCATGAATTAAACACCTACCACCCACGCTACAGCAGACACGAAGTAGTAAACTACGATATTCTTGAATTACTGCAAAACCATGCGAGCCATCTTCCTGCACCTCCTCCTAAAGTAGTGGACCGACTGCAACCAAACACGTTACACATACTGCTTACTATCAGGCGAACAAGCGCTGTCATGAATTAAACACCTACCACCCACGCTACAGCAGACACGAAGTAGTAAACTACGATATTCTTGAATTACTGCAAAACCATGCGAGCCATCTTCCTGCACCTCCTCCTAAAGTAGTGGACCGACTGCAACCAAACACGTTACACATACTGCTTACTATCAGGCGAACAAGCGCTGTCATGAATTAAACACCTACCACCCACGCTACAGCAGACACGAAGTAGTAAACTACGATATTCTTGAATTACTGCAAAACCATGCGAGCCATCTTCCTGCACCTCCTCCTAAAGTAGTGGACCGACTGCAACCAAACACGTTACACATACTGCTTACTATCAGGCGAACAAGCGCTGTCATGAATTAAACACCTACCACCCACGCTACAGCAGACACGAAGTAGTAAACTACGATATTCTTGAATTACTGCAAAACCATGCGAGCCATCTTCCTGCACCTCCTCCTAAAGTAGTGGACCGACTGCAACCAAACTCGGTACACATACTGCTTACTATCAGGCGAACAAGCGCTGTCATGAATTAAACACCTACCACCCACGCTACAGCAGACACGAAGTAGTAAACTACGATATTCTTGAATTACTGCAAAACCATGCGAGCCATCTTCCTGCACCTCCTCCTAAAGTAGTGGACCGACTGCAACCAAACACGTTACACATACAGCTTACTATCAGGCGAACAAGCGCTGTCATGAATTAAACACCTACCACCCACGCTACAGCAGACACGAAGTAGTAAACTACGATATTCTTGAATTACTGCAAAACCATGCGAGCCATCTTCCTGCACCTCCTCCTAAAGTAGTGGACCGACTGCAACCAAACACGTTACACATACTGCTTACTATCAGGCGAACAAGCGCTGTCATGAATTAAACACCTACCACCCACGCTACAGCAGACACGAAGTAGTAAACTACGATATTCTTGAATTACTGCAAAACCATGCGAGCCATCTTCCTGCACCTCCTCCTAAAGTAGTGGACCGACTGCAACCAAACACGTTACACATACTGCTTACTATCAGGCGAACAAGCGCTGTCATGAATTAAACACCTACCACCCACGCTACAGCAGACACGAAGTAGTAAACTACGATATTCTTGAATTACTGCAAAACCATGCGAGCCATCTTCCTGCACCTCCTCCTAAAGTAGTGGACCGACTGCAACCAAACACGTTACACATACTGCTTACTATCAGGCGAACAAGCGCTGTCATGAATTAAACACCTACCACCCACGCTACAGCAGACACGAAGTAGTAAACTACGATATTCTTGAATTACTGCAAAACCATGCGAGCCATCTTCCTGCACCTCCTCCTAAAGTAGTGGACCGACTGCAACCAAACACGTTACACATACTGCTTACTATCAGGCGAACAAGCGCTGTCATGAATTAAACACCTACCACCCACGCTACAGCAGACACGAAGTAGTAAACTACGATATTCTTGAATTACTGCAAAACCATGCGAGCCATCTTCCTGCACCTCCTCCTAAAGTAGTGGACCGACTGCAACCAAACACGTTACACATACTGCTTACTATCAGGCGAACAAGCGCTGTCATGAATTAAACACCTACCACCCACGCTACAGCAGACACGAAGTAGTAAACTACGATATTCTTGAATTACTGCAAAACCATGCGAGCCATCTTCCTGCACCTCCTCCTAAAGTAGTGGACCGACTGCAACCAAACTCGGTACACATACTGCTTACTATCAGGCGAACAAGCGCTGTCATGAATTAAACACCTACCACCCACGCTACAGCAGACACGAAGTAGTAAACTACGATATTCTTGAATTACTGCAAAACCATGCGAGCCATCTTCCTCCACCTCCTCCTAAAGTAGTGGACCGACTGCAACCAAACACGTTACACATACTGCTTACTATCAGGCGAATAAGCGCTGTCATGAATTAAACACCTACCACCCACGCTACAGCAGACACGAAGTAGTAAACTACGATATTCTTGAATTACTGCAAAACCATGCGAGCCATCTTCCTGCACCTCCTCCTAAAGTAGTGGACCGACTGCAACCAAACACGTTACACATACTGCTTACTATCAGGCGAACAAGCGCTGTCATGAATTAAACACCTACCACCCACGCTACAGCAGACACGAAGTAGTAAACTACGATATTCTTGAATTACTGCAAAACCATGCGAGCCATCTTCCTGCACCTCCTCCTAAAGTAGTGGACCGACTGCAACCAAACACGTTACACATACTGCTTACTATCAGGCGAACAAGCGCTGTCATGAATTAAACACCTACCACCCACGCTACAGCAGACACGAAGTAGTAAACTACGATATTCTTGAATTACTGCAAAACCATGCGAGCCATCTTCCTGCACCTCCTCCTAAAGTAGTGGACCGACTGCAACCAAACTCGGTACACATACTGCTTACTATCAGGCGAACAAGCGCTGTCATGAATTAAACACCTACCACCCACGCTACAGCAGACACGAAGTAGTAAACTACGATATTCTTGAATTACTGCAAAACCATGCGAGCCATCTTCCTGCACCTCCTCCTAAAGTAGTGGACCGACTGCAACCAAACACGTTACACATACTGCTTACTATCAGGCGAACAAGCGCTATCATGAATTAAACACCTACCACCCACGCTACAGCAGACACGAAGTAGTAAACTACGATATTCTTGAATTACTGCAAAACCATGCGAGCCATCTTCCTGCACCTCCTCCTAAAGTAGTGGACCGACTGCAACCAAACACGTTACACATACTGCTTACTATCAGGCGAACAAGCGCTGTCATGAATTAAACACCTACCACCCACGCTACAGCAGACACGAAGTAGTAAACTACGATATTCTTGAATTACTGCAAAACCATGCGAGCCATCTTCCTGCACCTCCTCCTAAAGTAGTGGACCGACTGCAACCAAACACGTTACACATACTGCTTACTATCAGGCGAACAAGCGCTGTCATGAATTAAACACCTACCACCCACGCTACAGCAGACACGAAGTAGTAAACTACGACATTCTTGAATTACTGCAAAACCATGCGAGCCATCTTCCTGCACCTCCTCCTAAAGTAGTGGACCGACTGCAACCAAACACGTTACACATACTGCTTACTATCAGGCGAACAAGCGCTGTCATGAATTAAACACCTACCACCCACGCTACAGCAGACACGAAGTAGTAAACTACGATATTCTTGAATTACTGCAAAACCATGCGAGCCATCTTCCTGCACCTCCTCCTAAAGTAGTGGACCGACTGCAACCAAACTCGTTACACATACTGCTTACTATCAGGCGAACAAGCGCTGTCATGAATTAAACACCTACCACCCACGCTACAGCAGACACGAAGTAGTAAACTACGATATTCTTGAATTACTGCAAAACCATGCGAGCCATCTTCCTGCACCTCCTCCTAAAGTAGTGGACCGACTGCAACCAAACACGTTACACATACTGCTTACTATCAGGCGAACAAGCGCTGTCATGAATTAAACACCTACCACCCACGCTACAGCAGACACGAAGTAGTAAACTACGATATTCTTGAATTACTGCAAAACCATGCGAGCCATCTTCCTGCACCTCCTCCTAAAGTAGTGGACCGACTGCAACCAAACACGTTACACATACTGCTTACTATCAGGCGAACAAGCGCTGTCATGAATTAAACACCTACCACCCACGCTACAGCAGACACGAAGTAGTAAACTACGATATTCTTGAATTACTGCAAAACCATGCGAGCCATCTTCCTGCACCTCCTCCTAAAGTAGTGGACCGACTGCAACCAAACACGTTACACATACTGCTTACTATCAGGCGAACAAGCGCTGTCATGAATTAAACACCTACCACCCACGCTAAAGCAGACACGAAGTAGTAAACTACGATATTCTTGAATTACTGCAAAACCATGCGAGCCATCTTCCTGCACCTCCTCCTAAAGTAGTGGACCGACTGCAACCAAACACGTTACACATACTGCTTACTATCAGGCGAACAAGCGCTGTCATGAATTAAACACCTACCACCCACGCTACAGCAGACACGAAGTAGTAAACTACGATATTCATGTATTACTGCAAAACCATGCGAGCCATCTTCCTGCACCTCCTCCTAAAGTAGTGGACCGACTGCAACCAAACTCGGTACACATACTGCTTACTATCAGGCGAACAAGCGCTGTCATGAATTAAACACCTACCACCCACGCTACAGCAGACACGAAGTAGTAAACTACGATATTCTTGAATTACTGCAAAACCATGCGAGCCATCTTCCTGCACCTCCTCCTAAAGTAGTGGACCGACTGCAACCAAACACGTTACACATACTGCTTACTATCAGGCGAACAAGCGCTGTCATGAATTAAACACCTACCACCCACGCTACAGCAGACACGAAGTAGTAAACTACGATATTCTTGAATTACTGCAAAACCATGCGAGCAATCTTCCTGCTGCTCCTCCTAAAGCAGTGGACCGACTGCAACCAAACTCGGTACACATACTGCTTACTATCAGGCGAACAACCGCTCTCATGAATTAATCACCTACCTCTGACGCTACAGGAGACACGAGTTCGTAAACGACGATATTTTTGAATTACTGCAAAACCATGCCAGTCAACTTCCTGCACCTCCTCCTCCAGTAGTGGACCGACTGCAACCAAACTCGGTACACATACTGCTTACTATCAGGCGAACAAGCGCTGTCATGAATTAAACACCTACCACCCACGCTACAGCAGACACGAAGTAGTAAACTACGATATTCTTGAATTACTGCAAAACCATGCGAGCCATCTTCCTGCACCTCCTCCTAAAGTAGTGGACCGACTGCAACCAAACTCGGTACACATACTGCTTACTATCAGGCGAACAAGCGCTGTCATGAATTAAACACCTACCACCCACGCTACAGCAGACACGAAGTAGTAAACTACGATATTCTTGAATTACTGCAAAACCATGCGAGCCATCTTCCTGCACCTCCTCCTAAAGTAGTGGACCGACTGCAACCAAACACGTTACACATACTGCTTACTATCAGGCGAACAAGCGCTGTCATGAATTAAACACCTACCACCCACGCTACAGCAGACACGAAGTAGTAAACTACGATATTCTTGAATTACTGCAAAACCATGCGAGCCATCTTCCTGCACCTCCTCCTAAAGTAGTGGACCGACTGCAACCAAACTCGGTACACATACTGCTTACTATCAGGCGAACATCCGCTGTCATGAATTAAACACCTACCACCCACGCTACAGCAGACACGAAGTAGTAAACTACGATATTCTTGAATTACTGCAAAACCATGCGAGCCATCTTCCTGCACCTCCTCCTAAAGTAGTGGACCGACTGCAACCAAACACGTTACACATACTGCTTACTATCAGGCGAACAAGCGCTGTCATGAATTAAACACCTACCACCCACGCTACAGCAGACACGAAGTAGTAAACTACGATATTCTTGAATTACTGCAAAACCATGCGAGCCATCTTCCTGCACCTCCTCCTAAAGTAGTGGACCGACTGCAACCAAACTCGGTACACATACTGCTTACTATCAGGCGAACAAGCGCTGTCATGAATTAAACACCTACCACCCACGCTACAGCAGACACGAAGTAGTAAACTACGATATTCTTGAATTACTGCAAAACCATGCGAGCAATCTTCCTGCACCTCCTCCTAAAGTAGTGGACCGACTGCAACCAAACACGTTACACATACTGCTTACTATCAGGCGAACAAGCGCTGTCATGAATTAAACACCTACCACCCACGCTACAGCAGACACGAAGTAGTAAACTACGATATTCTTGAATTACTGCAAAACCATGCGAGCAATCTTCCTGCTGCTCCTCCTAAAGCAGTGGACCGACTGCAACCAAACTCGGTACACATACTGCTTACTATCAGGCGAACAACCGCTCTCATGAATTAATCACCTACCTCTGACGCTACAGGAGACACGAGTTCGTAAACGACGATATTTTTGAATTACTGCAAAACCATGCCAGTCAACTTCCTGCACCTCCTCCTCCAGTAGTGGACCGACTGCAACCAAACTCGGTACACATACTGCTTACTATCAGGCGAACAAGCGCTGTCATGAATTAAACACCTACCACCCACGCTACAGCAGACACGAAGTAGTAAACTACGATATTCTTGAATTACTGCAAAACCATGCGAGCCATCTTCCTGCACCTCCTCCTAAAGTAGTGGACCGACTGCAACCAAACACGTTACACATACTGCTTACTATCAGGCGAACAAGCGCTGTCATGAATTAAACACCTACCACCCACGCTACAGCAGACACGAAGTAGTAAACTACGATATTCTTGAATTACTGCAAAACCATGCGAGCAATCTTCCTGCTGCTCCTCCTAAAGCAGTGGACCGACTGCAACCAAACTCGGTACACATACTGCTTACTATCAGGCGAACAACCGCTCTCATGAATTAATCACCTACCTCTGACGCTACAGGAGACACGAGTTCGTAAACGACGATATTTTTGAATTACTGCAAAACCATGCCAGTCAACTTCCTGCACCTCCTCCTCCAGTAGTGGACCGACTGCAACCAAACTCGGTACACATACTGCTTACAATCAGGCGAACAAGCGCTGTCATGAATTAAACACCTACCACCCACGCTACAGCAGACACGAAGTAGTAAACTACGATATTCTTGAATTACTGCAAAACCATGCGAGCCATCTTCCTGCACCTCCTCCTAAAGTAGTGGACCGACTGCAACCAAACTCGGTACACATACTGCTTACTATCAGGCGAACAAGCGCTGTCATGAATTAAACACCTACCACCCACGCTACAGCAGACACGAAGTAGTAAACTACGATATTCTTGAATTACTGCAAAACCATGCGAGCCATCTTCCTGCACCTCCTCCTAAAGTAGTGGACCGACTGCAACCAAACACGTTACACATACTGCTTACTATCAGGCGAACAAGCGCTGTCATGAATTAAACACCTACCACCCACGCTACAGCAGACACGAAGTAGTAAACTACGATATTCTTGAATTACTGCAAAACCATGCGAGCCATCTTCCTGCACCTCCTCCTAAAGTAGTGGACCGACTGCAACCAAACTCGGTACACATACTGCTTACTATCAGGCGAACAAGCGCTGTCATGAATTAAACACCTACCACCCACGCTACAGCAGACACGAAGTAGTAAACTACGATATTCTTGAATTACTGCAAAACCATGCGAGCCATCTTCCTGCACCTCCTCCTAAAGTAGTGGACCGACTGCAACCAAACACGTTACACATACTGCTTACTATCAGGCGAACAAGCGCTGTCATGAATTAAACACCTACCACCCACGCTACAGCAGACACGAAGTAGTAAACTACGATATTCTTGAATTACTGCAAAACCATGCGAGCAATCTTCCTGCTGCTCCTCCTAAAGCAGTGGACCGACTGCAACCAAACTCGGTACACATACTGCTTACTATCAGGCGAACAACCGCTCTCATGAATTAATCACCTACCTCTGACGCTACAGGAGACACGAGTTCGTAAACGACGATATTTTTGAATTACTGCAAAACCATGCCAGTCAACTTCCTGCACCTCCTCCTCCAGTAGTGGACCGACTGCAACCAAACTCGGTACACATACTGCTTACTATCAGGCGAACAAGCGCTGTCATGAATTAAACACCTACCACCCACGCTACAGCAGACACGAAGTAGTAAACTACGATATTCTTGAATTACTGCAAAACCATGCGAGCCATCTTCCTGCACCTCCTCCTAAAGTAGTGGACCGACTGCAACCAAACTCGGTACACATACTGCTTACTATCAGGCGAACAAGCGCTGTCATGAATTAAACACCTACCACCCACGCTACAGCAGACACGAAGTAGTAAACTACGATATTCTTGAATTACTGCAAAACCATGCGAGCCATCTTCCTGCACCTCCTCCTAAAGTAGTGGACCGACTGCAACCAAACTCGGTACACATACTGCTTACTATCAGGCGAACAAGCGCTGTCATGAATTAAACACCTACCACCCACGCTACAGCAGACACGAAGTAGTAAACTACGATATTCTTGAATTACTGCAAAACCATGCGAGCCATCTTCCTGCACCTCCTCCTAAAGTAGTGGACCGACTGCAACCAAACACGTTACACATACTGCTTACTATCAGGCGAACAAGCGCTGTCATGAATTAAACACCTACCACCCACGCTACAGCAGACACGAAGTAGTAAACTACGATATTCTTGAATTACTGCAAAACCATGCGAGCCATCTTCCTGCACCTCCTCCTAAAGTAGTGGACCGACTGCAACCAAACACGTTACACATACTGCTTACTATCAGGCGAACAAGCGCTGTCATGAATTAAACACCTACCACCCACGCTACAGCAGACACGAAGTAGTAAACTACGATATTCTTGAATTACTGCAAAACCATGCGAGCAATCTTCCTGCTGCTCCTCCTAAAGCAGTGGACCGACTGCAACCAAACTCGGTACACATACTGCTTACTATCAGGCGAACAACCGCTCTCATGAATTAATCACCTACCTCTGACGCTACAGGAGACACGAGTTCGTAAACGACGATATTTTTGAATTACTGCAAAACCATGCCATTCAACTTCCTGCACCTCCTCCTCCAGTAGTGGACCGACTGCAACCAAACTCGGTACACATACTGCTTACTATCAGGCGAACAAGCGCTGTCATGAATTAAACACCTACCACCCACGCTACAGCAGACACGAAGTAGTAAACTACGATATTCTTGAATTACTGCAAAACCATGCGAGCCATCTTCCTGCACCTCCTCCTAAAGTAGTGGACCGACTGCAACCAAACTCGGTACACATACTGCTTACTATCAGGCGAACAAGCGCTGTCATGAATTAAACACCTACCACCTACGCTACAGCAGACACGAAGTAGTAAACTACGATATTCTTGAATTACTGCAAAACCATGCGAGCCATCTTCCTGCACCTCCTCCTAAAGTAGTAACCAAACACGTTACACATACTGCTTACTATCAGGCGAACAAGCGCTGTCATGAATTAAACACCTACCACCCACGCTACAGCAGACACGAAGTAGTAAACTACGATATTCTTGAATTACTGCAAAACCATGCGAGCCATCTTCCTGCACCTCCTCCTAAAGTAGTGGACCGACTGCAACCAAACTCGGTACACATACTGCTTACTATCAGGCGAACAAGCGCTGTCATGAATTAAACACCTACCACCCACGCTACAGCAGACACGAAGTAGTAAACTACGATATTCTTGAATTACTGCAAAACCATGCGAGCCATCTTCCTGCACCTCCTCCTAAAGTAGTGGACCGACTGCAACCAAACACGTTACACATACTGCTTACTATCAGGCGAACAAGCGCTGTCATGAATTAAACACCTACCACCCACGCTACAGCAGACACGAAGTAGTAAACTACGATATTCTTGAATTACTGCAAAACCATGCGAGCCATCTTCCTGCACCTCCTCCTAAAGTAGTGGACCGACTGCAACCAAACTCGGTACACATACTGCTTACTATCAGGCGAACAAGCGCTGTCATGAATTAAACACCTACCACCCACGCTACAGCAGACACGAAGTAGTAAACTACGATATTCTTGAATTACTGCAAAACCATGCGAGCCATCTTCCTGCACCTCCTCCTAAAGTAGTGGACCGACTGCAACCAAACACGTTACACATACTGCTTACTATCAGGCGAACAAGCGCTGTCATGAATTAAACACCTACCACCCACGCTACAGCAGACACGAAGTAGTAAACTACGATATTCTTGAATTACTGCAAAACCATGCGAGCAATCTTCCTGCTGCTCCTCCTAAAGCAGTGGACCGACTGCAACCAAACTCGGTACACATACTGCTTACTATCAGGCGAACAACCGCTCTCATGAATTAATCACCTACCTCTGACGCTACAGGAGACACGAGTTCGTAAACGACGATATTTTTGAATTACTGCAAAACCATGCCAGTCAACTTCCTGCACCTCCTCCTCCAGTAGTGGACCGACTGCAACCAAACTCGGTACACATACTGCTTACTATCAGGCGAACAAGCGCTGTCATGAATTAAACACCTACCACCCACGCTACAGCAGACACGAAGTAGTAAACTACGATATTCTTGAATTACTGCAAAACCATGCGAGCCATCTTCCTGCACCTCCTCCTAAAGTAGTGGACCGACTGCAACCAAACACGTTACACATACTGCTTACTATCAGGCGAACAAGCGCTGTCATGAATTAAACACCTACCACCCACGCTACAGCAGACACGAAGTAGTAAACTACGATATTCTTGAATTACTGCAAAACCATGCGAGCAATCTTCCTGCTGCTCCTCCTAAAGCAGTGGACCGACTGCAACCAAACTCGGTACACATACTGCTTACTATCAGGCGAACAACCGCTCTCATGAATTAATCACCTACCTCTGACGCTACAGGAGACACGAGTTCGTAAACGACGATATTTTTGAATTACTGCAAAACCATGCCTGTCAACTTCCTGCACCTCCTCCTCCAGTAGTGGACCGACTGCAACCAAACTCGGTACACATACTGCTTACTATCAGGCGAACAAGCGCTGTCATGAATTAAACACCTACCACCCACGCTACAGCAGACACGAAGTAGTAAACTACGATATTCTTGAATTACTGCAAAACCATGCGAGCCATCTTCCTGCACCTCCTCCTAAAGTAGTGGACCGACTGCAACCAAACTCGGTACACATACTGCTTACTATCAGGCGAACAAGCGCTGTCATGAATTAAACACCTACCACCCACGCTACAGCAGACACGAAGTAGTAAACTACGATATTCTTGAATTACTGCAAAACCATGCGAGCCATCTTCCTGCACCTCCTCCTAAAGTAGTGGACCGACTGCAACCAAACACGTTACACATACTGCTTACTATCAGGCGAACAAGCGCTGTCATGAATTAAACACCTACCACCCACGCTACAGCAGACACGAAGTAGTAAACTACGATATTCTTGAATTACTGCAAAACCATGCGAGCAATCTTCCTGCTGCTCCTCCTAAAGCAGTGGACCGACTGCAACCAAACTCGGTACACATACTGCTTACTATCAGGCGAACAACCGCTCTCATGAATTAATCACCTACCTCTGACGCTACAGGAGACACGAGTTCGTAAACGACGATATTTTTGAATTACTGCAAAACCATGCCAGTCAACTTCCTGCACCTCCTCCTCCAGTAGTGGACCGACTGCAACCAAACTCGGTACACATACTGCTTACTATCAGGCGAACAAGCGCTGTCATGAATTAAACACCTACCACCCACGCTACAGCAGACACGAAGTAGTAAACTACGATATTATTGAATTACTGCAAAACCATGCGAGCCATCTTCCTGCACCTCCTCCTAAAGTAGTGGACCGACTGCAACCAAACTCGGTACACATACTGCTTACTATCAGGCGAACAAGCGCTGTCATGAATTAAACACCTACCACCCACGCTACAGCAGACACGAAGTAGTAAACTACGATTTTCATGAATTACTGCAAAACCATGCGAGCCATCTTCCTGCACCTCCTCCTAAAGTAGTGGACCGACTGCAACCAAACTCGGTACACATACTGCTTACTATCAGGCGAACAAGCGCTGTCATGAATTAAACACCTACCACCCACGCTACAGCAGACACGAAGTAGTAAACTACGATATTCTTGAATTACTGCAAAACCATGCGAGCCATCTTCCTGCACCTCCTCCTAAAGTAGTGGACCGACTGCAACCAAACACGTTACACATACTGCTTACTATCAGGCGAACAAGCGCTGTCATGAATTAAACACCTACCACCCACGCTACAGCAGACACGAAGTAGTAAACTACGATATTCTTGAATTACTGCAAAACCATGCGAGCCATCTTCCTGCACCTCCTCCTAAAGTAGTGGACCGACTGCAACCAAACTCGGTACACATACTGCTTACTATCAGGCGAACAAGCGCTGTCATGAATTAAACACCTACCACCCACGCTACAGCAGACACGAAGTAGTAAACTACGATATTCTTGAATTACTGCAAAACCATGCGAGCCATCTTCCTGCACCTCCTCCTAAAGTAGTGGACCGACTGCAACCAAACTCGGTACACATACTGCTTACTATCAGGCGAACAAGCGCTGTCATGAATTAAACACCTACCACCCACGCTACAGCAGACACGAAGTAGTAAACTACGATATTCTTGAATTACTGCAAAACCATGCGAGCCATCTTCCTGCACCTCCTCCTAAAGTAGTGGACCGACTGCAACCAAACTCGTTACACATACTGCTTACTATCAGGCGAACAAGCGCTGTCATGAATTAAACACCTACCACCCACGCTACAGCAGACACGAAGTAGTAAACTACGATATTCTTGAATTACTGCAAAACCATGCGAGCCATCTTCCTGCACCTCCTCCTAAAGTAGTGGACCGACTGCAACCAAACACGTTACACATACTGCTTACTATCAGGCGAACAAGCGCTGTCATGAATTAAACACCTACCACCCACGCTACAGCAGACACGAAGTAGTAAACTACGATATTCTTGAATTACTGCAAAACCATGCGAGCCATCTTCCTGCACCTCCTCCTAAAGTAGTGGACCGACTGCAACCAAACTCGGTACACATACTGCTTACTATCAGGCGAACAAGCGCTGTCATGAATTAAACACCTACCACCCACGCTACAGCAGACACGAAGTAGTAAACTACGATATTCTTGAATTACTGCAAAACCATGCGAGCCATCTTCCTGCACCTCCTCCTAAAGTAGTGGACCGACTGCAACCAAACACGTTACACATACTGCTTACTATCAGGCGAACAAGCGCTGTCATGAATTAAACACCTACCACCCACGCTACAGCAGACACGAAGTAGTAAACTACGATATTCTTGAATTACTGCAAAACCATGCGAGCAATCTTCCTGCTGCTCCTCCTAAAGCAGTGGACCGACTGCAACCAAACTCGGTACACATACTGCTTACTATCAGGCGAACAACCGCTCTCATGAATTAATCACCTACCTCTGACGCTACAGGAGACACGAGTTCGTAAACGACGATATTTTTGAATTACTGCAAAACCATGCCAGTCAACTTCCTGCACCTCCTCCTCCAGTAGTGGACCGACTGCAACCAAACTCGGTACACATACTGCTTACTATCAGGCGAACAAGCGCTGTCATGAATTAAACACCTACCACCCACGCTACAGCAGACACGAAGTAGTAAACTACGATATTATTGAATTACTGCAAAACCATGCGAGCCATCTTCCTGCACCTCCTCCTAAAGTAGTGGACCGACTGCAACCAAACTCGGTACACATACTGCTTACTATCAGGCGAACAAGCGCTGTCATGAATTAAACACCTACCACCCACGCTACAGCAGACACGAAGTAGTAAACTACGATTTTCATGAATTACTGCAAAACCATGCGAGCCATCTTCCTGCACCTCCTCCTAAAGTAGTGGACCGACTGCAACCAAACTCGGTACACATACTGCTTACTATCAGGCGAACAAGCGCTGTCATGAATTAAACACCTACCACCCACGCTACAGCAGACACGAAGTAGTAAACTACGATATTCTTGAATTACTGCAAAACCATGCGAGCCATCTTCCTGCACCTCCTCCTAAAGTAGTGGACCGACTGCAACCAAACACGTTACACATACTGCTTACTATCAGGCGAACAAGCGCTGTCATGAATTAAACACCTACCACCCACGCTACAGCAGACACGAAGTAGTAAACTACGATATTCTTGAATTACTGCAAAACCATGCGAGCCATCTTCCTGCACCTCCTCCTAAAGTAGTGGACCGACTGCAACCAAACTCGGTACACATACTGCTTACTATCAGGCGAACAAGCGCTGTCATGAATTAAACACCTACCACCCACGCTACAGCAGACACGAAGTAGTAAACTACGATATTCTTGAATTACTGCAAAACCATGCGAGCCATCTTCCTGCACCTCCTCCTAAAGTAGTGGACCGACTGCAACCAAACTCGGTACACATACTGCTTACTATCAGGCGAACAAGCGCTGTCATGAATTAAACACCTACCACCCACGCTACAGCAGACACGAAGTAGTAAACTACGATATTCTTGAATTACTGCAAAACCATGCGAGCCATCTTCCTGCACCTCCTCCTAAAGTAGTGGACCGACTGCAACCAAACTCGTTACACATACTGCTTACTATCAGGCGAACAAGCGCTGTCATGAATTAAACACCTACCACCCACGCTACAGCAGACACGAAGTAGTAAACTACGATATTCTTGAATTACTGCAAAACCATGCGAGCCATCTTCCTGCACCTCCTCCTAAAGTAGTGGACCGACTGCAACCAAACACGTTACACATACTGCTTACTATCAGGCGAACAAGCGCTGTCATGAATTAAACACCTACCACCCACGCTACAGCAGACACGAAGTAGTAAACTACGATATTCTTGAATTACTGCAAAACCATGCGAGCCATCTTCCTGCACCTCCTCCTAAAGTAGTGGACCGACTGCAACCAAACTCGTTACACATACTGCTTACTATCAGGCGAACAAGCGCTGTCATGAATTAAACACCTACCACCCACGCTACAGCAGACACGAAGTAGTAAACTACGATATTCTTGAATTACTGCAAAACCATGCGAGCCATCTTCCTGCACCTCCTCCTAAAGTAGTGGACCGACTGCAACCAAACACGTTACACATACTGCTTACTATCAGGCGAACAAGCGCTGTCATGAATTAAACACCTACCACCCACGCTACAGCAGACACGAAGTAGTAAACTACGATATTCTTGAATTACTGCAAAACCATGCGAGCCATCTTCCTGCACCTCCTCCTAAAGTAGTGGACCGACTGCAACCAAACTCGGTACACATACTGCTTACTATCAGGCGAACTAGCGCTGTCATGAATTAAACACCTACCACCCACGCTACAGCAGACACGAAGTAGTAAACTACGATATTCTTGAATTACTGCAAAACCATGCGAGCCATCTTCCTGCACCTCCTCCTAAAGTAGTGGACCGACTGCAACCAAACTCGTTACACATACTGCTTACTATCAGGCGAACAACCGCTGTCATGAATTAAACACCTACCACCCACGCTACAGCAGACACGAAGTAGTAAACTACGATATTCTTGAATTACTGCAAAACCATGCGAGCCATCTTCCTGCACCTCCTCCTAAAGTAGTGGACCGACTGCAACCAAACACGTTACACATACTGCTTACTATCAGGCGAACAAGCGCTGTCATGAATTAAACACCTACCACCCACGCTACAGCAGACACGAAGTAGTAAACTACGATATTCTTGAATTACTGCAAAACCATGCGAGCCATCTTCCTGCACCTCCTCCTAAAGTAGTGGACCGACTGCAACCAAACTCGTTACACATACTGCTTACTATCAGGCGAAGAAGCGCTGTCATGAATTAAACACCTACCACCCACGCTACAGCAGACACGAAGTAGTAAACTACGATATTCTTGAATTACTGCAAAACCATGCGAGCCATCTTCCTGCACCTCCTCCTAAAGTAGTGGACCGACTGCAACCAAACACGTTACACATACTGCTTACTATCAGGCGAACAAGCGCTGTCATGAATTAAACACCTACCACCCACGCTACAGCAGACACGAAGTAGTAAACTACGATATTCTTGAATTACTGCAAAACCATGCGAGCCATCTTCCTGCACCTCCTCCTAAAGTAGTGGACCGACTGCAACCAAACACGTTACACATACTGCTTACTATCAGGCGAACAA
The DNA here is from genome assembly GCA_026315105.1 of Locusta migratoria. Lineage (NCBI taxonomy): Eukaryota > Metazoa > Arthropoda > Insecta > Orthoptera > Acrididae > Locusta > Locusta migratoria. The sequence goes on along the minus strand of CM048752.1, from coordinate 6,582,944 downwards.
GCGCTGTCATGAATTAAACACCTACCACCCACGCTACAGCAGACACGAAGTAGTAAACTACGATATTCTTGAATTACTGCAAAACCATGCGAGCCATCTTCCTGCACCTCCTCCTAAAGTAGTGGACCGACTGCAACCAAACTCGTTACACATACTGCTTACTATCAGGCGAACAAGCGCTGTCATGAATTAAACACCTACCACCCACGCTACAGCAGACACGAAGTAGTAAACTACGATATTCTTGAATTACTGCAAAACCATGCGAGCCATCTTCCTGCACCTCCTCCTAAAGTAGTGGACCGACTGCAACCAAACACGTTACACATACTGCTTACTATCAGGCGAACAAGCGCTGTCATGAATTAAACACCTACCACCCACGCTACAGCAGACACGAAGTAGTAAACTACGATATTCTTGAATTACTGCAAAACCATGCGAGCCATCTTCCTGCACCTCCTCCTAAAGTAGTGGACCGACTGCAACCAAACTCGTTACACATACTGCTTACTATCAGGCGAACAAGCGCTGTCATGAATTAAACACCTACCACCCACGCTACAGCAGACACGAAGTAGTAAACTACGATATTCTTGAATTACTGCAAAACCATGCGAGCCATCTTCCTGCACCTCCTCCTAAAGTAGTGGACCGACTGCAACCAAAGTCGTTACACATACTGCTTACTATCAGGCGAACAAGCGCTGTCATGAATTAAACACCTACCACCCACGCTACAGCAGACACGAAGTAGTAAACTACGATATTCTTGAATTACTGCAAAACCATGCGAGCCATCTTCCTGCACCTCCTCCTAAAGTAGTGGACCGACTGCAACCAAACACGTTACACATACTGCTTACTATCAGGCGAACAAGCGCTGTCATGAATTAAACACCTACCACCCACGCTACAGCAGACACGAAGTAGTAAACTACGATATTCTTGAATTACTGCAAAACCATGCGAGCCATCTTCCTGCACCTCCTCCTAAAGTAGTGGACCGACTGCAACCAAACTCGGTACACATACTGCTTACTATCAGGCGAACTAGCGCTGTCATGAATTAAACACCTACCACCCACGCTACAGCAGACACGAAGTAGTAAACTACGATATTCTTGAATTACTGCAAAACCATGCGAGCCATCTTCCTGCACCTCCTCCTAAAGTAGTGGACCGACTGCAACCAAACTCGTTACACATACTGCTTACTATCAGGCGAACAAGCGCTGTCATGAATTAAACACCTACCACCCACGCTACAGCAGACACGAAGTAGTAAACTACGATATTCTTGAATTACTGCAAAACCATGCGAGCCATCTTCCTGCACCTCCTCCTAAAGTAGTGGACCGACTGCAACCAAACACGTTACACATACTGCTTACTATCAGGCGAACAAGCGCTGTCATGAATTAAACACCTACCACCCACGCTACAGCAGACACGATGTAGTAAACTACGATATTCTTGAATTACTGCAAAACCATGCGAGCCATCTTCCTGCACCTCCTCCTAAAGTAGTGGACCGACTGCAACCAAACTCGTTACACACACTGCTTACTATCAGGCGAACAAGCGCTGTCATGAATTAAACACCTACCACCCACGCTACAGCAGACACGAAGTAGTAAACTACGAAATTCTTGAATTACTGCAAAACCATGCGAGCCATCTTCCTGCACCTCCTCCTAAAGTAGTGGACCGACTGCAACCAAACTCGTTACACATACTGCTTACTATCAGGCGAACAAGCGCTGTCATGAATTAAACACCTACCACCCACGCTACAGCAGACACGAAGTAGTAAACTACGATATTCTTGAATTACTGCAAAACCATGCGAGCCATCTTCCTGCACCTCCTCCTAAAGTAGTGGACCGACTGCAACCAAACTCGTTACACATACTGCTTACTATCAGGCGAACAAGCGCTGTCATGAATTAAACACCTACCACCCACGCTACAGCAGACACGAAGTAGTAAACTACGATATTCTTGAATTACTGCAAAACCATGCGAGCCATCTTCCTGCACCTCCTCCTAAAGTAGTGGACCGACTGCAACCAAACACGTTACACATACTGCTTACTATCAGGCGAACAAGCGCTGTCATGAATTAAACACCTACCACCCACGCTACAGCAGACACGAAGTAGTAAACTACGATATTCTTGAATTACTGCAAAACCATGCGAGCCATCTTCCTGCACCTCCTCCTAAAGTAGTGGACCGACTGCAACCAAACACGTTACACATACTGCTTACTATCAGGCGAACAAGCGCTGTCATGAATTAAACACCTACCACCCACGCTACAGCAGACACGAAGTAGTAAACTACGATATTCTTGAATTACTGCAAAACCATGCGAGCCATCTTCCTGCACCTCCTCCTAAAGTAGTGGACCGACTGCAACCAAACACGTTACACATACTGCTTACTATCAGGCGAACAAGCGCTGTCATGAATTAAACACCTACCACCCACGCTACAGCAGACACGAAGTAGTAAACTACGATATTCTTGAATTACTGCAAAACCATGCGAGCCATCTTCCTGCACCTCCTCCTAAAGTAGTGGACCGACTGCAACCAAACACGTTACACATACTGCTTACTATCAGGCGAACAAGCGCTGTCATGAATTAAACACCTACCACCCACGCTACAGCAGACACGAAGTAGTAAACTACGATATTCTTGAATTACTGCAAAACCATGCGAGCCATCTTCCTGCACCTCCTCCTAAAGTAGTGGACCGACTGCAACCAAACTCGGTACACATACTGCTTACTATCAGGCGAACAAGCGCTGTCATGAATTAAACACCTACCACCCACGCTACAGCAGACACGAAGTAGTAAACTACGATATTCTTGAATTACTGCAAAACCATGCGAGCCATCTTCCTGCACCTCCTCCTAAAGTAGTGGACCGACTGCAACCAAACTCGGTACACATACTGCTTACTATCAGGCGAACAAGCGCTGTCATGAATTAAACACCTACCACCCACGCTACAGCAGACACGAAGTAGTAAACTACGATATTCTTGAATTACTGCAAAACCATGCGAGCCATCTTCCTGCACCTCCTCCTAAAGTAGTGGACCGACTGCAACCAAAGTCGTTACACATACTGCTTACTATCAGGCGAACAAGCGCTGTCATGAATTAAACACCTACCACCCACGCTACAGCAGACACGAAGTAGTAAACTACGATATTCTTGAATTACTGCAAAACCATGCGAGCCATCTTCCTGCACCTCCTCCTAAAGTAGTGGACCGACTGCAACCAAACACGTTACACATACTGCTTACTATCAGGCGAACAAGCGCTGTCATGAATTAAACACCTACCACCCACGCTACAGCAGACACGAAGTAGTAAACTACGATATTCTTGAATTACTGCAAAACCATGCGAGCCATCTTCCTGCACCTCCTCCTAAAGTAGTGGACCGACTGCAACCAAACTCGTTACACATACTGCTTACTATCAGGCGAACAAGCGCTGTCATGAATTAAACACCTACCACCCACGCTACAGCAGACACGAAGTAGTAAACTACGATATTCTTGAATTACTGCAAAACCATGCGAGCCATCTTCCTGCACCTCCTCCTAAAGTAGTGGACCGACTGCAACCAAACACGTTACACATACTGCTTACTATCAGGCGAACAAGCGCTGTCATGAATTAAACACCTACCACCCACGCTACAGCAGACACGAAGTAGTAAACTACGATATTCTTGAATTACTGCAAAACCATGCGAGCCATCTTCCTGCACCTCCTCCTAAAGTAGTGGACCGACTGCAACCAAACTCGTTACACATACTGCTTACTATCAGGCGAACAAGCGCTGTCATGAATTAAACACCAACCACCCACGCTACAGCAGACACGAAGTAGTAAACTACGAAATTCTTGAATTACTGCAAAACCATGCGAGCCATCTTCCTGCACCTCCTCCTAAAGTAGTGGACCGACTGCAACCAAACTCGTTACACATACTGCTTACTATCAGGCGAACAAGCGCTGTCATGAATTAAACACCTACCACCCACGCTACAGCAGACACGAAGTAGTAAACTACGATATTCTTGAATTACTGCAAAACCATGCGAGCCATCTTCCTGCACCTCCTCCTAAAGTAGTGGACCGACTGCAACCAAACTCGTTACACATACTGCTTACTATCAGGCGAACAAGCGCTGTCATGAATTAAACACCTACCACCCACGCTACAGCAGACACGAAGTAGTAAACTACGATATTCTTGAATTACTGCAAAACCATGCGAGCCATCTTCCTGCACCTCCTCCTAAAGTAGTGGACCGACTGCAACCAAACACGTTACACATACTGCTTACTATCAGGCGAACAAGCGCTGTCATGAATTAAACACCTACCACCCACGCTACAGCAGACACGAAGTAGTAAACTACGATATTCTTGAATTACTGCAAAACCATGCGAGCCATCTTCCTGCACCTCCTCCTAAAGTAGTGGACCGACTGCAACCAAACACGTTACACATACTGCTTACTATCAGGCGAACAAGCGCTGTCATGAATTAAACACCTACCACCCACGCTACAGCAGACACGAAGTAGTAAACTACGATATTCTTGAATTACTGCAAAACCATGCGAGCCATCTTCCTGCACCTCCTCCTAAAGTAGTGGACCGACTGCAACCAAACACGTTACACATACTGCTTACTATCAGGCGAACAAGCGCTGTCATGAATTAAACACCTACCACCCACGCTACAGCAGACACGAAGTAGTAAACTACGATATTCTTGAATTACTGCAAAACCATGCGAGCCATCTTCCTGCACCTCCTCCTAAAGTAGTGGACCGACTGCAACCAAACACGTTACACATACTGCTTACTATCAGGCGAACAAGCGCTGTCATGAATTAAACACCTACCACCCACGCTACAGCAGACACGAAGTAGTAAACTACGATATTCTTGAATTACTGCAAAACCATGCGAGCCATCTTCCTGCACCTCCTCCTAAAGTAGTGGACCGACTGCAACCAAACTCGGTACACATACTGCTTACTATCAGGCGAACAAGCGCTGTCATGAATTAAACACCTACCACCCACGCTACAGCAGACACGAAGTAGTAAACTACGATATTCTTGAATTACTGCAAAACCATGCGAGCCATCTTCCTGCACCTCCTCCTAAAGTAGTGGACCGACTGCAACCAAACTCGGTACACATACTGCTTACTATCAGGCGAACAAGCGCTGTCATGAATTAAACACCTACCACCCACGCTACAGCAGACACGAAGTAGTAAACTACGATATTCTTGAATTACTGCAAAACCATGCGAGCCATCTTCCTGCACCTCCTCCTAAAGTAGTGGACCGACTGCAACCAAAGTCGTTACACATACTGCTTACTATCAGGCGAACAAGCGCTGTCATGAATTAAACACCTACCACCCACGCTACAGCAGACACGAAGTAGTAAACTACGATATTCTTGAATTACTGCAAAACCATGCGAGCCATCTTCCTGCACCTCCTCCTAAAGTAGTGGACCGACTGCAACCAAACACGTTACACATACTGCTTACTATCAGGCGAACAAGCGCTGTCATGAATTAAACACCTACCACCCACGCTACAGCAGACACGAAGTAGTAAACTACGATATTCTTGAATTACTGCAAAACCATGCGAGCCATCTTCCTGCACCTCCTCCTAAAGTAGTGGACCGACTGCAACCAAACTCGTTACACATACTGCTTACTATCAGGCGAACAAGCGCTGTCATGAATTAAACACCTACCACCCACGCTACAGCAGACACGAAGTAGTAAACTACGATATTCTTGAATTACTGCAAAACCATGCGAGCCATCTTCCTGCACCTCCTCCTAAAGTAGTGGACCGACTGCAACCAAACACGTTACACATACTGCTTACTATCAGGCGAACAAGCGCTGTCATGAATTAAACACCTACCACCCACGCTACAGCAGACACGAAGTAGTAAACTACGATATTCTTGAATTACTGCAAAACCATGCGAGCCATCTTCCTGCACCTCCTCCTAAAGTAGTGGACCGACTGCAACCAAACTCGTTACACATACTGCTTACTATCAGGCGAACAAGCGCTGTCATGAATTAAACACCAACCACCCACGCTACAGCAGACACGAAGTAGTAAACTACGATATTCTTGAATTACTGCAAAACCATGCGAGCCATCTTCCTGCACCTCCTCCTAAAGTAGTGGACCGACTGCAACCAAACACGTTACACATACTGCTTACTATCAGGCGAACAAGCGCTGTCATGAATTAAACACCTACCACCCACGCTACAGCAGACACGAAGTAGTAAACTACGATATTCTTGAATTACTGCAAAACCATGCGAGCCATCTTCCTGCACCTCCTCCTAAAGTAGTGGACCGACTGCAACCAAACTCGTTACACATACTGCTTACTATCAGGCGAACAAGCGCTGTCATGAATTAAACACCTACCACCCACGCTACAGCAGACACGAAGTAGTAAACTACGATATTCTTGAATTACTGCAAAACCATGCGAGCCATCTTCCTGCACCTCCTCCTAAAGTAGTGGACCGACTGCAACCAAACACGTTACACATACTGCTTACTATCAGGCGAACAAGCGCTGTCATGAATTAAACACCTACCACCCACGCTACAGCAGACACGAAGTAGTAAACTACGATATTCTTGAATTACTGCAAAACCATGCGAGCCATCTTCCTGCACCTCCTCCTAAAGTAGTGGACCGACTGCAACCAAACTCGTTACACATACTGCTTACTATCAGGCGAACAAGCGCTGTCATGAATTAAACACCTACCACCCACGCTACAGCAGACACGAAGTAGTAAACTACGATATTCTTGAATTACTGCAAAACCATGCGAGCCCTCTTCCTGCACCTCCTCCTAAAGTAGTGGACCGACTGCAACCAAACTCGTTACACATACTGCTTACTATCAGGCGAACAAGCGCTGTCATGAATTAAACACCTACCACCCACGCTACAGCAGACACGAAGTAGTAAACTACGATATTCTTGAATTACTGCAAAACCATGCGAGCCATCTTCCTGCACCTCCTCCTAAAGTAGTGGACCGACTGCAACCAAACTCGGTACACATACTGCTTACTATCAGGCGAACAAGCGCTGTCATGAATTAAACACCTACCACCCACGCTACAGCAGACACGAAGTAGTAAACTACGATATTCTTGAATTACTGCAAAACCATGCGAGCCATCTTCCTGCACCTCCTCCTAAAGTAGTGGACCGACTGCAACCAAACTCGGTACACATACTGCTTACTATCAGGCGAACAAGCGCTGTCATGAATTAAACACCTACCACCCACGCTACAGCAGACACGAAGTAGTAAACTACGATATTCTTGAATTACTGCAAAACCATGCGAGCCATCTTCCTGCACCTCCTCCTAAAGTAGTGGACCGACTGCAACCAAACTCGTTACACATACTGCTTACTATCAGGCGAACAAGCGCTGTCATGAATTAAACACCTACCACCCACGCTACAGCAGACACGAAGTAGAAAACTACGATATTCTTGAATTACTGCAAAACCAAGCGAGCCATCTTCCTGCACCTCCTCCTAAAGTAGTGGACCGACTGCAACCAAACACGTTACACATACTGCTTACTATCAGGCGAACAAGCGCTGTCATGAATTAAACACCTACCACCCACGCTACAGCAGACACGAAGTAGTAAACTACGATATTCTTGAATTACTGCAAAACCATGCGAGCCATCTTCCTGCACCTCCTCCTAAAGTAGTGGACCGACTGCAACCAAACTCGGTACACATACTGCTTACTATCAGGCGAACAAGCGCTGTCATGAATTAAACACCTACCACCCACGCTACAGCAGACACGAAGTAGTAAACTACGATATTCTTGAATTACTGCAAAACCATGCGAGCCATCTTCCTGCACCTCCTCCTAAAGTAGTGGACCGACTGCAACCAAACTCGGTACACATACTGCTTACTATCAGGCGAACAAGCGCTGTCATGAATTAAACACCTACCACCCACGCTACAACAGACACGAAGTAGTAAACTACGATATTCTTGAATTACTGCAAAACCATGCGAGCCATCTTCCTGCACCTCCTCCTAAAGTAGTGGACCGACTGCAACCAAACTCGGTACACATACTGCTTACTATCAGGCGAACAAGCGCTGTCATGAATTAAACACCTACCACCCACGCTACAGCAGACACGAAGTAGTAAACTACGATATTCTTGAATTACTGCAAAACCATGCGAGCCATCTTCCTGCACCTCCTCCTAAAGTAGTGGACCGACTGCAACCAAACACGTTACACATACTGCTTACTATCAGGCGAACAAGCGCTGTCATGAATTAAACACCTACCACCCACGCTACAGCAGACACGAAGTAGTAAACTACGATATTCTTGAATTACTGCAAAACCATGCGAGCCATCTTCCTGCACCTCCTCCTAAAGTAGTGGACCGACTGCAACCAAACTCGGTACACATACTGCTTACTATCAGGCGAACAAGCGCTGTCATGAATTAAACACCTACCACCCACGCTACAGCAGACACGAAGTAGTAAACTACGATATTCTTGAATTACTGCAAAACCATGCGAGCCATCTTCCTGCACCTCCTCCTAAAGTAGTGGACCGACTGCAACCAAACTCGGTACACATACTGCTTACTATCAGGCGAACAAGCGCTGTCATGAATTAAACACCTACCACCCACGCTACAGCAGACACGAAGTAGTAAACTACGATATTCTTGAATTACTGCAAAACCATGCGAGCCATCTTCCTGCACCTCCTCCTAAAGTAGTGGACCGACTGCAACCAAACACGTTACACATACTGCTTACTATCAGGCGAACAAGCGCTGTCATGAATTAAACACCTACCACCCACGCTACAGCAGACACGAAGTAGTAAACTACGATATTCTTGAATTACTGCAAAACCATGCGAGCCATCTTCCTGCACCTCCTCCTAAAGTAGTGGACCGACTGCAACCAAACTCGGTACACATACTGCTTACTATCAGGCGAACAAGAGCTGTCATGAATTAAACACCTACCACCCACGCTACAGCAGACACGAAGTAGTAAACTACGATATTCTTGAATTACTGCAAAACCATGCGAGCCATCTTCCTGCACCTCCTCCTAAAGTAGTGGACCGACTGCAACCAAACTCGGTACACATACTGCTTACTATCAGGCGAACAAGCGCTGTCATGAATTAAACACCTACCACCCACGCTACAGCAGACACGAAGTAGTAAACTACGATATTCTTGAATTACTGCAAAACCATGCGAGCCATCTTCCTGCACCTCCTCCTAAAGTAGTGGACCGACTGCAACCAAACACGTTACACATACTGCTTACTATCAGGCGAACAAGCGCTGTCATGAATTAAACACCTACCACCCACGCTACAGCAGACACGAAGTAGTAAACTACGATATTCTTGAATTACTGCAAAACCATGCGAGCCATCTTCCTGCACCTCCTCCTAAAGTAGTGGACCGACTGCAACCAAACTCGGTACACATACTGCTTACTATCAGGCGAACAAGCGCTGTCATGAATTAAACACCTACCACCCACGCTACAGCAGACACGAAGTAGTAAACTACGATATTCTTGAATTACTGCAAAACCATGCGAGCCATCTTCCTGCACCTCCTCCTAAAGTAGTGGACCGACTGCAACCAAACACGTTACACATACTGCTTACTATCAGGCGAACAAGCGCTGTCATGAATTAAACACCTACCACCCACGCTACAGCAGACACGAAGTAGTAAACTACGATATTCTTGAATTACTGCAAAACCATGCGAGCAATCTTCCTGCTGCTCCTCCTAAAGCAGTGGACCGACTGCAACCAAACTCGGTACACATACTGCTTACTATCAGGCGAACAACCGCTCTCATGAATTAATCACCTACCTCTGACGCTACAGGAGACACGAGTTCGTAAACGACGATATTTTTGAATTACTGCAAAACCATGCCAGTCAACTTCCTGCACCTCCTCCTAAAGTAGTGGACCGACTGCAACCAAACTCGGTACACATACTGCTTACTATCAGGCGAACAAGCGCTGTCATGAATTAAACACCTACCACCCACGCTACAGCAGACACGAAGTAGTAAACTACGATATTCTTGAATTACTGCAAAACCATGCGAGCCATCTTCCTGCACCTCCTCCTAAAGTAGTGGACCGACTGCAACCAAACACGTTACACATACTGCTTACTATCAGGCGAACAAGCGCTGTCATGAATTAAACACCTACCACCCACGCTACAGCAGACACGAAGTAGTAAACTACGATATTCTTGAATTACTGCAAAACCATGCGAGCCATCTTCCTGCACCTCCTCCTAAAGTAGTGGACCGACTGCAACCAAACTCGTTACACATACTGCTTACTATCAGGCGAACAAGCGCTGTCATGAATTAAACACCTACCACCCACGCTACAGCAGACACGAAGTAGTAAACTACGATATTCTTGAATTACTGCAAAACCATGCGAGCCATCTTCCTGCACCTCCTCCTAAAGTAGTGGACCGACTGCAACCAAACTCGGTACACATACTGCTTACTATCAGGCGAACAAGCGCTGTCATGAATTAAACACCTACCACCCACGCTACAGCAGACACGAAGTAGTAAACTACGATATTCTTGAATTACTGCAAAACCATGCGAGCCATCTTCCTGCACCTCCTCCTAAAGTAGTGGACCGACTGCAACCAAACTCGGTACACATACTGCTTACTATCAGGCGAACTACCGCTGTCATGAATTAAACACCTACCACCCACGCTACAGCAGACACGAAGTAGTAAACTACGATATTCTTGAATTACTGCAAAACCATGCGAGCCATCTTCCTGCACCTCCTCCTAAAGTAGTGGACCGACTGCAACCAAACTCGGTACACATACTGCTTACTATCAGGCGAACAAGCGCTGTCATGAATTAAACACCTACCACCCACGCTACAGCAGACACGAAGTAGTAAACTACGATATTCTTGAATTACTGCAAAACCATGCGAGCCATCTTCCTGCACCTCCTCCTAAAGTAGTGGACCGACTGCCACCAAACTCGGTACACATACTGCTTACTATCAGGCGAACAAGCGCTGTCATGCATTAAACACCTACCACCCACGCTACAGCAGACACGAAGTAGTAAACTACGATATTCTTGAATTACTGCAAAACCATTCGAGCCATCTTCCTGCACCTCCTCCTAAAGTAGTGGACCGACTGCAACCAAACACGTTACACATACTGCTTACTATCAGGCGAACAACCGCTGTCATGAATTAAACACCTACCACTCAGGCTACAGGAGACACGAAGTAGTAAACTACGATATTCTTGAATTACTGCAAAACCATGCGAGCAATCTTCTTGCTGGTCCTCCTAAAGCAGTGGACCGACTGCAACCAAACTCGGTACACATACTGCTTACTATCAGGCGAACAACCGCTCTCATGAATTAATCACCTACCTCTGACGCTACAGGAGACACGAGTTCGTAAACGACGATATTTTTGAATTACTGCAAAACCATGCGAGTCATCTTCCTGCACCTCCTCCTAAAGTAGTAGACCGACTGCAACAAAACACGTTACACATACTGCTTACTATCAGGCGAACAACCGCTGTCATGAATTAAACTCCTACCACTCACGCTACAGGAGACACGAAGTCGTAAACAACGATATTCTTGAATTACTGCAAAACCATGCGAGCCATCTTCCTGCACCTCCTCCTAAAGTAGTGGACCGACTGCAACCAAACTCGGTACACATACTGCTAACTATCAGGCGAATAACCGCTGTCATGAATTAAACACCTACCACTCACGCTACAGGCGACACGAAGTCGTAAATTACGATATTCTTGAATTACTGCAAAACCATGCCAGCCATATTCCTGCACCTCCTCCTCCAGTAGTGGACCGACTGCCACCAAACTCGGTACACATACTGCTTACTATCAGGCGAACAACCGCTGTCATGAATTAAACACCTACCACTCACGCTACAGGAGACACGAAATCGTATACTACGAAATTCTTGAATTACAGCAAAACCATGCGAGCCATCTTCCTGCACCTCCTCTTAAAGTAGTAGACCGACTGCAACCAAACACGTAACACATACTGCTTACTATCAGGCGAACAACCGCTGTCATGAATTAAACACCTACCACTCACGCTACAGGTGACACGAAGTCGTAAACTACGATATTCTTGAATCACTACAAACCCATGCGAGGAATCTTCCTGCACCTCCTCCTAAAGTAGTGGACCGACTGCAACCAAACTCGGTACACATACTGCTAACTATCAGCCGAACAACTGCTGTCGTAAATTAAACACCTATCACTCACGCTACAGGAGACACGAAGTCGTAAACTACGATATTCCTGAATTACTGCAAAACCATGCGAGCCATCTTCCTGCACCTCCTCCTCCAGTAGTGGACCGACTGCATCCAACTCGGTACACATTCTGCTTACTATCATGCGAGCAACCGCTGTCATGAATTAAACACCTACCACTCACGCTACAGGAGACACGAATTCGTAAACTACGATATTCTTGAATTACTGCAAAATCATGCGAGTCATCTTCCTGCACCTCCTCCTCCAGTAGTGGACCAACTGCAGCCAAACTCGGTACACATACTGCTTACTATCAGGCGAACAACCGCTGTCATGAATTAAAAACCTACCACTCACGCTACAGGATACACGAAGTCGTAAACTACAATATTCTCTAATTACTGCAAAACCATGCGAGCCATCTTCCTGCACCTCCTCCTAAAGTAGTGGACCGACTGCAAACAAACTCGGTACATGTACGGCGTACTATCAGGCGAACAACCGCTGTCATGAATTAAACACCTACCACTCACGCTACAGGAGACACGATGTCGTAAACTACGATATTCTTGAATTACTGCAAAATCATGCGAGTCATCTTCCTGCACCTCCTCCTCCAGTAGTGGACCAACTGCAGCCAAACTCGGTACACATACTGCTTACTATCAGGCGAACAACCGCTGTCATGAATTAAAAACCTACCACTCACGCTACAGGATACACGAAGTCGTAAACTACAATATTCTCTAATTACTGCAAAACCATGCGAGCCATCTTCCTGCACCCCCTCCTAAAGTAGTGGACCGACTGCAACCAAACTCGGTACACATACTGCTAACTATCAGGCGAACAACTGCTGTCATAAATTAAACACCTATCACTCACGCTACAGGAGACACGAAGTCGTAAACTACGATATTCCTGAATTACTGCAAAACCATGCGAGCCATCTTCCTGCACCTCCTCCTCCAGTAGTGGACCGACTGCATCCAACTCGGTACACATTCTGCTTACTATCATGCGAGCAACCGCTGTCATGAATTAAACACCTACCACTCACGCTACAGGAGACACGAAGTCGTAAACTACGATATTCTTGAATTACTGCAAAACCATGCGAGCCACCTTCCTGCACCTCCTCCTCCAGTAGTGGACCGACTGCAACCAAACTCGGTACACATTCTGCTTACTATCAGGCGAACAACCGCTGTCATGAATTAAACACCTACCACTCACGCCACAGGAGACACGAATTCGTTAACTACGATATTCTTGAATTACTGCAAAAGCATGCGAGCCAACTTCCTGCACCTCCTCCTAAAGTAGTAGACCGATTGCAACCAAACACGTTACACATACAGCTTACTATCAGGCGAACAACCGCTGTCATGAATTAAACACCTACCACTCACGCTACAGGAGACACGAATTCGTAAACTACGATATTCTTGAATTACTGCAAAATCATGCGAGTCATCTTCCTGCACCTCCTCCTCCAGTAGTGGACCAACTGCAGCCAAACTCGGTACACATACTGCTTACTATCAGGCGAACAACCGCTGTCATGAATTAAAAACCTACCACTCACGCTACAGGAGACAGGAAGTCGTAAACTACGATATTCATGTATTACTGCAAAACCATGCGAGCTATCTTCTTGCACCTCCTCCTAAAGTAGTGGACTGACTGCAAACAAACTCGGTACACGTACTGCGTACTATCAGGCGAACAACCACTGTCATGAATTAAACACCTACCACTCACGCTACAGGAGACACGAAGTAGTAAAATACGATATTCTTGAATTACTGCAAAACCATGCGAGCCATCTTCCTGCACCTCCTCCTAAAGTAGTAGACCGACTGCAACTAAACACGTTACACATACTGCTTACTATCAGGCGATTAACCGCTGTCATGAATTAAACACCTACCACTCACGCTACAGGAGACACGAAGTAGTAAACTACGATATTCATGTATTACTGCAAAACCATGCGAGCCATCTTCCTGCACCTCCTCCTAAAGTAGTTGACCGACTGCAACCAAACTCGGTACACATACTGCTTACTATCAGGCGAACAACCCCTGTCATGAATTAAAATCCTACCACTCACGCTACAGGAGACACGAAGTCGTAAACTACGATATTCTCTAATTACTGCAAAACCATGCGAGCCATCTTCCTGCACCTCCTCCTAAAGTAGTGGACCGACTGCAACCAAACTCGGTACACATACTGCTTACTATCAGGCGAACAACCGCTGTCATGAATTAAACACCTACCACTCACGCTACAGCAGACACGAAGTAGTAAACTACGATATTCTTGAATTACTGCAAAACCATGCGAGCAATCTTCCTGCTGCTCCTCCTAAAGCAGTGGATCGACTGCAACCAAACTCGGTACACATACTGCTTACTATCAGGCGAACAACCGCTCTCATGAATTAATCACCTACCTCTGACGCTACAGGAGACACGAAGTCGTAAACGACGATATTTTTGAATTACTGAAAACCATGCGAGTCAACATCCTGCACCTCCTCCTCCAGTAGTAGACCGACTGCAACCAAACTCGGTACACATACTGCTTACTATCAGGCGAACTACCGCTGTCATGAATTAAACACCTACCACTCACGCTACAGGAGACACGAAGTAGTAAACGACGATATTCTTGAATTACTGCAAAATCATGCGAGCCATCTTCCTGCACCTCCTCCTAAAGTAGTAGACCGACTGCAACAAAACACGTTACTCATACTGCTTACTATCAGGCGAACAACCGCTGTCATGAATTAAACACCTACCACTCACGCTACAGGAGACACGAAATCGTAAACTACGAAATTCTTGAATTACTGCAAAACCATGCGAGCCATCTTCCTGCACCTCCTCCTCCAGTAGTGGACCTACTGCAACCAAACTCTGTACACAAACTGCTTACTATCAGGCGAACAACCGCTGTCATGAATTAAACACCTACCACTCACGCCACAGGAGACACGAATTCGTTAACTACGATATTCTTGAATTACTGCAATAGCATGCGAGCCAACTTCCTGCACCTCCTCCTAAAGTAGTAGACCGATTGCAACCAAACACGTTACACATACAGCTTACTATCAGGCGAACAACCGCTGTCATGAATTAAACACCTACCACTCACGCCACAGGAGACACGAATTCGTAAACTACGATATTCTTGAATTACTGCAAAATCATGCGAGTCATCTTCCTGCACCTCCTCCTCCAGTAGTGGACCAACTGCAGCCAAACTCGGTACACATACTGCTTACTATCAGGCGAACAACCGCTGTCATGAATTAAAAACCTACCACTCACGCTACAGGATACACGAAGTCGTAAACTACAATATTCTCTAATTACTGCAAAACCATGCGTGCCATCTTCCTGCACCTCCTCCTAAAGTAGTGGACCGACTGCAAACAAACTCGGTACACGTACGGCGTACTATCAGGCGAACAACCGCTGTCATGAATTAAACACCTACCACTCACGCTACAGGAGACACGATGTCGTAAACTACGATATTCTTGAATTACTGCAAAATCATGCGAGTCATCTTCCTGCACCTCCTCCTCCAGTAGTGGACCAACTGCAGCCAAACTCGGTACACATACTGCTTACTATCAGGCGAACAACCGCTGTCATGAATTAAAAACCTACCACTCACGCTACAGGATACACGAAGTCGTAAACTACAATATTCTCTAATTACTGCAAAACCATGCGAGCCATCTTCCTGCACCTCCTCCTAAAGTAGTGGACCGACTGCAACCAAACTCGGTACACATACTGCTAACTATCAGGCGAACAACTGCTGTCATAAATTAAACACCTATCACTCACGCTACAGGAGACACGAAGTCGTAAACTACGATATTCCTGAATTACTGCAAAACCATGCGAGCCATCTTCCTGCAACTCCTCCTCCAGTAGTGGACCGACTGCAACCAAACTCGGTACACATTCTGCTTACTATCAGGCGAACAACCGCTGTCATGAATTAAACACCTACCACTCACGCCACAGGAGACACGAATTCGTTAACTACGATATTCTTGAATTACTGCAAAAGCATGCGAGCCAACTTCCTGCACCTCCTCCTAAAGTAGTAGACCGATTGCAACCAAACACGTTACACATACAGCTTACTATCAGGCGAACAACCGCTGTCATGAATTAAACACCTACCACTCACGCTACAGGAGTAACGAATTCGTAAACTACGATATTCTTGAATTACTGCAAAATCATGCGAGTCATTTTCCTGCACCTCCTCCTCCAGTAGTGGACCAACTGCAGCCAAACTCGGTACACATACTGCTTACTATCAGGCGAACAACCGCTGTCATGAATTAAAAACCTACCACTCACGCTACAGGAGACAGGAAGTCGTAAACTACGATATTCATGTATTACTGCAAAACCATGCGAGCTATCTTCTTGCACCTCCTCCTAAAGTAGTGGACCGACTGCAAACAAACTCGGTACACGTACTGCGTACTATCAGGCGAACAACCGCTGTCATGAATTAAACACCTACCACTCACGCTACAGGAGACACGAAGTAGTAAACTACGATATTCTTGAATTACTGCAAAACCATGCGAGCCATCCACCTGCACCTCCTCCTAAAGTAGTAGACCGACTGCAACTAAACACGTTACACATACTGCTTACTATCAGGCGATTAACCGCTGTCATGAATTAAACACCTACCACTCACGCTACAGGAGACACGAAGTAGTAAACTACGATATTCATGTATTACTGCAAAACCATGCGAGCCATCTTCCTGCACCTCCTCCTAAAGTAGTTGACCGACTGCAACCAAACTCGGTACACATACTGCTTACTATCAGGCGAACAACCCCTGTCATGAATTAAAATCCTACCACTCACGCTACAGGAGACACGAAGTCGTAAACTACGATATTCTCTAATTACTGCAAAACCATGCGAGCCATCTTCCTGCACCTCCTCCTAAAGTAGTGGACCGACTGCAACCAAACTCGGTACACATACTGCTTACTATCAGGCGAACTACCGCTGTCATGAATTAAACACCTACCACCCACGCTACAGCAGACACGAAGTAGTAAACTACGATATTCTTGAATTACTGCAAAACCATGCGAGCCATCTTCCTGCACCTCCTCCTAAAGTAGTGGACCGACTGCAACCAAACTCGGTACACATACTGCTTACTATCAGGCGAACTACCGCTGTCATGAATTAAACACCTACCACCCACGCTACAGCAGACACGAAGTAGTAAACTACGATATTCTTGAATTACTGCAAAACCATGCGAGCCATCTTCCTGCACCTCCTCCTAAAGTAGTGGACCGACTGCAACCAAACTCGGTACACATACTGCTTACTATCAGGCGAACTACCGCTGTCATGAATTAAACACCTACCACCCACGCTACAGCAGACACGAAGTAGTAAACTACGATATTCTTGAATTACTGCAAAACCATGCGAGCCATCTTCCTGCACCTCCTCCTAAAGTAGTGGACCGACTGCAACCAAACTCGGTACACATACTGCTTACTATCAGGCGAACTACCGCTGTCATGAATTAAACACCTACCACCCACGCTACAGCAGACACGAAGTAGTAAACTACGATATTCTTGAATTACTGCAAAACCATGCGAGCCATCTTCCTGCACCTCCTCCTAATGTAGTGGACCGACTGCAACCAAACTCGGTACACATACTGCTTACTATCAGGCGAACTACCGCTGTCATGAATTAAACACCTACCACCCACGCTACAGCAGACACGAAGTAGTAAACTACGATATTCTTGAATTACTGCAAAACCATGCGAGCCATCTTCCTGCACCTCCTCCTCCAGTAGTGGACCGACTGCAACCAACTCGGTACACATTCTGCTTACAATCAGGCGAGCAACCGCTGTCATGAATTACACACCTACCACTCACGCTACAGGAGACACGAAGTCGTAAACTACGATATTCTTGAATTACTGCAAACCCATGCGAGCCAACTTCCTGCACCTCCTCCTCCAGTAGTGGACCGACTGCAACCAAACTCGGTACACATTCTGCTTACTATCAGGCGAACAACCGCTGTCATGAATTAAACACCTACCACTCACGCCACAGGAGACACGAATTCGTTAACTACGATATTCTTGAATTACTGCAAAAGCATGCGAGCCAACTTCCTGCACCTTCTCCTAAAGTAGTAGACCGATTGCAACCAAACACGTTACACATACAGCTTACTATCAGGCGAACAACCGCTGTCATGAATTAAACACCTACCACTCACGCTACAGGAGACACGAATTCGTAAACTACGATATTCTTGAATTACTGCAAAATCATGCGAGTCATCTTCCTGCACCTCCTCCTCCAGTAGTGGACCAACTGCAGCCAAACTCGGTACACATACTGCTTACTATCAGGCGAACAACCGCTGTCATGAATTAAAAACCTACCACTCACGCTACAGGATACACGAAGTCGTAAACTACAATATTCTCTAATTACTGCAAAACCATTTGAGCCATCTTCCTGCACCTCCTCCTAAAGTAGTGGACCGACTGCAAACAAACTCGGTACACGTACGGCGTACTATCAGGCGAACAACCGCTGTCATGAATTAAACACCTACCACTCACGCTACAGGAGACACGATGTCGTAAACTACGATATTCTTGAATTACTGCAAAATCATGCGAGTCATCTTCCTGCAACTCCTCCTCCAGTAGTGGACCAACTGCAGCCAAACTCGGTACACATACTGCTTACTATCAGGCGAACAACCGCTGTCATGAATTAAAAACCTACCACTCACGCTACAGGATACACGAAGTCGTAAACTACAATATTCTCTAATTACTGCAAAACCATGCGAGCCATCTTCCTGCACCTCCTCCTAAAGTAGTGGACCGACTGCAAACAAACTCGGTACACGTACTGCGTACTATCAGGCGAACAACCGCTGTCATGAATTAAACACCTACCACTCACGCTACAGGAGACACGATGTCGTAAACTACGATATTCTTGAATTACTGCAAAACCATGCGAGTAATCTTCCTGCACCTCCTCCTAAAGTATTGGACCGATTGCAACCAAATTCGGTACACATACTGCTTACAATCAGGCGATTAACCGCTGTCATGAATTAAACACCTACCACTCACGCTACAGGAGACACGAAGTAGTAAACTACGATATTCTTGAATTACTGCAAAACCATGCGAGCCATCCTCCTGCACCTCCTCCTAAAGTAGTAGACCGACTGCAACTAAACACGTTACACATACTGCTTACTATCAGGCGAATAACCGCTGTCATGAATTAAACACCTACCACTCACGCTACAGGAGACACGAAGTAGTAAACTACGATATTCATGTATTACTGCAAAACCATGCGAGCCATCTTCCTGCACCTCCTCCTAAAGTAGTTGACCGACTGCAACCAAACTCGGTACACATACTGCTTACTATCAGGCGAACAACCGCTGTCATGAATTAAAATCCTACCACTCACGCTACAGGAGACACGAAGTCGTAAACTACGATATTCTCTAATTACTGCAAAACCATAAGAGCCATCTTTCTGCACCTCCTCCTAAAGTAGTGGACCGACTGCAACCAAACTCGGTACACATACTGCTTACTATCAGGCGAACAACCGCTGTCATGAATTAAACACCTACCACTCACGCTACAGCAGACACGAAGTAGTAAACTACGATATTCTTGAATTACTGCAAAACCATGCGAGCCATCTTCCTGCACCTCCTCCTAAAGTAGTGGACCGATTGCAACCAAACACGTTACACATACTGCTTACTATCAGGCGAACAACCGCTGTCATGAATTAAACACCTACCACTCACGCTACAGGAGACACGAAGTAGTAAACTACGATATTCTTGAATTACTGCAAAACCATGCGAGCAATCTTCCTGCTGCTCCTCCTAAAGCAGTGGACCGACTGCAACCAAACTCGGTACACATACTGCTTACTATCAGGCGAACAACCGCTCTCATGAATTAATCACCTACCTCTGACGCTACAGGAGACACGAAGTCGTAAACGACGATATTTTTGAATTACTGCAAAACCATGCGAGTCAACTTCCTGCACCTCCTCCTCCAGTAGTGGACCGACTGCAACCAATCTCGGTACACATACTGCTTACTATCAGGCGAACAACCGCCGTCATGAATTAAACACCTACCACTCACGCTACAGGAGACACGAAGTCGTAAACTACGATATTCTTGAATTACTGCAAACCCATGCGAGCCATCTTCCTGCACCTCCTCCTAAAGTAGTGGACCGACTGCAAACAAACTCGGTACACATACTGCTAACTATCAGGCGAACAACTGCTGTCATAAATTAAACACCTATCACTCACGCTACTGGAGACACGAAGTCGTAAACTACGATATTCCTGAATTACTGCAAAACCATGCGAGCCATCTTCCTGCACCTCCTCCTCCAGTAGTGGACCGACTGCAACCAACTCGGTACACATTCTGCTAACTATCAGGCGAATAACCGCTGTCATGAATTAAACACCTACCACTCACGCTACAGGAGACACGAAGTCGTTAACAAAGATATTCCTCAATTACTGCAAAACCATGCGAGCCATCTTCCTGCTCCTCCTCCTAAAGTAATGGACCGACTACGACTAAACTCGGTACACATACTGTTTACTATCAGGCGAACAACCGATGTCATGAATTAAACACCTAGCACTCACGCTACAGGAGACAGGAAGTCGTAAACTGCGATATTCTTGAATTACTGCAAAACCATGCGAGCAATCTTCCTGCACCTCCTCCTAAAATAGTGGACCGACTGCAACCAAACTCGGTTTACATACTGTTTACTATCAGGCGAACAACCGCTGTCATGAATTAAACACCTAGCACTCACGCTACAGGAGACAGGAAGTCGTAAACTACGATATTCTTGAAATACGGCAAAGCCATGCTAGCCATCTTCCTGCATCTCCTCCTGAAGTAGTAGACTGACTGCAACCAAACACGTTACACATACTGCTTACTATCAGGCGAACAACCGCTGTCATGAATTAAACACCTACCACTCACGCTACAGGAGACACGAAATCGTAAATTGTTGTTGTTGTTGTTGGGTATTGAGGGGACTAAACATCTAGGTCATCAGTCCCCTGTTACTAGCTCAGAGTCCACTGCCAAGAACGACAAAATTAAACGAAGCTCTAAAAATGATCACGCACATAAGGGACAAGTGGACAATGGACAAACCTCTGATGACTTAAAACGAAGACACACAGAAATGGTAAAAGAAAGTCAGGAATAAAACTGGATAGCAGAGTACCTTGGCTGGCTGATCACAAAGAAAAATCAGGATGAGCCAGCCATACTGCATACACGAAGAACCCCCAAGGGCGGAAAAGGTAAAAAAAAAAAAAAAATAAAAAAAAAAAAAAAAAAAAAAAAAAAAAAAAAAACGGGATTGGTGGTGGCCTAAGATATCAGGCCACAGCACCTACCGTTAGATCGATTCATAAAAACCAGCAGCGCGGATAAAACGTAAAACTTTGGTAGCCATAGAGGCGTCGTCTCCTAAAACTGAAGGTAGTGCATCTGGAAGAGTAAAATAGTGCCGCAGGTCGGCTAAAAGTGGACAGGCCATCAAAAGATGGGCCACTGTCAATACAGTGCCACATCGACACACGCGTGGAGCCTCACGCCGAAGAAGATACCCGTGGGTGAGCCACGTATGTCCAATCCGGATGCGACAGAGGACAACTGACTCTCGGCGGGTCGGCCGCAGTGAAGATTTCCACAAAGCTGTGGAGAGCTTTACTGCCCGAAACTTATTCGGTGCAGTCGCCGTAGCCCACTCGGTGCTCCAAGCCTCGCGCACTCTCCGGTGCAACACCAGTTTAAAATCCTGTTCCGTGACACCAATAGCCAGAGGCGGTCCGTTAGTGGCCTGCTTGGCCAATCTATCAACATGTTCATTCTCTGGTATGCCAACATGACCTGGGGTCCACACAAAGACCACAGAACGGCCCGATTGGCATAGAGAGTGAACAGTGTCCTGGATCGACCGCACTATTGGGAGCCGAGAGAAACACTGGTCGATCGCTTGTAAGCCACTCAGGGAGTCAGTACAGATGACGAATGACCCCCTGGGGCAGTCTTTGAGATGTTGGAGAGCTCTGAGAATAGCGACCAGCTCGGCGGAGAAGATGTTACTCTCACAGGGCAGAGAATGCTGTTCTACGTGGTTGTGATGTAGAAAGGCATACCCAGCACGGCCATCTACTACGGAACCATCTGTGTAAATGGCGTCTGTGGCACGGAACGGTTCGAGCGCTTGCAGAAACTGGTGACGGAGATGGACGGGAGAAACAGAGGCCTTCGACGCATGGGACAGGTCCAGACGGAGCTGCAAACGAGGAATGGACCAAGGAGGAGTGTGAGAGGAATAGTGGAAAATGGTAGGAAGTGGGTAGGATGTGAGAGACGAAAGAAGGATACGAACACGGACCGAGATCGGGTATCCCGACCTTGGCCGTCGTGCAGGGATAGGTAGTGCAGCGTCTGGAAATAGGAGCCGGCGGTTCGGGTGGAAGGGCGAGGCCTGAACACGAGCAACATAGGATGCCAGTAGGTGTTGCCTACGGAACCGCAGCGGGAGGACTCCAGCTTCGACAAGGAGGCTTGGCACAGGGCTTGTGCGAAAAGCCCCCGTCGCCAAACGGACACCACAGTGCACAATTGGGTCCAACGCCTGCAGTGCTGATGGCGCAGCCGAATCGTAGACTATGCAGCCATAGTCTAGACACGACTGAATGAGCGCCTTGTAAAGTTGTAACAGCGTCGGGCGTGAGGCTCCCCAAACAGTGTGGCTGAGACAACGCAGGATGTTGAGGTGTCGCCAGCACTTTCGTTTCAGCTGGCGAAGGTGGTGCACCCAGGTGAGACGGTTGTCGAACAGCATGCCTAGAAACGTGTGTGTTTCTACGACATGTAGCAGGTCTCCAGCTAAATAGAGTTCGGGTTCTGGGTGTACTGCCCGACGTCGGCAGAAATGCATGACACGGGTCTTCGACGCAGAGAACTGAAAACCGTGGGCAAACGCCCACGACTGCGCTTTTCGAATGGCCAGTTGCAACCGACGTTCAGCAACACTGATGCTGGTGGAGCTAAAATACATGCAGAAGTCATCGGCATACAAGGAAGTGGATACCGATGACCCCACGGCCGCCGCAAGGCCGTTGATGGCGACTAAAAATAAAGGGACACTGAGAACGGAACCCTGCGGGACTCCGTTCTCTTGACAATGAGGTGAGCTAAAACAAGAACCAACACGAACTCTAAAAGAACGCAACGCCAGGAAATTCTGAATGAATATGGGAAGCGGACCCCGTAAACCCCAGTCGTACAGCGTACACAGAATATGGTAGCGCCAGGTAGTGTCGTATGCTTTCCGCAGGTCGAAAAATACGGCAACCAGGTGTTCGCGGCGACTAAATGCTGTACGGATGGCCGACTACAGTGACACGAGGTTGTCAACAGCGGAGCGACCTTGACGGAACCCACCCTGTTGTGGCACCAAAAGTCCCCGGTCCTCGAGGATCCACATGAGCCTCCGACTCACCAAGCGTTCGAGAAGCTTGCATGGAACGTTGGTGAGGCTGATCGGGCGGTAACTATCAGCCACCTGCAGATCTGCCCCAGACTTAATCACCGGAATGATAATGCCTTCCCGCCACGAGGACGGAAAAACACCCTCCAGCCATATCCGATTAAGCAGGGCGAGAAGTTGGCTCTTGGCATCCGCTGAAAGGTGTCGGAGGAACTGACTGTGAATTCGATCGGGTCCAGGGGAGGTATCTGGGCATGCAGCAAGGGCACCTTCAAACTCCCATTCAGTGAATGGGACGTTGTACGGTTCCCGACGCTGCGTTCGAAATGAGATCAGATGGCTTTCTGCACGCCCTTTAAGGGCGCGAAAGTCTGCACCATAAGCAGCAGTCTCTGAGGTGCGTGCAAAATGGTCTGCCAGGTGCTCAGCGACGGCGACAGGGTCAGTATAGAGCGTACCCTGAACGCTGAGACACGGAATTCCCGCCGGAGGGCGTTGCCCAAAGAGGCGTCGAACCTGCGACCACACCTTTGAAGGAGAAGCGCGGGAACCAATGGAGGCGACGTACTTCTCCCAGGAAGCCCTCTTACTGTCTTGTATCAGTCGCCGTGCCCGTGCCCGGAGACGCTTGAAGGCTACGAGGTGTTCGACACAAGGGAGGCGTCGGTGGCGCTGTAGTGCTCGCCGACGTTCCCGGATGGCCTCAGCAATCGCCGGTGTCCACCAGGGCACCGATGGGCGATGGAGCGAACCGGATGTGATGGGAACAGAGTTTTCGGCTGCAGAAACGATGGCGTCTGTGACCTGCTGAACGGTGGCATCAACATCTGCTGGAAGCGGAGAGGAAATCACAGCAGCTGAAGAATAAGCTGGCCAGTCAGCCCTACGGAGGGCCCAGCGAGGAGGACGGGCTGCAGGCGAACACAGTGGGAGCGACAGGAAGATCGGAAAATGGTCGCTCCCACACAGGTCGTCATGGACCCTCCAGGTGAGATGTGGAAGGAGACTAGGGCTGCAGACAGACAGGTCAATGGCAGAAAACGAACCATGTGCTGTGCTAAAGTGGGTAGGAGCACCGGTGTTAAGAAGGCCGAGATTCTGCTCTGACAGGAGAGACTCAACATCCCTACCCCGGGCCGAGGTCTGTGTGCCACCCCACAGAGGGTGATGGGCGTTGAAGTCCCCCATAAGAAGGAAGGGTGGGGGAAGTTGAGCGACCAAGGCTGTGAGGTCTGTGGGAGAGATGGCCTCATCAGGCGGAAGATAGACAGAGCAGACAGTAAAATCTCGTACTACCCGGAGTCGAACAGCGACTGCCTCTAGAGACGTTTGAAGAGGCACAGCAGCACTGGGGACAGAGGCGTGGACATAAACACAGACGCCGCCAGAAACCCTGTCGTAGACGGTTCGGTTTTTAAAATAGCCCCGATACCCTCTGAGGGCGGGGCTCTTCTCGACGGGAAACCACGTTTCTTGCAAGGCAAGACAGATGGCAGGGAAGCGGCAGAGTAAGTGCCGCAGCTCAGCCAGGTGGCGGAAAAAACCACCGCAATTACACTGCAAGATGTTGTTTGCAGTTTGCTGAATAGCCATAATGTAAGGCGGTAAATGGTCATTCAGCAGGAGCACCTGCTGCCAACTGCGCAGACTCTGCAGGATCCTGAACCATCGGTTCAGGCGTTCCGAGTATGGCGAGATCCTCAGGTGATGCGAGGATCTCTACCTCGTCTTCAGATGCCGAAGAGGTGGCAGAGCGGTCCTTCCGAGGCACTGATGATGCCTCCTTCGCATCCTTTTTCTTCGGCTTCTTTTTGCCCTCTCGCTGGCCCTTCACTGTCAAGGGCCGGGAGGGCTTCCCAGAAGTGGCAGCAGAGACTGTCGAAGAGCCAGAAGCCCTTCGACCAGAAGGTTGTGGATCCTTCAGCCAAAGGCTGGGATCCCCTGGTGCACCCTGGGACTCCCCAGAAGGGAGCGTCCCGAAGGACCCCTTCCGAGGGAGAGGTGCCGGAGGAAGCTGTTGTTTCTCCGGCTGGGGGTTGGGGACTGGTGTCCCCGATGGTTGTGGGGAGGTTTCCCCCACAACAGGTGCTTTAGTATCAGATGGAGTGTTGCCCCCATCTGATGAGGGCGCTGTGGTACTTTTATGGCCTCTAGGGCCTACAGAAGGAGGCGATACCTTGTTGGGAGTCGTACCCGTGATGCGCGGGGACGACGCTACAGCTGCAAAGGAGGTAGTCATGCTCACCGGATGCAGACGCTCGTACTTCTTTCTTGCCTCATTGTATGATAGCCGGTCCAAGGTCTTAATTTCCATTATCTTACGTTCTTTGTGTAGAACTTCGCAGTCTGGAGAGCACGGTGGATGCAGCTGGTTGCAGTTCACACAGACGGGAGGTGGGGTGCAAGGAGCGTCCGGATGAGATGGACGTCCACATTCCCTGCACACAGGGCTAGAAGTGCACCAGGAGGACATATGCCCGAACTTCCAGCACCTGAAGCACCTCATAGGGGGCGGGACGTACGGTGTAACGTCGCACCGGTAGATCATGACCTTGACCTTCTCAGGCAGTGTATCGCCTTCGAAGGCCAGGATGAATGCATCGGTGGCAACCTTGTTATCTCGTGGTCCCCTATAAACACGTCGAACTAGGTGAACACCTCTGCGCTCCAAGTTAGTACGTAGCTCTTCAACAGACTGTGACAATAGGTCACGATGGTAAATACGACCTTGGACCATGTTGAGGGTCTTGTGGGGCGTGACACTGACAGGCATATCACCCAGCTTGTCACAGGCCAATAATGCCCTGGACTGGGCTGGGGATGCCGTCTGTATCAGAACAGCCCCACTTCTCATTTTAGAGAAAGACTCCACCTCACCATGTTTGTCCTCGAGATGTTCAACGAAGAATTGCGGCTTGGTGGACAAGAAAGAGTCTCCATCAGTTCGGGAAATAACAAGGTACCGCGGTGAATAAGGATCCAGACAACGTAGAGCTTGACGTTCTTCCCATGGCGTTGCCAGGAAAGGAAACGACTAAGGATCATACGCTGTAGCACTATAGTCTGATCTTCCACGCTTAGAAACGGCGTATTTGCGACCGCCCACGCTAGTTATTGCACGTTTCATTTTCGTCCCACGAGCAGCTAGGGAAAAGAGGTCCACCCAGGCAGAGCCCCGCTTGCCTGGGTAAGCCTTGTACAACTGAGGTGCGGCAGGTTCCTCAGAGGTTGCTCGCTAGCGGCTGTTCAACCTCAACAGCCATGCATCTCCTCGGCACGTAGCACAATTTGAGATTGAGGTTTTTTTTATAGAGGTTTGTACCATCCTCGCGACCCGGGCGATGAAGCCAAGATCCCCGGGCACTGAAACGTACAACGTTCCACCGTCGCGCCGAACGATGGTCGTTGAAGCACGCACAGAGCTTACGGTGTAGCGGACTGTTGGCGCGACACAGCCCACAGCTCAGGACCCCGGGTTCGCCAAGCCCGTACTCAGCAAATTAATGCTGAGCCCCTGAGGGGGAAGTCGTAAACTACGATATTCCTGAATTACTGCAAAACCATGCGAGCTATCTTCCTGCACCTCCACCTAAAGTAGTCTACCGACTGCAACAAAACTCGGTACACATACTGGTTACTATCAGGCAAACAACCGCTGTCATGAATTAAACACGTACCACTCACGCTACAGGAGACACGAAGTCGTAAACTACGATATTCCGGAATTACTGCAAAACCATGCAAACCATCTTCCTGCACCTCCTCCTAAAGTAGTGGACCGACTGCAACCAAACTCGGTACACATACTGCTTACTATCAGGCGAACAACCGCTGTCATGAATTAAACACCTACCACTCACGCTACAGGAGACACGAAGTCGTAAACTACGATATTCTTCAATTACTGCAAAACCATGCGAGCCATCTTCCTGCACCTCCTCCTAAAGTAGTGGACCGACTGTAACCAAACTCGGTACACATACTGTTTACTATCAGACGAACAACCGCTGTCATGAATAAAACACCTACCACTCACGCTACAGGAGACACGAAGTCGTAAACTACGATATTCTCGAATTACTGCAATACCTTGCGAGCCATCTTCCTGCACCTCCTCCTAAAGTAGTGGCCCGACTGCAACCGAAATCGGTACACATACCGCTTACTATCAGGAGAACAACTGCTTCCATGAATTAAACACCTACCACTCACGCTACAGGAGACACGAAGTCGTAAACTACGATATTCCTGAATTAACGCAAAACCAAGCGAGCCATATTCCTGCACCTCCTCCTCCAGTAGTGGACCGACTGCAACCAAAATCGGTACACATACTGCTTACAATCAGGCGAACAACCGCCGTCATGAATTAAACACCTACCACTCACGCTACAGGAGACACGAAGTCGTAAACTACGATATCCTTGAATTACTGCAAAACCATGCGAGCCATCTTCCTGCTGCTCCTCCTAAAATAGGGAACCGACTGCAACCAAACTCGGTACACATACTGCTTACTGTCAGGCGAACAACCGCTCTCATAAATGAAACACGACTCACGCTACAGGAGACACGAAGTCGTAAACTACGATATTCTTCAATTACTGCAAAACCATGCGAGCCATCTTCCTGCACCTCCTCCTAAAGTATTGGACCAACTGTAACCAAACTCGGTACACATACTGTTTGCTATTAGGCGAACAACCGCTGTCATGAATAAAACACCTACCACTCACGCTACAGGAGACACGAAGTCGTAAACTACGATATTCTCGAATTACTGCAATACCTTGCGAGCCATCTTCCTGCACCTCCTCCTAAAGTTGTAGACCGACTGCAACCGAACTCGGTACACATACCGAATACTATCAGGAGAACAACTGCTTCCATGAATTAAACACCTACCACTCACGCTACCGGAGACTCGAAGTCGTAAACTACGATATTCTTGAATTACTGCAAAACCATGCGAGCCATCTTCCTGCACCTCCTCCTAAAGTATTGGACCGACTGCAACCAAACACGTTGCACATACTGCTTACTATCAGGCGAACAACCGCTGTCATGAATTAAACATCTACCACTCACGATACAGGAGACACGAAGTCGTAAACTACGATATTCTTGAATTACTGCAAAACGATGCGAGTCATCTTCCTGCACCTCCTCCTCCAGTAGTGGACCGACTGCAACCAAACTCGGTACACATACTGCTTACTATCAGGCGAACAACCGCTGTCATGAATTAAACACCACTCACGCTACAGGAAACACGAAGTCGTAAACTACGATATTCTCGAATTACTGCAATACCTTGCGAGCCATCTTCCTGCACCTCCTCCTAAAGTAGTGGCCCGACTGCAACCGAACACGGTACACATACCGCTTACTATCAGGAGAACAACTGCTTCCATGAATTAAACACCTACCACTCACGCTACAGGAGACACGTAGTCGTAAACTACGATATTCCTGAATTAACGCAAAACCAAGCGAGCCATATTCCTGCACCTCCTCCTCCAGTAGTGGACCGACTGCAACCAAAATCGGTACACATACTGCTTACTATCAGGCGAACAACCGCTGTCATGATTTAAACACCTACCACTCACGCTACAGGAGACACGAAGTCGTAAACTACGATATCCTTGAATTACTGCAAAACCATGCGAGCCATCTTCCTGCTGCTCCTCCTAAAGTAGGGAACCGACTGCAACCAAACTCGGTACACATTCTGCTTACTGTCAGGCGAACAACCGCTCTCATAAATAAAACACTTACGACTCACGCTACAGGAGACACGAAGTCGTAAACTACGATATTCTTCAATTACTGCAAAACCATGCGAGCCATCTTCCTGCACCTCCTCCTAAAGTATTGGACCAACTGTAACCAAACTCGGTACACATACTGTTTGCTATCAGGCGAACAACCGCTGTCATGAATAAAACACCTACCACTCACGCTACAGGAGACACGAAGTCGTAAACTACGATATTCTCGAATTATTGCAATACCTTGCGAGCCATCTTCCTGCACCTCCTCCTAAAGTTGTAGACCGACTGCAACCGAACTCGGTACACATACCGCTTACTATCAGGAGAACAACTGCTTCCACGAATTAAACACCTACCACTCACGCTACCGGAGACACGAAGTCGTAAACTATGATATTCTTGAATTACTGCAAAACCATGCGAGCCATCTTCCTGCACCTCCTCCTAAAGTATTGACCGACTGCAACCAAACACGTTGCACACACTGCTTACTATCAGGCGAACAACCGCTGTCATGAATTAAACATCTACCACTCACGCTACAGGAGACACGAAGTCGTAAACTACGATATTCTTGAATTACTGCAAAACGATGCGAGTCATCTTCCTGCACCTCCTCCTCCAGTAGTGGACCGACTGCAACCAAACTCGGTACACATACTGCTTACAATCAGGCGAACAACCGCTGTCATGAATTAAACACCATTCACGCTACAGGAAACACGAAGTCGTAAACTAAGATATTCCTCAATTACTGCAAAACCATGCGAGCCATCTTCCTGCACCTCGTCCTAAAGTAGTGGACCGACTACGACCAAACTCGGTACACATACTGCTTACTATCAGGCGAACAACCGCTGTCATGAATTAAACACGTACCGCTCACGCTACAGGAGACTCGAAGTCGTATACTACGATATTCTTGAGTTACTGCAAAACCATGCGAGCCATCTTCCTGCACCTTCTCCTAAAGTAGTGGACCGACTGCAACCCAACTCGGTACACATACTGCTTACTATCAGGCGAACAACCGCTGTCATGAATTAAACACCTAGCACTCACGCTACAGGAGACAGGATGTCGTAAAGTACGATATTCTTGAATTACTGCAAAACCATGCGAGCCATCTTCCTCCACCTCCTCCTAAAGTAGTGGACCGACTGCAACCAAACTCGATACACATACTGGTTAGTATCAGGCGAACAACCGCTGTCATGAATTAAACACCTACCACTCACGCTACAGGAGACACGAAGTCGTAAACTACGAAATTCTTAAATTACTGCAAAACCATTCGAGCCATCTTCCTGCACCTCCTCCTAAAGTAGTGGACCGACTGCAACCAAACTCTGTACACATACTGATTACTATCAGGGGAGCAACCGCTGCTATGAATTAAACACCTACCACTCATGCTACAGGAGACAAGAAGTCGTAAACTACGATATTCTTGTATTACTGCAAAACCATGCGAGCCACCTTCCTGCACCTCCTCCTAAAGTAGAGGACCGACTGCAACCAAACTCGGTACACATTCTGCTTACTATCAGGCGAACAACCGCTGTCATGAATTAAACACCTACCACTCACGCTACAGGAGACACTATGTCGTAAACTACGATATTCCTTAATTACTGCAAAACCATGCGAGCCATCTTCCTGCACCTCCTCCTAAAATAGTGGACCGACTGCAACCAAACACGTTACACATGCTGCTTACTATCAGGCGAACAACCGCTGTTATGAATTAAACACCTGCCACTCACGCTACAGGAGACACGAAGTAGTAAACTACGATATTCTTGAATTACTGCAAAACCATGCGAGCCATCTTCCTGCACCTCCTTATAAAGTAGTGGACCGACTACATCGAAACTCGGTACACATACTGGTTACTATCAGGCGAACAGCCGCTGTCATGAATTAAACACCTACCACTCACGCTAGAGGAGACACGAAGTCGTAAACTACGATATTCTTGAATTACTGCAAAACCATGCGAGACATCTTCCTGCACCTCCTCCTAAAGTAGTGGACCGACTGTAACCAAACTCGATACACATACTGTTTGCTATCAGGCGAACAACCTCTGTCCTGAATAAAACACCTACCACTCACGCTACAGGAGACACGAAGTCGTAACCTACGAAATTCTTGAATTACTGCAATACCTTGCGAGACATCTTCCTGCACCTCCTCCTAAAGTAGTGGACCGACTGCAACCAAACTCTGTACACATACTGCTTACTATCAGGGGAACAACCGCTGACATGAATTAAACACCGACCACTCACGCTAAAGGGACACGAAAACGTAAACTACGATATTCTTGTATTACTGCAAATCATGCGAGCTATCTTCCTGCACCTCCTCATAAAGTAGTGGACCGACTGCAACCAAACTCGGTACACATACTGCTTACTATCAGACGAACAACCGCTGTCATGAATTTAGCACCTACCACTCACGCTACAGGAGACACGAAGTCGTAAATTACGATATTCTTCAATTACTGCAAACCATGCGAGCAATCTTACTGCACCACCTCCTAAAGTATTGGACCGACTGTAACCAAACTCGATACACATACTGTTTCCTATCAGGCGAACAACCGCTGTCATGAATAAAACACCTACCACTCACGCTACAAGAGACACGAAATCGTAAACTACGATATTCTTGAATTACTGCAATACCTTGCGAGCCATCTTCCTGCACCTCCACCGAAAGTAGTGGACCGACTGCAACAAAACTCGGTTCACTTACTGC
Organism: Locusta migratoria; assembly: GCA_026315105.1. Classification (NCBI taxonomy): domain Eukaryota; kingdom Metazoa; phylum Arthropoda; class Insecta; order Orthoptera; family Acrididae; genus Locusta; species Locusta migratoria. The sequence goes on along the minus strand of CM048752.1, from coordinate 6,550,190 downwards.
TTACTATCAGGCGAACAACCGATGTCATGAATTAAACTCCTACCCCTCACGCTACAGGAGACACGAAGTCGTAAACTAAGATATTCTTAAATTACTGCAAAACCATGCGAGCCAACTTCCTGCACCTCCTCCTCCAGTAGTGGACCGACTGCAACCAAACTCGGTACACATACTGCTTACTATCAGGCGAACAACCGCTGTCATGAATTAAACACCTACCACTCACGCCACAGGAGACACGAAGTCGTAAACTACGATATTCTTGAATTACTGCAAAACCATGCAAGCCATCTTCCTGCACCTCCTTCTAAAGTAGTAGACCGACTGCAACCAAACACGTTACACATCTTGCTTACTATCAGGCGAACAACCGCTGTCATGAATTAAACACCTACCACTCACGCTACAGGAGACACGAAGTCGTAAACTAAGATATTCTTCAAATACTGCAAAACCATGAGAGCCATCTTACTGCACCTCCTCCTAAAGTAGTGGACCGACTGCAACCAAACTCTGTACACATACTGATTACTATCAGGGGAACAACCGCTGCTATGAATTAAACACCTACCACTCATGCTACAGGACACAAGAAGTCGTAAACTACGATATTCTTGTATTACTGCAAATCCATGCGAGCCATCTTCCTGCACCTCCTCTTAAGTAGTGGGCCGGCTGCAATCAAACTTGGTACACATACTGCATACTATCAGGCGAACAACCGCAGTCATGAATTAAACACCTACCACTCACGCTACAGGAGACACGAAGTCGTAAACTACGATATTCTTGAATTACTGCAAAACCATGCGAGTCACCTTCCCGCACCTCCTCCTCCAGTAGTGTACCGACTGCAACCAAACTCGGTACACGTACTGCTTACTATCAGGCGAACAACCGCTGTCATGAATTAAACACCACTCACGCTACAGGAGACACGAAATCGTAAATTAAGATATTCTTTAATTACTGCAAAACCATGCGAGCTTTCTTCCTGCACCTCCTCCTAAAGTAGTGGACCGACTACGACCAAACTCGGTACACATACTGCTTACTATCAGACGAACAATCGCTGTCATGAATTAAATACCTACCTCTCACGCTACAGGAGTCACGAAGTCGTAAACTACGATATTCTTGAATTACTGCAAAACCATGCGAGCCATCTTCCCGCACCTCCTCCTAAAGTAGTGAACCGAATGCAACCAAACTCGGTACACATACTGCTTACAATCAGGCGATTAACCGCTCTCATGAATTAATCACCTACCACTCACGCTTCAGGAGACACGAAGTCGTAAACTAAGATATTCTTCAATTACTGAAAAACCATGCGAAAAATCTTCCAGCACCTCCCCCTAAAGTAGTGGACCGACTGCAACCAACCACGTTACACATACTGCTTACTTTCAGGCGAACAACCGCTGTCATGAATTAAACACCTACCACTCACGCTACAGGAGACACGAAGTCGTAAACTACGATAATCTTGAATTACTGCAAAACCATGCGAGCCATCATCCTGCACCTCCACCTAAAGTAGTCTGCCGACTGCAATCACACTCCGTATACATACTGCTTACTATTAGGCGAACAACCGCTGTCACGAATTAAACACCACATACGCTACAGGAGACACGAAGTCGTAAACTAACATATTCTTCAAATACTGCAAAACCATGCGAACAATCTTCCAGCACCTCCTCCTAAAGTAGTGGACCGACTGCAACCAAACTCGGTACACATACTGCTTACTATCAGGCGAACAACCGCTGTCATGAATTAAACACCTACCACTCACGCTACAGGAGACACGAAGTCGTAAACTACGATGTTCTTGAACTACTTGCAAAACCTTGCGAGCCATCTTCCTGCACCTCCTCCTAAAGTAGTGGGCCGGCTGCAATCAAACTCGGTACACATACTGCATACTATCAGGCGAACAACCGCAGTCATGAATTAAACACCACTCACGCTACAGGAGACACGATGTCGTAAACTACGATATTCTTGAATTACTGCAAAACCATGCGAGCAATCTTCCTGCATCTCCTCCTAAAGTAGGGGACCGACTGCAACCAAACTCGATACACATACTGGTTAGTATCTGGCGAACAACCGCTGTCATGAATTATACACCTACCACTCACGCTACAGGAGACACGAAGTCGTAAACTACGAAATTCTTGAAATACTGCAAAACCATTCGAGCCATCTTCCTGCACCTCCTCCTAAAGTAGTGGACCGACTACGACCAAAGTCTTTACACATACTGCTTACTATCAGGCGAACAACCGCTGTCATGAATTAAATACCTACCTCTCACGCTACAGGGTTCACGAAGTCGTAAACTACGATATTCTTGAATTACTGCAAAACCATGCGAGCCATCTTCCTGCACCTCCTCCTAAAGTAGTGGACCGACTGCAACCAAACACGGTACACATACTGCTTACTATCAGGCGAACAACCGCTGTCATGAATTAAACACCTAGCACTCACGCTACAGGAGACACGATGTCGTAAATTAAGATATTCTTTAATTACTGCAAAACCATGCGAGCCATCTTCCCGCACCTCCTAAAGTAGTGAACCGACTGCAACCAAACTCGGTACACATACTGCTTACTATCAGGGGAACAACCGCTGACATGAATTAAACACCGACCACTCACGCTAAAGGGACACGAAGTCGTAAACTACGATATTCTTGTATTACTGCAAATCATGCGAGCCATCTTCCTGCACCTCCTCCTAAAGTAGTGGACCGACTGCATCCAAACTCGGTACACATACTGCTTACCATCAGGCGAACAACCGCTGTCATGAATTAAGCACCTACCACTCACGCTACAGGAGACACGAAGTCGTAAATTACGATATACTTCAATTACTGCAAAACCATGCGAGCCATCTTACTGCACCTCCTCCTAAAGCAGTGGACCGACTGTATCCAATCTCGATACACATACTGTTTACTATCAGGCGAACAACCGATGTCATGAATAAAACACCTACCACTCACGCTACAGGAGACACGAAATCGTAAACTACGATATTCTTGAATTACTGCAATACCTTGCGAGCCATCTTCCTGCACCTCCTCCTAAAGTAGTGGACCGACTGTAACAAAACTCGGTACACATACTGCTTCCTATCAGGAGAACAACTGCTTCCATAAATTAAACACCTACCACTCACGCTACAGGAGACACGAAGTCGAAAATTATGATATTCTTCAATTACTGCAAAACCATGCGAGGCATCTTCATGCACCTCCTCCTAAAGTAGTGGACCGACTACGACCAAACTCTTTACACATACTGCTTACTATCAGGCGAACAACCGCTGTCATGAATTAAATACTTCCTCTCACGCTACAGGGTTCACGATGTCGTAAACTACGATATTCTTGAATTACTGCAAAACCATGCGAGCCATCTTCCTGCACCTCCTCCTAAAGTTGTGGACTGACTGCAACCAAACTCTGTACACATACTGATTACTATCAAGGGAACAACCGCTGCTATGAATTAAACACCTACCACTCATGCTACAGGAGACGAGAAGACGTAAACTACGATATTCTTGTATTACTGCAAAACCATGCGAGCTATCTCCCTGCACCTCCTCCTAAAGTAGTGGACCGACTGGAACCAAACTCGATACACATTCTGCTTACCATCAGGCGAACAACCGCTGTCATGAATTAAGTACCTACCACTCACGCTACAGGAGACACGAAGTCGTAAACTACGATATTCTGGAATTACTGCAAAACCATGCGAGCCATCTTCCTGCACCTCCTCCTAAAGTAGTGGCCCGACTGCAACCAAACTCGGTACACATACTGCTTACAATCAGGCGAACAACCGCTGTCATGAATTAAATACCTACCTCTCACGCTACAGGAGTCACGAAATCGTAAACTACGATATTCTTGAATTACTGCAAAACCATGCGAGCCATCTTCCCGCACCTCCTCCTAAAGTAGTTTACCGACTGCAACCAAACTCGGTACACATACTGCTTACTATCAGACGATTAACCGCTGTCATGAATTAGACACCTATCACTCACGCTACAGGAGACACGGAGTCGTAAACTACGATATTCCTGAATTACTGCAAAACCATGCGTGCCACCTTCCTGCACCTCCTCCTACAGTAGTGGACCGACTGTAACTAAACTCGATGCACATACTGTTTACTATCAGGCGAACAACCGCTGTCATGAATTAAGCACATACCTCTCACGCTACAGGGTTCACGAAGTCGTAAACTACGATATTCTTGAATTACTGCAAAACCAATCTAGCCATCTTCCTGCACCTCCTCCTAAAGTAGTGGACCGACTGCAAACCAACTCGGTACACATACTGCTTACTATCAGGCGAATAACCGCTGTATTGAATTAAACACCTAGCACTCACGCTACAGGAGACACGATGTCGTAAACTACGATAATCTTGAATTACTGGAAAACCATGCGAGCCATCTTCCTGCACCTCCTCCTAAAGTAGTGGACCGACTGTAACCAAACTCGGTACACAAACTGCATACTATCAGGCGAACAACCGCTGTCATGAATTAAATACCTACCACTCACGCTACAGGAGACACAAAGTCGTAAACTACGATATTCTGGAATTACTGCAAAACCATGCGAGCCATCTTCTTGCACCTCCTCCTAAAGTAGTGGACCGACTGCAACCAAACTCGGTACACATACTGCTTACAATCAGGCGATTAACCGCTGTCATGAATTAATCACCTACCAGTCACGCTACAGGAGACACGGAGTCGTAAACTACGATATTCTTGAATTTCTGCAAAACCATGCGAGCCAACTTCCTGCACCTCCTCCTCCAGTAGTGGACCGACTGCAACCAAACTCAGTACACATACTGCTTACTATCAGGCGAACAACCGCTGTAATGAATTAAACACCTACCACTCACGCCACAGGAGACACGAAGTCGTAAACTACGATATTCTTGAATTACTGCAAAACCATGCGAGTCATCTTCCCACACCTCCTCAAAAAGTAGTGAACCGACTGCAACCAAACTCGGTACACATACTGCTTACTATCAGGCGAACAACCGCTGTCATGAATTAAACACCACTCACGCTACAGGAGACAAGAAATCGTAAATTAAGATATTCTTCAATTACTGCAAAACCATGCGAGCTTTCGTCCTTCACCTCCTCCTAAAGTAGTGGACCGACTACGACCAAACTCGGTACACATACTGCTTACTATCAGACGAACAACCGCTGTCATGAATTAAATACCTACCTCTCACGCTACAGGAGTCACGAAGTCGTAAACTACGCTATTCTTGAATTACTGCAAAACCATGCGAGCAATCTTCCCGCACCTCCTCAAAAAGTACTGAACCGACTGCAACCAAACTCGGTACACATACTGCTTACTATCAGGCGAACAACCGCTGTCATGAATAAGACACCTATCACTCACGCTACAGGAGACACGAAGTCTTAAACTACGATATTCCTGAATTACTGCAAAACCATGCAAGCCATCTTCCTGCACCTCCTCCTAAAGTAATGGACCGACTGCAACCCAACTCGGTACACATACTGCTTACTATCAGACGAACAACCGCTGTCATGAATTAAACACCTCGCACTCACGCTACAGGAGACACGATGTCGTAAACTACGATATCCTTGAATTACTGCAAACCATGCGAGCAATCTTCCTGCACCTCCTCCTAAAGTAGTGGACCGACTGCAACCAAACTCGGTACACATACTGGTTAGTATCAGGCGAACAACCGCTGTCATGAATTAAACACCTACCACTCACGCTACAGGAGACAAGAAGTCGTAAACTACGATATTCTTGTATTACTGAAAAAACATGCGAGCCGTCTTCCTGCACCTCCTCCTAAAGTAGTGGACCGACTGCAACCAAACTCGGTACACATACTGCTTACTATCAGGGGAACAACCGCTGACATGAATTAAACACCCACCACTCAAGCTACAGGAGACAAGAAGTCGTAAACTACGATTTTCTTGTATTTCTGCAAAACCATGCGAGCCAACTTCCTGCACCTCCTCCTCCAGTAGTGGACCGACTGCAACCAAACTCAGTACACATACTGCTTACTATCAGGCGAACAACCGCTGTCATGAATTAAACACCTACCACTCACGCCACAGGAGACACGAAGTCGTAAACTACGATATTCTTCAATTACTGCAAAACCATGCGAGTCATCTTCCCACACCTCCTCAAAAAGTAGTGAACCGACTGCAACCAAACTCGGTACACATACTGCTTACTATCAGGCGAACAACCGCTGTCATGAATTAAACACCACTCACGCTACAGGAGACAAGAAATCGTAAATTAAGATATTCTTCAATTACTGCAAAACCATGCGAGCCTTCGTCCTTCACCTCCTCCTAAAGTAATGGACCGACTACGACCAAACTCGGTACACATACTGCTTACTATCAGACGAACAACCGCTGTCATGAATTAAATACCTACCTCTCACGCTACAGGAGTCACGAAGTCGTAAACTACGCTATTCTTGAATTACTGCAAAACCATGCGAGCAATCTTCCCGCACCTCCTCAAAAAGTAGTGAACCGACTGCAACCAAACTCGGTACACATACTGCTTACTATCAGGCAAACAACCGCTGTCATGAATTAGACACCTATCACTCACGCTACAGGAGACACGAAGTCGTAAACTACGATATTCCTGAATTACTGCAAAACCATGCGAGCCATCTTCCTGCACCTCCTCCTAAAGTAGTGGACCGACTGCAACCAAACACGGTACACATACTGCTTACAATCAGGCGATTAACCGCTCTCATGAATTAATCACCTACCACTCACGCTTAAGGAGACACGAAGTCGTAAACTAAGATATTCTGGAATTACTGCAAAACCATGCGAGCAATCTTCCTGCACCTCCTCCTAAAGTAGTGGACCGACTGCAACCAAACACGTTACACATACTGCATACTATCAGGCGAACAACCGCTGTCATGAATTAAACACCTACCACTCACGCCACAGGAGGCACGAAGTAGTAAACTACGATATTCTTGAATTACTGCAAAACCATGCGAGCCATCTTCCTGCACCTCCTCCTAAAGTAGTGGACCGACTACATCGAAACTCGGTACACATACTGGTTACTATCAGGCGAACAACCGCTGTCATGAATTAAACACCTACCACTCACGCTACAGGGACACGAAATCGTAAAATACGATATTCTTGAATTACTGCAAAACCATGCGAGCCGTCTTCCTGCACCTCCTCCTAAAGTAGTGGACCGACTGTAACCAAACTCGATACACATATTGTTTACTATCAGGCGAACAACCGCTGTCATGAATAAAACACCTACCACACACTCTACAGGAGACACGAAATCGTAAACTACGATATTCTTGAATTACTGCAATACATTGCGAGACATCTTCCTGCACCTCCTCCTAAAGTAGTGGACCGACTGCAACCAAACTTGGTACACATACTGCTTACTATCAGGTGAACAACCGCTGTAATGAATTAAACACCTACCATTCACGCTACAGGAGACACGAAGTCGTAAACTACGATATTCTTGAATTACTGCAAATCCATGCGATTCATCTTCCTGCACCTCCTCCTAAAGTAGTGGACCGACTGCAACCAAACTCGGTACACATACTGCTTACTATCAGGCGAACAACCGCTGTCTTGAATTAAACACCACTCACGCTACAGGAGACAAGAAGTCGAAAATTAAGATATTCTTCAATTACTGCAAAACCATGCGAGCCATCTTCCTGCACCTCCTCCTAAAGTAGTGGACCGACTACGACCAAACTCTTTACACATACTGCTTACTATCAGGCGAACAACCGCTGGCATGAATTAAATACCTACCTCTCACGCTACAGGGTTCACGAAGTCGTAAACTACGATTTTCTTGAATTACTGCAAAACCATGCGAGACATCTTCCTGCACCTCCTACTAAAGTTGTGGACCGACTGCAACCAAACTCTGTACACATACTGATTACTATCAAGGGAACAACCGCTGCTATGAATTAAACACCTACCACTCATGCTACAGTAGACAAGAAGACGTAAACTACGATATTCTTGTATTACTGCAAAACCATGCGAGGCATCTTCCTGCACCTCCTCCTAAAGTAATGGACCGACTGCAACCAAATTTAGTACACATACTGCTTACCATCAGGCGAACAACCGCTGTCATGAATTAAATACCTACCACTCACGCTACAGGAGACACGAAGTCGTAAACTACGATATTCTGGAATTACTGCAAAACCATGCGAGCCATCTTCCTGCACCTCCTCCTAAAGTAGTGGCCCGACTGCAACCAAACTCGGTACACTTTCTGCTTACAATCAGGCGATTAACCGCTCTCATGAATTAATCACCTACCACTCACGCCACAGGAGACACGAAGTCGTAAACTACGATATTCTTGAATAACTGCAAAACCATGCAAGCCATCTTCCTGCACCTCCTTCTAAAGTAGTAGACCGACTGCAACCAAACACGTTACACATACTGCTTCCTATCAGGCGACCAACCGCTGTCATGAATTAAACACCTACCACTCACGCTACAGGAGACACGAAGTCGTAAACTACGATGTTCTTGAATTACCTGCAAAATCTTGCGAGCCATCTTCCTGCACCTCCTCCTAAAGTAGTGGGCCGGCTGCAATCAAACTCGGTACACATACTGCATACTATCAGGCGAACAACCGCAGTCATGAATTAAACACCTACCACTCACGCTACAGGAGACACGATCAGGCGAACAACCGCAGTCATGAATTAAACACCTACCACTCACGCTACAGGAGACACGAAGTCGTAAACTACGATATTCTTGAATTACTGCAAAACCATGCGAGTCACCTTCCCGCACCTCCTCCTCCAGTGGTGGACCGACTGCAACCAAACTCGGTACACATACTGCTTACTATCAGGCGAACAACCGCTGTCAAGAATTAAACACCACTCACGCTACAGGAGACACGAAGTCGTAAATTAAGATATTCTTCAATTACTGCAAAACCATGCGAGCCTTCTTCCTGCACCTCCTCCTAAAGTGGTGGACCGACTACGACCAAACTCGGTACACATACTGCTTACCATCAGACGAACAACCGCTGTCATGAATTAACTACCTACCTCTCACGCTACAGGAGTCACGAAGTCGTAAACTACGATATTCTTGAATTACTGCAAAACCATGCGAGCCATCTTCCCGCACCTCCTCCTAAAGTAGTGAACCGACAGCAACCAAACTCGGTACACATACTGCTTACTATCAGGCGAACAACCGCTGTCATGAATTAGACACCTATCACTCACGATACAGGAGACACGGAGTCGTCAACTACGATATTCCTGAATTACTGCAAAACCATGCGTGCCATCTTCCTGCACCTCCTCCTAAAGTAGTGGACCGACTGTAACCAAACTCGATACACATACTGTTTACTATCAGGCGAACAACCGCTGTCATGAATTAAGCACCTACCACCCACGCTACAGGAGACACGAAGTCGTAAATTACGATATTCTTCAATTACTGCAAAACCATGCGAGCAATCTTACTGCACCTCCTCCTAAAGTAGTGGCCCAACTACGACCAAAGTCTTTACACATACTGCTTACTATCAGGCGAACAACCGCTGTCATGAATTAAATACCTACCTCTCACGCTACAGGGTTCACGAAGTCGTAAACTACGATATTCTTGAATTACTGCAAAACCAGTCGAGCCATCTTCCTGCTCCTCCTCCTAAAGTAGTGGACCGACTGCAACCAAACTCGATACACATAATGGTTAGTATCAGGCGAACAACCGCTGTCATGAATTATACACCTACCACTCACGCTACAGGAGACACGAAGTCGTAAACTACGAAATTCTTGAATTACTGCAAAACCATTCGAGCCATCTTCCTGCACCTCCTAATAAAGTAGTGGACCAACTGCAACCAAACTCTGTACACATACTCATTACTGTCAGGGGAACAACCGCTGCTATGAATTAAACACCTACCACTCACGCTACAGGAGACACGGAGTCGTAAACTACGATATTCTTGAATTACTGCAAAACCATGCGAGTCACCTTCCCGCACCTCCTCCTCCAGTAGTGGACCGACTGCAACCAAACTCAATACACATACTGCTTACTATCAGGCGAACAACCGCTGTCATGAATTAAACACCACTCACGCTACAGGAGACACAAAGACGTAAATTAAGATATTCTTCAATTACTGCAAAACCAAGGGAGCCTTCTTCCTGCACCTCCTCCTAAAGTAGTGGACAGACTACGACCAAACTCGGTACACATACTGCTTACTATCAGACGAACAACCGCTGTCATGAATTAAATACCTACCTCTCACGCTGCAGGAGTCACGAAGTCGTAAACTACGATATTCTTGAATTACTGCAAAACCATGCGAGTCACCTTCCCGCACCTCCTCCTCCAGTGGTGGACCGACTGCAACCAAACTCGGTACACATACTGCTTACTATCAGGCGAACAACCGCTGTCAAGAATTAAACACCACTCACGCTACAGGAGACACGAAGTCGTAAATTAAGATATTCTTCAATTACTGCAAAACCATGCGAGCATTCTTCCTGCACCTCCTCCTAAAGTGGTGGACCGACTACGACCAAACTCGGTACACATACTGCTTACCATCAGACGAACAACCGCTGTCATGAATTAACTACCTACCTCTCACGCTACAGGAGTCACGAAGTCGTAAACTACGATATTCTTGAATTACTGCAAAACCATGCGAGCCATCTTCCCGCACCTCCTCCTAAAGTAGTGAACCGACAGCAACCAAACTCGGTACACATACTGCTTACTATCAGGCGAACAACCGCTGTCATGAATTAGACACCTATCACTCACGATACAGGAGACACGGAGTCGTAAATTACGATATTCTTCAATTACTGCAAAACCATGCGAGCAATCTTACTGCACCTCCTCCTAAAGTAGTGGACCAACTACGACCAAAGTCTTTACACATACTGCTTACTATCAGGCTAACAACCGCTGTCATGAATTAAATACCTACCTCTCACGCTACAGGGTTCACGAAGTCGTAAACTACGATATTCTTGAATTACTGCAAAACCAGTCGAGCCATCTTCCTGCACCTCCTCCTAAAGTAGTGGACCGACTGCAACCAAACACGGTACACATACTGCTTACTATCAGGCGAACAAACGCTGTCATGAGTTAAACACCTATCACTCACGCTACAGGAGACACGATGTCGTAAACTACGATATTCTTGAATTACTGCAAAACCATGCGAGCAATCTTCCTGCTCCTCCTCCTAAAGTAGTGGACCGACTGCAACCAAACTCGATACACATAATGGTTAGTATCAGGCGAACAACCGCTGTCATGAATTATACACCTACCACTCACGCTACAGGAGACACGAAGTCGTAAACTACGAAATTCTTGAATTACTGCAAAACCATTCGAGCCATCTTCCTGCACCTCCTAATAAAGTAGTGGACCAACTGCAACCAAACTCTGTACACATACTCATTACTATCAGGGGAACAACCGCTGCTATGAATTAAACACCTACCACTCACGCTACAGGAGACACGAAGTCGTAAACTACGATATTCTTGAATTACTGCAAAACCATGCGAGCCATCTTCCCGCACCTCCTCCTAAAGTAGTGAACCGACTGCAACCAAACTAAGTACACATACTGCTTACTATCAGGCGAACAACAGCTGTCACGAATTAGACACCTATCACTCACGCTACAGGAGACACGGAGTCGTAAACTACGATATTCCTGAATTACTGCAAAATCATGCGTGCCATCTTCCTGCACCTCCTCCTAAAATAGTGGACCGACTGTACCAAACTCGATACACATACTGTTTACTATCAGGCGAACAACCGCTGTCACGAATTAAGCACCTACCATTCACGCTACAGGAGACACGAAGTCGTAAATTACGATATTCTTCAATTACTGCAAAACCATGCGAGCCATCTTACTGCACCTCCTCCTAAAGTAGTGGACCGACTACGACCAAACTCTTTACACATACTGCTTACTTTCAGGCGAACAACCGCTGTCATGAATTAAATACCTACCTCTCACGCTACAGGGTTCACGAAGTCGTAAACTACGATATTCTTGAATTACTGCAAAACCATGCGAGCCATCCTCCTGCACCTCCTCCTAAAGTAGTGGACCGACTGCAAACCAACTCGGTACACATACTGCTTACTATCAGGCGAACAACCGCTGTCAACAATTAAACACCTAGCACTCACGCTACAGGAGACACGAAGTCGTAAACTACGATATTCTTGAATTCCTGCAAAACCATGCGAGCAATCTTCCTGCACGTCCTCCTAAAGTAGTGGACCGACTGCAACCAAACTCGATACACATACTGGTTAGTATCAGGCGAACAACCGCTTTCATGAATGATACACCTACCACTCACGCTACAGGAGACACGAAGTCGTAAACTACGATATTCTTGAATTACTGCAAAACCATGCGAGCCATCTTCCTGCACCTCCTCCTAAAGGAGTGGACCGACTGCAACCAAACTCGGTACACGTACTGCTTACTATCAGGCGAACAACCGCAGTCATGAATTAAATACCTACCACTCACGCTACAGGAGACAGGAAGTCGTAAACTACGATATTCTGGAATTACTGCAAAACCATGCGAGCCATCTTCTTGCACCTCCTCCTAAAGTAGTGGACCGACTGCAACCAAACTCGGTACACATACTGCTTACAATCAGGCGATTAACCGCTCTTATGAATTAATCACCTACCACTCACACTACAGGAGACACGAAGTCGTAAACTACGATATTCTTGAATTACTGCAAAACCATGCGAGCCAACTTCCTGCACCTCCTCCTCCAGTAGTGGACCGACTGCAACCAAACTCGGTACACATACTGCTTTCTATCAGGCGAACAACCGCTGTCATAAATTAAACACCTACCACTCACGCCACAGGAGACACGAAGTCGTAAACTACGATATTCTTGAATTACTGCAAAAACATGCGAGCCATCTTCCTGCACCTCCTTCTAAAGTAGTAGACCGACTGCAACCAAACACGTTACACATACTGCTTACTATCAGACGAACAACCGCTGTCATGAATTAAATACCTACCTCTCACGCTACAGGAGTCACGAAGTCGTAAACTACGATATTCTTGAATTACTGCAAAACCATGCGAGCAATCATCCTGCACCTCCTCCTAAAGTAGTGGACCGACTGCAACCAAACTCGGTACACATACTGGTTAGTATCAGGCGACCAACCGCTGTCATGAATTAAACACCACTCACGCTACAGGAGACACGAAGTCGTAAACTACGATGTTCTTGAATTACTTGCAAAATCTTGCGAGCCATCTTCCTGCACCTCCTCCTAAAGTAGTGGGCCGGCTGCAATCAAACTCGGTACACAAACTGCATACTATCAGGCGAACAACCGCAGTCATGTATTAAACACCTACCACTCACGCTACAGGAGACACGATCAGGCGAACAACCGCAGTCTTGAATTAAACAACTACCACTCACGCTACAGGAGACACGAAGTCGTAAACTACGATATTCTTGAATTACTGCAAAACCAAGCGAGTCACCTTCCCGCACCTCCTCCTCCAGTGGTGGACCGACTGCAACCAAACTCGGTACACATACTGCTTACTATCAGGCGAACAACCGCTATCATGAATTAAACACCACTCACGCTACAGGAGACACGAAGTCGTAAATTAAGATATTCTTCAATTACTGCAAAACCATGCGAGCCTTCTTCCTGCACCTCCTCCTAAAGTAGTGGACCGACTACGACCAAACTCGGTACACATACTGCTTACCATCAGACGAACAACCGCTGTCATGAATTAACTACCTACCTCTCACGCTACAGGAGTCACGATGTCGTAAACTACGAAATTCTTGAATTACTGCAAAACCATGCGAGCCATCTTCCCGCACCTCCTCCTAAAGTAGTGAACCGACAGCAACCAAAATCGGTACACAAACTGCTTACTATCAGGCGAACAACCGCTGTCATGAATTAGACACCTATCACTCACGATACAGGAGACACGGAGTCGTAAACTACGATATTCCTGAATTACTGCAAAACCATGCGAGCCATCTTCCTGCACCTCCTCCTCCAGTAGTGGACCGACTGCAACCAACTCGGTACACATTCTGCTTACTATCAGGCGAGCAACCGCTGTCATGAATTAAACACCTACCACTCACGCTACAGGAGACACGATGTCGTAAACTACGATATTCTTCAATTACTGCAAAACCATGCGAGCCATCTTCCTGCACCTCCTCCTCCAGTAGTGCACCGACTACGACCAAACTCTTTACACATACTGCTTACTATCAGGCGAACAACCGCTGTCATGAATTAAATACCTACCTCTCACGCTACAGGGTTCACGAAGTCGTAAACTACGATATTCTTGAATTACTGCAAAACCATGCGAGCCATCTACCTGCACCTCCTCCGAAAGTAGTGGACCGACTGCAACCAAACACGGTACACATACTGCTTACTATCAGGCGAACAACCGCTGTCATGAATTAAACACCTATCACTCACGCTACAGGAGACACGAAGTCGTAAACTACGAAATTCTTGAATTACTGCAAAACCATTCGAGCCATCTTCCTGCACCACCTCCTAAAGTAGTGGACCAACTGCAACCAAACTCTGTACACATACTCATTACTATCAGGGGAACAACCGCTGCTATGAATTAAACACCTACCACTCACGCTACAGGAGACACGAAGTCGTAAACTACGATATTCTTGAATTACTGCAAAACCATGCGAGTCACCTTCCCGCACCTCCTCCTCCAGTAGTGGAGCGACTGCAACCAAACTCGGTACACATACTGCTTACTATCAGGCGAAAAACCGCTGTCATGAATTAAACACCACTCACGCTACAGGAGACACGAAGTCGTAAATTAAGATATTCTTCAATTACTGCAAAACCATGGGAGCCTTCTTCCTGCACCTCCTCCTAAAGTAGTGGACAGACTACGACCAAACTCGGTACACATACTGCTTACTATCAGACGAACAACCGCTGTCATGAATTAAATACCTACCTCTCACGCTACAGGAGTCACGAAGTCGTAAACTACGATATTCTTGAATTACTGCAAAACCATGCGAGCCATCTTCCCGCACCTCCTCCTAAAGTAGTGAACCGACTGCAACCAAACTAAGTACACATACTGCTTACTATCAGGCGAACAACCGCTGTCACGAATTAGACACCTATTACTCACGCTACAGGAGACACGGAGTCGTAAACTACGATATTCCTGAATTACTGCAAAACCATGCGTGCCATCTTCCTGCACCTCCTCCTAAAGTAGTGGACCGACTGTAACCAAACTCGATACACATACTGTTTACTATCAGGCGAACAACCGCTGTCACGAATTACGCACCTACCACTCACGCTACAGGAGACACGAAGTCGTTAATTACGATATTCTTCAATTACTGCAAAACCATGCGAGCCATCTTACTGCACCTCCTCCTAAAGTAGTGGACCGACTACGACCAAACTCTTTACACATACTGCTTACTATCAGGCGAACAACCGCTGTCATGAATTAAATACCTACCTCTCACGCTACAGGGTTCACGAATTCGTAAACTACGATATTCTTGAATTACTGCAAAACCATGCGAGCCATCTTCCTGCACCTCCTCCTAAAGTAGTGGACCGACTGCAAACCAACTCGGTACACATACTGCTTACTATCAGGCGAACAACCGCTGTCAACAATTAAACACCTAGCACTCACGCTACAGGAGACACGAAGTCGTAAACTACGATATTCTTGAATTACTGCAAAACCATGCGAGCAATCTTCCTGCACCTCCTGCTAAAGTAGTGGACCGACTGCAACCAAACTCGATACACATACTGGTTAGTATCAGGCGAACAACCGCTGTCATGAATTATACACCTTCCACTCACGCTACAGGAGACACGAAGTCGGAAACTACGATATTCTTGAATTACTGCAAAACCATGCGAGCAATCTTCCTGCACCTCCTCCTAAAGTAGTGGACCGACTGCAACCAAACTCTGTACACACACTGATTACTATCAGGGGAACAACGGCTGCTATGAATTAAACACCTACCACTCATGCTACAGGACACAAGAAGACGTAAACTACGATATTCTTGTATTACTGCAAAACCATGCGAGCCATCTTTCTGCACCTCCTCCTAAAGTAGTGGACCGACTGCAACCAAACTCGGTACACATACTGCTTACTATCAGGCGAACAACCGCAGTCATGAATTAAATACCTACCACTCACGCTACAGGAGACAAGAAGTCGTAAACTACGATATTCTGGAATTACTGCAAAACCATGCGAGCCATCTTCTTGCACCTCCTCCTAAAGTAGTGGACCGACTGCAACCAAACTCGGTACACTTACTGCTTAGTATCAGGCGAACCACCGCTGTCATGAATTAAACACCTACCACTCACGCTACAGGACACAAGAAGTCGTAAACTTCGATATTCTTGTATTACTGCAAAAACATGCGAGCCATCTTCCTGCACCTCCTCCTAAAGTAGTGGACCGAGTGCAACCAAACTCGGTACACACACTGCCTACTATCAGGGGAACAACCGCTGACATGAATTAAACACCCACCACTCACGCTACAGGAGACAAGAAGTGGTAAACTACGATATTCTTGTATTACTGCAAAACCATGCGAGCCATCTTCCTGCACGTCCTCCTAAAGTAGTGGACCGACTGCAACCAAACTCGGTACACATACTACTTACTATCAGGCGAACAACCGCTGTCATGAATTAAATACCTACCACTCACGCTACAGGAGACATGAAGTCGTAAACTATGATATTATGGAATTACTGCAAAACCATGCGAGCCATCTTCCTGCATCTCCTCCTAAAGTAGTGGACCGACTGCAACCAAACACGGTACACATACTGCTTACAATCAGGCGATTAACCGCTCTCATGAATTAATCACCTACCACTCACGCTACAGGTAACACGAAGTCGTAAACTAAGATATTCTTCAATTACTGAAAAACCATGCGAATAATCTTCCAGCACCTCCTCCTAAAGTAGTGGACCGACTGCAACCAAACTCGATACACATACTGCTTACTATCAGGCGAACATCCGCTCTCATGAATTAAACACCTACCACTCACGCTACAGGAGACAAGAAGTCGTAAACTACGATATTCTTGAATTACTGCAAAACCTTGCGAGCCATCTTCCTGCATCTTCTCCTAAAGTAGTAGACCGACTGCAACCAAACACGTTACACATACTGCTTACTATCAGGCGAACAACCGTTGTCATGAATTAAACTCCTACCACTCACGCTACAGGAGACACGAAGTCGTAAACAACGATAATCTTGAATTACTGCAAAACCATGCGATCAATCTTCCTGCTCCGCCTCCTAAAGTAGTGGACCGACTGTAACCAAACTCGATACACATACTGTTTACTATCAGGCGAACAACCGCTGTCATCAATAAAACACCTACCACTCACGCTACAGGAGACACGAAGTCGTAAACTACGATATTCTTGTATTACTGCAAACCCATGCGAGCGATCTTCCTGCACCTCCTCCTAAAGTAGTGGACCGACTGCAACCAAACTCGGTACACATACTGCTAACTATCAGCCAAATAACCGCTGTCATGAATTAAACACCTACCACTCACGCTACAGGAGACACGAAGTCGTAAACTACGATATTCTTGAATTACTGCAAAACCATGCGAGTCATCTTCCCGCACCTCCTCCTCCAGTAGTGGACCGACTGCAACCAAAGTCGGTACACATACTGCTTACTATCAGGCGAACAACCGCTGTCATGAATTAAACACCACTCACGCTACAGGAGACACGAAGTCGTAAATTAAAATATTCTTCAATTACTGCAAAACGATGCGAGACATTTTCCTGCACATCCTCCTAAAGTAGTGGACCGACTACGACCAAACTCTTTACACAAACTGCTTACTATCAGGCGAACAACCGATGTCATGAATTAAATACCTACCTCTCACGCTACAGGAGACACGAAGTCGTAAACTACGATACTCTTGAATTACTGCAAAACCATGCGAGCCCTTTTCCTGCACCTCCTCCTAAAGTAGTAGACCGACTGCAACAATCTCGGTACACGTACGGCTTACTATCAGGCGAACAACCGCTGTCATTAATTAAACACCTACCACTCACTCCACAGGAGACACGAAGTCGTAAACTACGATATTCTTGAATTACAGCAAAACCATTCGAGCCATTTTCCTGCACCTCCTCCTAAAGTAGTGGACCGACTGCAACCAAACTCGGTACACATACTGGTTAGTATCAGGCGACCAACCGCTGTCATGAATTAAACACCACTCACGCTACAGGAGACACGAAGTCGTAAACTACGATGTTCTTGAATTACTTGCAAAATCTTGCGAGCCATCTTCCTGCACCTCCTCCTAAAGTAGTGGGCCGGCTGCAATCAAACTCGGTACACAAACTGCATACTATCAGGCGAACAACCGCAGTCATGTATTAAACACCTACCACTCACGCTACAGGAGACACGATCAGGCGAACAACCGCAGTCTTGAATTAAACAACTACCACTCACGGTACAGGAGACACGAAGTCGTAAACTACGATATTCTTGAATTACTGCAAAACCAAGCGAGTCACCTTCCCGCACCTCCTCCTCCAGTGGTGGACCGACTGCAACCAAACTCGGTACACATACTGCTTACTATCAGGCGAACAACCGCTATCATGAATTAAACACCACTCACGCTACAGGAGACACGAAGTCGTAAATTAAGATATTCTTCAATTACTGCAAAACCATGCGAGCCTTCTTCCTGCACCTCCTCCTAAAGTAGTGGACCGACTACGACCAAACTCGGTACACATACTGCTTACCATCAGACGAACAACCGCTGTCATGAATTAACTACCTACCTGTCACGCTACAGGAGTCACGATGTCGTAAACTACGAAATTCTTGAATTACTGCAAAACCATGCGAGCCATCTTCCCGCACCTCCTCCTAAAGTAGTGAACCGACAGCAACCAAAATCGGTACACAAACTGCTTACTATCAGGCGAACAACCGCTGTCATGAATTAGACACCTATCACTCACGATACAGGAGACACGGAGTCGTAAACTACGATATTCCTGAATTACTGCAAAACCATGCGAGCCATCTTCCTGCACCTCCTCCTCCAGTAGTGGACCGACTGCAACCAACTCGGTACACATTCTGCTTACTATCAGGCGAGCAACCGCTGTCATGAATTAAACACCTACCACTCACGCTACAGGAGACACGATGTCGTAAACTACGATATTCTTCAATTACTGCAAAACCATGCGAGCCATCTTCCTGCACCTCCTCCTCCAGTAGTGCACCGACTACGACCAAACTCTTTACACATACTGCTTACTATCAGGCGAACAACCGCTGTCATGAATTAAATACCTACCTCTCACGCTACAGGGTTCACGAAGTCGTAAACTACGATATTCTTGAATTACTGCAAAACCATGCGAGCCATCTACCTGCACCTCCTCCGAAAGTAGTGGACCGACTGCAACCAAACACGGTACACATACAGCGTACTATCAGGCGAACAACCGCTGTCATGAATTAAACACCTATCACTCACGCTACAGGAGACACGAAGTCGTAAACTACGAAATTCTTGAATTACTGCAAAACCATTCGAGCCATCTTCCTGCACCACCTCCTAAAGTAGTGGACCAACTGCAACCAAACTCTGTACACATACTCATTACTATCAGGGGAACAACCGCTGCTATGAATTAAACACCTACCACTCACGCTACAGGAGACACGAAGTCGTAAACTACGATATTCTTGAATTACTGCAAAACCATGCGAGTCACCTTCCCGCACCTCCTCCTCCAGTAGTGGAGCGACTGCAACCAAACTCGGTACACATACTGCTTACTATCAGGCGAAAAACCGCTGTCATGAATTAAACACCACTCACGCTACAGGAGACACGAAGTCGTAAATTAAGATATTCTTCAATTACTGCAAAACCATGGGAGCCTTCTTCCTGCACCTCCTCCTAAAGTAGTGGACAGACTACGACCAAACTCGGTACACATACTGCTTACTATCAGACGAACAACCGCTGTCATGAATTAAATACCTACCTCTCACGCTACAGGAGTCACGAAGTCGTAAACTACGATATTCTTGAATTACTGCAAAACCATGCGAGCCATCTTCCCGCACCTCCTCCTAAAGTAGTGAACCGACTGCAACCAAACTAAGTACACATACTGCTTACTATCAGGCGAACAACCGCTGTCACGAACTAGACACCTATTACTCACGCTACAGGAGACACGGAGTCGTAAACTACGATATTCCTGAATTACTGCAAAACCATGCGTGCCATCTTCCTGCACCTCCTCCTAAAGTAGTGGACCGACTGTAACCAAACTCGATACACATACTGTTTACTATCAGGCGAACAACCGCTGTCACGAATTACGCACCTACCACTCACGCTACAGGAGACACGAAGTCGTTAATTACGATATTCTTCAATTACTGCAAAACCATGCGAGCCATCTTACTGCACCTCCTCCTAAAGTAGTGGACCGACTACGACCAAACTCTTTACACATACTGCTTACTATCAGGCGAACAACCGCTGTCATGAATTAAATACCTACCTCTCACGCTACAGGGTTCACGAATTCGTAAACTACGATATTCTTGAATTACTGCAAAACCATGCGAGCCATCTTCCTGCACCTCCTCCTAAAGTAGTGGACCGACTGCAAACCAACTCGGTACACATACTGCTTACTATCAGGCGAACAACCGCTGTCAACAATTAAACACCTAGCACTCACGCTACAGGAGACACGAAGTCGTAAACTACGATATTCTTGAATTACTGCAAAACCATGCGAGCAATCTTCCTGCACCTCCTGCTAAAGTAGTGGACCGACTGCAACCAAACTCGATACACATACTGGTTAGTATCAGGCGAACAACCGCTGTCATGAATTATACACCTTCCACTCACGCTACAGGAGACACGAAGTCGGAAACTACGATATTCTTGAATTACTGCAAAACCATGCGAGCAATCTTCCTGCACCTCCTCCTAAAGTAGTGGACCGACTGCAACCAAACTCTGTACACACACTGATTACTATCAGGGGAACAACGGCTGCTATGAATTAAACACCTACCACTCATGCTACAGGACACAAGAAGACGTAAACTACGATATTCTTGTATTACTGCAAAACCATGCGAGCCATCTTTCTGCACCTCCTCCTAAAGTAGTGGACCGACTGCAACCAAACTCGGTACACATACTGCTTACTATCAGGCGAACAACCGCAGTCATGAATTAAATACCTACCACTCACGCTACAGGAGACACGAAGTCGTAAACTACGATATTCTGGAATTACTGCAAAACCATGCGAGCCATCTTCTTGCACCTCCTCCTAAAGTAGTGGACCGACTGCAACCAAACACGGTACACTTACTGCTTAGTATCAGGCGAACCACCGCTGTCATGAATTAAACACCTACCACTCACGCTACAGGACACAAGAAGTCGTAAACTTCGATATTCTTGTATTACTGCAAAAACATGCGAGCCATCTTCCTGCACCTCCTCCTAAAGTAGTGGACCGACTGCAACCAAACTCGGTACACACACTGCCTACTATCAGGGGAACAACCGCTGACATGAATTAAACACCCACCACTCACGCTACAGGAGACAAGAAGTGGTAAACTACGATATTCTTGTATTACTGCAAAACCATGCGAGCCATCTTCCTGCACGTCCTCCTAAAGTAGTGGACCGACTGCAACCAAACTCGGTACACATACTACTTACTATCAGGCGAACAACCGCTGTCATGAATTAAATACCTACCACTCACGCTACAGGAGACATGAAGTCGTAAACTATGATATTATGGAATTACTGCAAAACCATGCGAGCCATCTTCCTGCATCTCCTCCTAAAGTAGTGGACCGACTGCAACCAAACACGGTACACATACTGCTTACAATCAGGCGATTAACCGCTCTCATGAATTAATCACCTACCACTCACGCTACAGGTAACACGAAGTCGTAAACTAAGATATTCTTCAATTACTGAAAAACCATGCGAATAATCTTCCAGCACCTCCTCCTAAAGTAGTGGACCGACTGCAACCAAACTCGATACACATACTGCTTACTATCAGGCGAACATCCGCTCTCATGAATTAAACACCTACCACTCACGCTACAGGAGACAAGAAGTCGTAAACTACGATATTCTTGAATTACTGCAAAACCTTGCGAGCCATCTTCCTGCATCTTCTCCTAAAGTAGTAGACCGACTGCAACCAAACACGTTACACATACTGCTTACTATCAGGCGAACAACCGTTGTCATGAATTAAACTCCTACCACTCACGCTACAGGAGACACGAAGTCGTAAACAACGATAATCTTGAATTACTGCAAAACCATGCGATCAATCTTCCTGCTCCGCCTCCTAAAGTAGTGGACCGACTGTAACCAAACTCGATACACATACTGTTTACTATCAGGCGAACAACCGCTGTCATCAATAAAACACCTACCACTCACGCTACAGGAGACACGAAGTCGTAAACTACGATATTCTTGTATTACTGCAAACCCATGCGAGCGATCTTCCTGCACCTCCTCCTAAAGTAGTGGACCGACTGCAACCAAACTCGGTACACATACTGCTAACTATCAGCCAAATAACCGCTGTCATGAATTAAACACCTACCACTCACGCTACAGGAGACACGAAGTCGTAAACTACGATATTCTTGAATTACTGCAAAACCATGCGAGTCATCTTCCCGCACCTCCTCCTCCAGTAGTGGACCGACTGCAACCAAAGTCGGTACACATACTGCTTACTATCAGGCGAACAACCGCTGTCATGAATTAAACACCACTCACGCTACAGGAGACACGAAGTCGTAAATTAAAATATTCTTCAATTACTGCAAAACGATGCGAGACATTTTCCTGCACATCCTCCTAAAGTAGTGGACCGACTACGACCAAACTCTTTACACAAACTGCTTACTATCAGGCGAACAACCGATGTCATGAATTAAATACCTACCTCTCACGCTACAGGAGACACGAAGTCGTAAACTACGATACTCTTGAATTACTGCAAAACCATGCGAGCCCTTTTCCTGCACCTCCTCCTAAAGTAGTAGACCGACTGCAACAATCTCGGTACACGTACGGCTTACTATCAGGCGAACAACCGCTGTCATTAATTAAACACCTACCACTCACTCCACAGGAGACACGAAGTCGTAAACTACGATATTCTTGAATTACAGCAAAACCATTCGAGCCATTTTCCTGCACCTCCTTCTAAAGTAGTAGACCGACTGCAACCAATCACGTTACACATACTGCTTACTATCAGGCGAACATCCGCTCTCATGAAATAAACACCTAGCACTCACGCTACAAGAGACACGATGTCGTAAACTACGATATTCTTGAATTACTGCAAAATCATGCGAGCAATCTTCCTGCACCTCCTCCTAAAGTAGTGGACCGACTGCAACCAAACTCGATACACATACTGGTTAGTATCAGGCGAACAACCGCTGTCGCGAATTAAACACCTACCACTCACGCTACAGGAGACACGAAGTCGTAAACTACGAAATTCTTGAATTACTGCAAAACCATACGAGCCATCTTCCTGCACCTCCTCCTAAAGTTTTGGACCGACTGCAACCAAACTCTGTACACATACTGATTACTATCAGGGGAACAACCGCTGCTATGAATTAAACACCTACCACTCATGCTACAGGAGACAAGAAGTCGTAAACTACGATATTCTGGAATTACTGCAAAACCATACGTGCCATCTTCCTGCACCTCCTCCTAAAGTATTGGACCGACTGCATCCAAACTCTGTACACATACTGCTTACAATCAGGCGATTAACCGCTCTCATGAATTAATCACCTACCACTCACGCTACAGGAGACACGAAGTCGTAAACAACGATATTCTTGAATCACTGCAAAACCATGCGAGCCAACTTCCTGCACCTCCTCCTCCAGTAATGGACCGACTGCAACCAAACTCGGTAAACATACTGCTTACTATTAGGCGAACAACCGCTGTCATGAATTAAACACCACTTACGCTACAGAAGATACGAAGTCGTAAACTAAGAAATTCTTCAATTACTGCAAAACCATGCGAACAATCTTCCAGCACCTCCTCCTAAAGTAGTGGACCGACTGCAACCAAACTCGGTACACATACTGCTAACTATCAGGCGAACAACCGCTGTCATGAATTAATCACCTACCACATACGCTACAGGAGACACGAAGACGTAAACTACGATGTTCTTGAATTACTTGCAAAATCTTGCGAGCCATCTTCCTGCACCTCCTCCTAAAGTAGTGGGCCGACTGCAATCAAACTCGGTACACATACTGCTTACTATCAGGCGAACAACCGCAGTCATGAATTAAACACCTACCACTCACGCTACAGGAGACACGAAGTCGTAAACTACGATATTCTTGAATTACTGCAAATCCATGCGAGTCATCTTCCCGCACCTCCTCCTCCAGTAGTGGACCGACTGCAACCAAACTCCGTACACATTCTGCTTACTATCAGGCGAACAACCGCTGTCATGAATTAAACACCACTCACGCTACAGGAGACACGAAGTCGTAAATTAAGATGTTCTTCAATTACTGCAAAACCATGCGAGCCTTCTTCCTGCATCTCCTCCTAAAGTAGTGGACCGACTACGACCAAACTCGGTACACATACTGCTTACTATCAGACGAACGACCGCTGTCATGAATTAAATACCTATCTCTCACGCTACAGGAGTCACGAAGTCGTAAACTACGATATTCTTGAATTACTGCAAAACCATGCGAGCCATCTTCCCGCACATCCTCCTATAGTAGTGAACCGACTGCAACCAAACTCGGTACACATACTGCTTACTATCAGGCGAACAACCGCTGTCATGAATTAGACACCTATCACTCACGCTACAGGAGACACGAAGTCGTAAACTACGATATTCCTGAATTACTGCAAAACCATGCGAGCAATCTTCCTGCACCTCCTCCTAAAGTAGTGGACCGACTGCAACCAAACTCGGTACACATACTGCTAACTATCAGGCGAACAACCGCTGTCATGAATTAATCACCTACCACATACGCTACAGGAGACACGAAGACGTAAACTACGATGTTCTTGAATTACTTGCAAAATCTTGCGAGCCATCTTCCTGCACCTCCTCCTAAAGTAGTGGGCCGACTGCAATCAAACTCGGTACACATACTGCTTACTATCAGGCGAACAACCGCTGTCCTGAATTAAACACCTACCACTCACGCTACAGGAGACACGAAGTCGTAAATTAAAATATTCTTCAATTACTGCAAAACGATGCGAGACATTTTCCTGCACATCCTCCTAAAGTAGTGGACCGACTACGACCAAACTCTTTACACAAACTGCTTACTATCAGGCGAACAACCGATGTCATGAATTAAATACCTACCTCTCACGCTACAGGAGACACGAAGTCGTAAACTACGATACTCTTGAATTACTGCAAAACCATGCGAGCCCTTTTCCTGCACCTCCTCCTAAAGTAGTAGACCGACTGCAACAATCTCAGTACACGTACGGCTTACTATCAGGCGAACAACCGCTGTCATTAATTAAACACCTACCACTCACTCCACAGGAGACACGAAGTCGTAAACTACGATATTCTTGAATTACAGCAAAACCATTCGAGCCATTTTCCTGCACCTCCTTCTAAAGTAGTAGACCGACTGCAACCAATCACGTTACACATACTGCTTACTATCAGGCGAACATCCGCTCTCATGAAATAAACACCTACCACTCACGCTACAGGAGACACGAAGTCGTAAACTACGATATTCTTGTATTACTGCAAACCCATGCGAGCGATCTTCCTGCACCTCCTCCTAAAGTAGTGGACCGACTGCAACCAAACTCGGTACACATACTGCTAACTATCAGGCAAATAACCGCTGTCATGAATTCAACACCTACCACTCACGCTACAGGAGACACGAAGTCGTAAACTACGATATTCTTGAATTACTGCAAAATCATGCGAGTCATCTTCCCGCACCTCCTCCTCCAGTAGTGGACCGACTGCAACCAAAGTCGGTATACATACTGCTTACTATCAGGCGAACAACCGCTGTCATGAATTAAACACCACTCACGCTACAGGAGACACGATGTCGTAAATTAAGATATTCTTCAATTACTGCAAAACCATGCGAGCCATTTTCCTGCACCTCCTCCTAAAGTAGTGGACCGACTACGACCAAACTCTTTACACAAACTGCTTACTATCAGGCGAACAACCGATGTCAAGAATTAAATACCTACCTCTCACGCTACAGGGGTCACGAAGTCGTAAACTACGATATTCTTGAATTACTGCAAAACCATGCGAGCAATCTTCCTGCACCTCCTCCTAAAGTAGTGGACCGACTGCAACCCAACTCGGTACACATACTGCTTACTATCAGGCGAACAACCGCTGTCATGAATTAAACACCTAGCACTCACGCTACAAGAGACACGATGTCGTAAACTACGATATTCTTGAATTACTGCAAAATCATGCGAGCAATCTTCCTGCACCTCCTCCTAAAGTAGTGGACCGACTGCAACCAAACTCGATACACATACTGGTTAGTATCAGGCGAACAACCGCTGTCATGAATTAAACACCTACCACTCACGCTACAGGAGACACGAAGTCGTAAACTACGAAATTCTTGAATTACTGCAAAACCATACGAGCCATCTTCCTGCACCTCCTCCTAAAGTTTTGGACCGACTGCAACCAAACTCTGTACACATACTTATTACTATCAGGGGAACAACCGCTGCTATGAATTAAACACCTACCACTCATGCTACAGGAGACAAGAAGTCGTAAACTACGATATTCTGGAATTACTGCAAAACCATACGTGCCATCTTCCTGCAACTCCTCCTAAAGTATTGGACCGACTGCATCCAAACTCTGTACACATACTGCTTACAATCAGGCGATTAACCGCTCTCATGAATTAATCACCTACCACTCACGCTACAGGAGACACGAAGTCGTAAACAACGATATTCTTGAATCACTGCAAAACCATGCGAGCCAACTTCCTGCACCTCCTCCTCCAGTAATGGACCGACTGCAACCAAACTCGGTAAACATACTGCTTACTATTAGGCGAACAACCGCTGTCATGAATTAAACACCACTTACGCTACAGAAGATACGAAGTCGTAAACTAAGAAATTCTTCAATTACTGCAAAACCATGCGAACAATCTTCCAGCACCTCCTCCTAAAGTAGTGAACCGACTGCAACCAAACTCGGTACACATACTGCTAACTATCAGGCGAACAACCGCTGTCATGAATTAATCACCTACCACATACGCTACAGGAGACACGAAGACGTAAACTACGATGTTCTTGAATTACTTGCAAAATCTTGCGAGCCATCTTCCTGCACCTCCTCCTAAAGTAGTGGGCCGACTGCAATCAAACTCGGTACACATACTGCTTACTATCAGGAGAACAACCGCAGTCATGAATTAAACACCTACCACTCACGCTACAGGAGACACGAAGTCGTAAACTACGATATTCTTGAATTACTGCAAATCCATGCGAGTCATCTTCCCGCACCTCCTCCTCCAGTAGTGGACCGACTGCAACCAAACTCGGTACACATTCTGCTTACTATCAGGCGAACAACCGCTGTCATGAATTAAACACCACTCACGCTACAGGAGACACGAAGTCGTAAATTAAGATGTTCTTCAATTACTGCATAACCATGCGAGCCTTCTTCCTGCATCTCCTCCTAAAGTAGTGGAGCGACTACGATCAAACTCGGTACACATACTGCTTACTATCAGACGAACGACCGCTGTCATGAATTAAATACCTATCTCTCACGCTACAGGAGTCACGAAGTCGTAAACTACGATATTCTTGAATTACTGCAAAACCATGCGAGCCATCTTCCCGCACCTCCTCCTATAGTAGTGAACCGACTGCAACCAAACTCGGTACACATACTGCTTACTATCAGGCGAACAACCGCTGTCATGAATTAGACACCTATCACTCACGCTACAGGAGACACGAAGTCGTAAACTACGATATTCCTGAATTACTGCAAAACCATGCGAGCAATCTTCCTGCACCTCCTCCTAAAGTAGTGGACCGACTGCAACCAAACTCGGTACACATACTGGTTAGTATCAGGCGAACAACCGCTGACATGAATTATACACCTACCACTCACGCTACAGGAAACAAGAGGTCGGAAAGTACGATATTCTTGTATTACTGCAAAAACATGCGAGTCATCTTCCTGCACCTCCTCCTAAAGTAGTGGACCGACTGCAACCAAACTCGGTACACATACTGGTTAGTATCAGGCGAACAACCGCTGTCCTGAATTAAACACCTACCACTCACGCTACAGGAGACAAGAAGTCGTAAACTACGATATTCTTGTATTACTGCAAAAACATGCGAGCCATCTTCCTGCACCTCCTCCTAAAGTAGTGGATCGACTGCAACCAAACTCAGTACACATACTGCTTACTATCAGGGGAACAACCGCTGACATGAATTAAACACCTACCACTCAAGCTACAGGAGACAAGAAGTCGTAAACTACGATATTGTTGTATTACTGCAAAACCATGCGAGCCATCTTCCTGCACCTCCTCCTAAAGTAGTGGACCGACTGCAACCAAACCCGGTACACATACTGCTTACTATCAGGCGAACAACCGCTGACATGAATTAAACACCTACTACTCACGCTACAGGAGACACGAAGTCGTAAACTACGATGTTCTTGAATTGCTTGCGAAACCATGCGAGCCATCTTCCTGCACCTCCTCCTTAAGTAGTGGGCCGACTGCGATCAAACTCGGCACACATACTGCTTACTATCACGCGAACAACCGCAGTCATGAATTAAACACCTACCACTCACGCTACAGGAGACACGAAGAAGTAAACCACGATATTCTTGAATTACTGCAAAACTATGCGAGCAATCTTCCTGCACCTCCTCCTAAAGTAGTGGACCGACTGCATCCAAACTCGGTACACGTACTGCTGACTATCAGGCGAACAATCGCTGTCATGAATTAAACCCCTACCACTCACGCTACATGAGACGCGAAGTCGTAAACTACGATATTCCTGAATTACTGCAAAATCATGCGAAGCATCATCCTGCACCTCCTCCTAAAGTTGTGGACCGACTGCAATCAAACTCGGTACACATACTGCTTACTATCAGGCGAACAACAACTGAGTTGAATTAAACACCTACCACTCACGCTACAGGAGACACGAAGTCGTAAACTACGATATTCTTGTATTACTGCAAAACCATGCGAGCCATCTTCTTGCACCAACTCCTAAAGTAGTGGACCGAATGCAACCAAACTCGGTACACATACTGCTTACTATCAGGCGAACAACCGCTGTCATGAATTAAACACCTACCACTCACGCTACAGGAGACACGAAGTCGTAAATTACGATATTCTTCAATTACTGCAAAACCATGCGAGCCATCTTCCTGCACCTCCACCTAAAGTAGTGGACCGACTGTAACCAAACTCGATACACATACTGTTAACTATCAGGCTAACAACCGCTGTCATGAATAAAACACCTACCACTCATGATCCAGGAGACACGAAATCGTAAACTACGATATTCTTGAATTACTGCAATACCTTGCGAGCCATCTTCCTGCACCTACTCCTAAAGTAGTGGACCGACTGCAACCAAACTCGGTACACATACTGCTTGCTATCAGGAGAACAACTGCTTCCATAAATTAAACACCTACCACTCACGCTGCAGGAGACACGAAGTCGTAAACGACGATATTCTTGAATTCCTGCAAAACCATGCGAGCCATATTCCTGCACCTCCTCCGCCAGTAGTGGACCGACTGCAACCAAACTCGGTACACATACTGCTTACTATCAGGCTAACAACCGATGTCATGAATTAAACACTTACCACTCACGCTACAGGAGACACGAAGTCGTAAACTACGATGTTCTTGAATTACTTGCAATACCATGCAAGCCATCTTCCTGCACCTCCACCTAAAGTAGTGGACCGACTGCAATCAAACTCGGTACACATACTGCTTACTATAAGGCGAACAATCGCAGTCATGAATTAATCACCTACCACTCACGCTACAGGAGACACGAAGTCATAAACTACGATATCCTTGAATTACTGCAAAACCATGCGAGCCATCTTCCTGCACCTCCTCCTAAAGTAGTGGACCGACTGCAACCCAACTCGGTACACATACTGCTTACTATCAGGCGAACAACCGCTGTCATGAATTAAAAACCTAGCCCTCACGCTACAGGAGACACGAAGTCATAAATTAAGATATTCTTCAATTACTGCAAAACAATGCGAGCTATCTTCCTGCACCTCCTCCTAAAGTAGATGACCGACTACGACCAAACTCGGTACACATACTGCTTACTATCAGGCGAACTACCGCTGTCATGAATTAAATACCTTCCTCTCACGCTACAGGAGTCAGGAAGTCGTAAACTACGATATTCTTGAATTACTGCAAAACCATGCGAGCCATCTTCCTGCACCTCCTCCTAAAGTAGTGGACCGACTGCAACCAAACTCGGTACACATACTGCTTACTATCAGGCGAACAACCGCTGTCATGAAAAAACACCTATCACTCACGCTACAGGGGACACGAAGTCGTAAACTACGATAGTCCTGAATTACTGCAAAACCATGCAAGCCATCTTCCTGCACCTCCTCCTAAAGTAGTGGACCGACTGCAACCAACTCGATACACATACTGCTTAATATCAGGCGAACAACCGCTGTCATGAATTAAAACCCTAGCACTCACGCTACAGGAGACACGATGTCGTAAACTACGATATTCTTGAATTGCTGCAAAACCATGCGAGCAATCATCCTGCACCTCCTCCTAAAGTGGTGGACCGACTGCAACCAAACTCGGTACACATACTGGTTAGTATCAGGGGAACAACCGCTGTCGTGAAATTAACACCTACCACTCACGCTACAGGAGACACGAAGTCGTAAACTACGATATTCTTGAATTACTGCAAAACCATGCGAGTCATCTTCCTGCACCTCCTCCTCCAGTAGTGGACCGACTGCAGCCAAACTCGGTACACATACTGCTTACTATCAGGCGAACAACCGCTGTCATGAATTAAACACCACTCACGCTACAGGAGACACGAAGTCGTAAATTAAAATATTCTTCAATTACTGCAAAACCATTCGAGCCATCTTCCTGCACCTCCTCCTAAAGTAGTGGACCGACTACGACCAAACTCGGTACACATACTGCTTACTATCAGGCGAACAACGGCTGTCATGAATTAAATACCTACCTCTCACGCTACAGGAGTCACGAAGTCGTAAACTACGATATTCTTGTATTACTGCAAAACCATGCGAGCCATCTTCCTGCACCTCCTCCTAAAGTAGTGGACCGACTGCAACCAAACCCGGTACACATACTGCTTACTATCAGGCGAACAACCGCTGTCATGAATTAATCACCTACCACTCACGCTACAGGAGACACGAAGTCGTAAACAACGATGTTCTTGAATTACTTGCAAAATCTTGCGAGCCATCTTCCTGCACCTCCTCCTAAAGTAGTGGGCCGACTGCAGCCAAACTCGGTACACATACTGCTTACTATCAGGCGAACAACCGCTGTCATGAATTAAACACCACTCACGCTACAGGAGACACGAAGTCGTAAACTACGATTTTCCTGAATTACTGCAAAACCATGCGAGCAATCTTCCTGCACCTCATCCGAAAGTAGTGGACCGACTGCAACCAAACTCGGTACACATACTGGTTAGTATCAGGCGAACAACCGCTGACATGAATTAAACACCTACCACTCACGCTACAGGAGACAAGAAGTCGTAAACTACGATATTCTTGTATTACTGCAAAAACATGCGAGCCATCTTCCTGCACCTCCTCCTAAAGTATTGGTCCGACTGCAACCAAACTCGGTACACATACTGGTTAGTATCAGGCGAACAACCGCTGTCCTGAATTAAACACCTACCACTCACGCTACAGGAGACAAGAAGCCGTAAACTACGATATTCTTGTATTACTGCAAAAACATGCGAGCCATCTTCCTGCACCTACTCCTAAAGTAGTGGATCGACTGCAACCAAACTCAGTACACATACTGCTTTCTATCAGGGGAACAACCGCTGACATGAATTAAACACCTACCACTCACGCT
Source organism: Locusta migratoria (assembly GCA_026315105.1). Taxonomy (NCBI): domain Eukaryota; kingdom Metazoa; phylum Arthropoda; class Insecta; order Orthoptera; family Acrididae; genus Locusta; species Locusta migratoria. The sequence continues at coordinate 6,517,500 of CM048752.1, read as the reverse complement.
ACAGGAGACAAGAAGTCGTAAACTACGATATTATTGTATTACTGCAAAACCATGCAAGCCATCTTCCTGCACCTCCTCCTAAAGTAGTGGACCGACTGCAACCTAACCCGTACACATACTGCTTACTATCAGGCGAACAACCGCTGTCATGAATTAAACACCTACCACTCACGTTACAGGAGACACAGAGTCGTAAACTACGATGTTCTTGAATTACTTGCAAAACCATGCGAGCCATCTTCCTGCACCTCCTCCTAAAGTAGTGGACCGGCTGCAATCAAACGCGGCACACATACTGCTTACTATCACGCGAACAACCGCAGTCATGAATTAAACACCTACCACTCACGCTACAGGAGACACGAAGTCGTAAACCACGATATTATTGAATTACTGCAAAACTATGGGAGCAATCTTCCTGCACCTCCTCCTAAAGTAGTGGACCGACTGCATCCAAACTCGGTACACGTACTGCTGACTATCAGGCGAACAATCGCTGTCATGAATTAAACACCTACCACTCACGCTACATGAGACACGAAGTCGTAAACTACGATATTCCTGAATTACTGCAAAATCATGCGAGGCATCATCCTGCACCTCCTCCTAAAGTAGTGGACCGACTGCAATCAAACTCGGTACACATACTGCTTACTATCAGGCGAACAACAACTGAGTTGAATTAAACACCTACCACTCACGCTACAGGAGACACGAAGTCGTAAACTACGATATTCTTGTATTACTGTAAAACCATGCGAGCCATCTTCCTGCATCAACTCCTAATGTAGTGGACCGTATGCAACCAAACTCGGTACACATACTGCTTACTATCAGGCGAACAACCGCTGTCATGAATTAAACACCTACTACTCACGCTACAGGAGACACGAAGTCGTAAATTACGATATTCTTCAATTACTGCAAAACCATGCGAGCCATCTTCCTGCACCTCCTCCTAAAGTAGTTGACCGACTGTAACCAAACTCGATACACATACTGTTTACTATCAGGCGAACAACCGCTGTCATGAATAAAACACCTACCACTCACGACCCAGGAGACACGATACCGTAAACTACGATATTCTTGAATTACTGCAATACCTTGCGAGCCATCTTCCTGCACCTCCTCCTAAAGTAGTGGACCGACTGCAACCAAACTTGTTACACATACTGCTTGCTATCAGGAGAACATTTGCTTCCATAAATTAAACACCTACCACTCACGCTACAGGAGACACGAAGTCGTAAACGACGATATCCTGAATTCCTGCAAAACCATGCGAGTCATATTCTTGCACCTCCTCCTCCAGTAGTGGACCGACTGCAACCAAACTCGGTACACATACTGCTTACTATCAGGCTAACAACCGATGTCATGAATTAAACACTTACCACTCACGCTACAGGAGACACGAAGTCGTAAACTACGATATTCTTGTATTACTGCAAACCCATGCGAGTCATCGTCCTGCACCTCCTCCTCCAGTAGTGGACCGACTGCAGCAAAACTCGGTACACATACAGCTTACTATCAGGCGAATAACCGCTGTCATGAATTAAACACATACCACTCACGCTACAGGAGACACGAAGACGTAAACTACGATGTTCTTGAATTACTTGCAATACCATCCGAGCCATCTTCCTGCACATCCTCCTAAAGTAGTGGACCGACTGCAATCAAACTCGGTACACATACTGCTTACTATCAGGCGAACAACCGCAGTCATGAATTAATCACCTACCACTCACGCTACAGGAGACACGAAGTCATAAACTACGATATCCTTGAATTACTGCAAAACCATGCGAGCCATCTTCCTGCACCTCCTCCTAAAGTAGTGGACCGACTGCAGCCAAACTCTGTACACATACTACTTACTATCAGGCGAACAACCGCTGTCATGAATTAGACACCTATCACTCACGCTACAGGAGACACGAAGTCGTAAACTACGATATTCCTGAATTACTGCAAAACCATGCAAGCCATCTTCCTGCACCTCCTCCTAAAGTAGTGGACCGACTGCAACCCAACTCGGTACACATACTGCTTACTATCAGGCGAACAACCGCTGTCATGAATTAAAAACCTAGCACTGATCCTACAGGAGACACGAAGTCAAAAATTAGGATATTCTTCAATTAATGCAAAACAATGCGAGCCATCTTCCTGCACCTCCTCCTAAAGTAGATGACCTACTACGACTAAACTCGGTACACATACTGCTTACTATCAGGCGAACTACCGCTGTCATGAATTAAATACCTTCCTCTCACGCTACAGGAGTCACGAAGTCGTAAACTACGATATTCTTGAATTACTGCAAAACCATGCGAGCCATCTTCCTGCACCTCCTCCTAAAGTAGTGGACCGACTGCAACCAAACTCGGTACACATACTGCTTACTATCAGGCGAACAACCGCTGTCATGAAAAAACACATATCACTCACGCTACAGGGGACACGAAGTCGTAAACTACGATATTCCTGAATTACTGCAACACCATGCAAGCCATCTTCCTGCACCTCCTCCTAAAGTAGTGGACCGACTGCAACCCAACTCGGTACACATACTGCTTAATATCAGGCGAACAACCGCTGTCATGAATTAAAAACCTAGCACTCACTCTACAGGAGACACGATGTCGTAAACTACGATATTCTTGAATTACTGCAAAACCATGCGAGCAATCATCCTGCACCTCCTCCTAAAGTAGTGGACCGACTGCAACCAAACTCGGTACACATACTGGTTAGCATCAGGCGAACCACAGCTGTCTTGAAATTAACACCTACCACTCACGCTACAGGAGACACGAAGTCGTAAACTACGATATTCTTGAATTACTGCAAAACCATGCGAGTCATCTTACTGCACCTCCTCCTCCAGTAGTGGACCGACTGCAGCCAAACTCGGTACACATACTGCTTACTATCAGGCGAACAACCGCTGTCATGAATTAAACACCACTCACGCTACAGGAGACACGAAGTCGTAAATTAAAATATTCCTCAATTACTGCAAAACCATGCGAACAATCTTCCTGCACCTCCTCCTAAAGTAGTGGACAGACTACGACCAAACTCGGTACACATAATGCTTACTATCAGGCGAACTACCGCTGTCATGAATAAAATACCTACCTCTCACGCTACAGGAGTCACGTAGTCGTAAACTACGATATTCTTGAATTACTGCAAAACCATGCGAGCAATGTTCCTGCACCTCCTACTAAAGTAGTGGACCGACTGCAACCAAACTCGGTACACATACTGCTTACTATCAGGCGAACAACCGCTGTCATGAATAAAACACCTATCACTCACGCTACAGGGCACACGAAGTCGTAAACTACGATATTCCTGAATTACTGCAAAACCATGCAAGCCATCTTCCTGCACCTCCTCCTAAAGTAGTGGACCGACTGCAACCAAACTCGGTACACATACTGCTTACTATCAGGGGAACAACCGCTGACATGAATTAAACACCTACCACTCACGCTACAGGAGACAAGAAGTCGTAAACTACGATATTCTTGTATTACTGCAAAACCATGCGAGCCATCTTCCTGCACCTCCTCCTAAAGTAGTGGACCGACTTCAACCAAACCCGGTACACATACTGCTTACTATCAGGCGAACAACCGCTGTCATGAAATAATCACCTACCACTCACGCTACAGGAGACACGAAGTCGTAAACAACGATGTTCTTGAATTACTTGCAAAATCTTGCGAGCCATCTTCCTGCACCTCCTCCTAAAGTAGTGGGCCGACTGCAATCAAACTCGGTACACATACTGCTTACCATCAGGCGAACAACCGCAGACATGAATTAAACACCTACCACTCACGCTACAGGAGACACGAAGTCGTTAATTAAGATATTCTTCAGTTACTGCAAAACCATGCGAGCCTTCTTCCTGCACCTCCTCTAAAGTAGTGGACCGACTGCAGCCAAACTCGGTAAACATACTGCTTACTATCAGACGAACTACCGCTGTCATGAATAAAATACCTACCTCTCACGCTACAGGAGTCACGTAGTCGTAAACTACGATATTCTTGAATTACTGCAAAACCATGCGAGCAATGTTCCTGCACCTCCTACTAAAGTAGTGGACCGACTGCAACCAAACTCGGTACACATACTGCTTACTATCAGGCGAACAACCGCTGTCATGAATAAAACACCTATCACTCACGCTACAGGGCACACGAAGTCGTAAACTACGATATTCCTGAATTACTGCAAAACCATGCAAGCCATCTTCCTGCACCTCCTCCTAAAGTAGTGGACCGACTGCAACCAAACTCGGTACACATACTGCTTACTATCAGGGGAACAACCGCTGACATGAATTAAACACCTACCACTCACGCTACAGGAGACAAGAAGTCGTAAACTACGATATTCTTGTATTACTGCAAAAACATGCGAGCCATCTTCCTGCACCTCCTCCTAAAGTAGTGGACCGACTGCAACCAAACTCGGTACACATACTGGTTAGTATCAGGCGAACAACCGCTGTCCTGAATTAAACACCTACCACTCACGCTACAGGAGACAAGAAGCCGTAAACTACGATATTCTTGTATTACTGCAAAAACATGCGAGCCATCTTCCTGCACCTACTCCTAAAGTAGTGGATCGACTGCAACCAAACTCAGTACACATACTGCTTACTATCAGGGGAACAACCGCTGACATGAATTAAACACCTACCACTCACGCTACAGGAGACAAGAAGTCGTAAACTACGATATTCTTGTATTACTGCAAAACCATGCGAGCCATCTTCCTGCACCTCCACCTAAAGTAGTGGACCGACTGCAACCTAACCCGTACACATACTGCTTACTATCAGGCGAACAACCGCTGTCATGAATTAAACACCTACCACTCACGTTACAGGAGACACAGAGTCGTAAACTGCGATGTTCTTGAATTACTTGCAAAACCATGCGAGCCATCTTCCTGCACCTGCTCCTAAAGTAGTGGACCGACTGCAATCAAACTCGGCACACATACTGCTTACTATCACGCGAACAACCGCAGTCATGAATTAAACACCTATCACTCACGCTACAGGGGACACGAAGTCGTAAACTACGATATTCCTGAATTACTGCAACACCATGCAAGCCATCTTCCTGCACCTCCTCCTAAAGTAGTGGACCGACTGCAACCCAACTCGGTACACATACTGCTTAATATCAGGCGAACAACCGCTGTCATGAATTAAAAACCTAGCACTCACTCTACAGGAGACACGATGTCGTAAACTACGATATTCTTGAATTACTGCAAAACCATGCGAGCAATCATCCTGCACCTCCTCCTAAAGTAGTGGACCGACTGCAACCAAACTCGGTACACATACTGGTTAGCATCAGGCGAACCACCGCTGTCTTGAAATTAACACCTACCACTCACGCTACAGGAGACACGAAGTCGTAAACTACGATATTCTTGAATTACTGCAAAACCATGCGAGTCATCTTACTGCACCTCCTCCTCCAGTAGTGGACCGACTGCAGCCAAACTCGGTACACATACTGCTTACTATCAGGCGAACAACCGCTGTCATGAATTAAACACCACTCACGCTACAGGAGACACGAAGTCGTAAATTAAAATATTCTTCAATTACTGCAAAACCATGCGAGCAATCTTCCTGCACCTCCTCCTAAAGTAGTGGACCGACTACGACCAAACTCGGTACACATAATGCTTACTATCAGGCGAACTACCGCTGTCATGAATTACGCACCTACCACTCACGCTACAGGAGTCACGTAGTCGTAAACTACGATATTCTTGAATTACTGCAAAACCATGCGAGCCATCTTCCTGCACCTCCTCCCAAAGTAGTGGACCGACTGCAACCAAACTCGGTACACATACTGCTTACTATCAGGCGAACAACCGCTGTCATGAATAAAACACCTATCACTCACGCTACAGGGCACACGAAGTCGTAAACTACGATATTCCTGAATTACTGCAAAACCATGCAAGCCATCTTCCTGCACCTCCTCCTAAAGTAGTGGACCGACTACGACCAAACTCGGTACACATAATGCTTACTATCAGGCGAACTACCGCTGTCATGAATAAAATACCTACCTCTCACACTACAGGAGTCACGTAGTCGTAAACTACGATATTCTTGAATTACTGCAAAACCATGCGAGCCATCTTCCTGCACCAACTCCTAATGTATTGGACCGACTGCAACCAAAGTCGGTACACATACTGCTTACTATCAGGCGAACAACCGCTGTCATGAATTAAACACCTACTACTCACGCTACAGGAGACACGAAGTCGCAAATTACGATATTCTTCAATTACTGCAAAACCATGCGAGCCATCTTCCTGCACCTCCTCCTAAAGTAGTTGACCGACTGTAACCAAACTCGATACACATACTGTTTACTATCAGGCGAACAACCGCTGTCATGAATAAAACACCTACCACTCACGACCCAGGAGACACGAAATCGTAAACTACGATATTCTTGAATTACTGCAATACCTTGCGAGCAATCTTCCTGCACCTCCTCCTAAAGAAGTGGACCGACTGCAAACAAACTCGTTACACATACTGCTTGCTATCAGGAGAACAACTGCTTCCATAAATTAAACACCTACCACTCACGCTACAGGAGACACGAAGTCGTAAACGACGATATTCTTGAATTCCTGCAAAACCATGCGAGTCATATTCCTGCACCTCCTCCTCCAGTAGTGGACCGACTGCAACCAAACTCGGTACACATACTGCTTACTATCAGGCTAACAACCGATGTCATGAATTAAACACTTACCACTCACGCTACAGGAGACACGAAGTCGTAAACCACGATATTCTTGTATTACTGCAAACCCATGCGAGTCATCGTCCTGCACCTCCTCCTCCAGTAGTGGACCGACTGCAGCCAAACTCGGTACACATACAGCTTACTATCAGGCGAATAACCGCTGTCATGAATTAAACACCTACCACTCACGCTACAGGAGACACGAAGACGTAAACTACGATGTTCTTGAATTACTTGCAATACCATGCGAGCCATCTTCCTGCACATCCTCCTAAAGTAGTGGACCGACTGCAATCAAACTCGGTACACATACTGCTTACTATCAGGCGAACAACCGCAGTCATGAATTAATCACCTACCACTCACGCTACAGGAGACACGAAGTCATAAACTACGATATCCTTGAATTACTGCAAAACCATGCGAGCCATCTTCCTGCACCTCCTCCTAAAGTAGTGGACCGACTGCAGCCAAACTCGGTACACATACTACTTACTATCAGGCGAACAACCGCTGTCATGAATTAGACACCTATCACTCACGCTACAGGTGACACGAAGTCGTAAACTACGATATTCCTGAATTACTGCAAAACCATGCAAGCCATCTTCCTGCACCTCCTCCTAAAGTAGTGGACCGACTGCAACCCAACTCGGTACACATACTGCTTACTATCAGGCGAACAACCGCTGTCATGAATTAAAAACCTAGCACTGATCCTACAGGAGACACGAAGTCATAAATTAGGATATTCTTCAATTAATGCAAAACAATGCGAGCCATCTTCCTGCACCTCCTCCTAAAGTAGATGACCTACTACGACCAAACTCGGTACACATACTGCTTACTATCAGGCGAACTACCGCTGTCATGAATTAAATACCTTCCTCTCACGCTACAGGAGTCACGAAGTCGTAAACTACGATATTCTTGAATTACTGCAAAACCATGCGAGCCATCTTCCTGCACCTCCTCCTAAAGTAGTGGACCGACTGCAAACAAACTCGGTACACATACTGCTTACTATCAGGCGAACAACCGCTGTCATGAAAAAACACCTATCACTCACGCTACAGGGGACACGAAGTCGTAAACTACGATATTCCTGAATTACTGCAACACCATGCAAGCCATCTTCCTGCACCTCCTCCTAAAGTAGTGGACCGACTGCAACCCAACTCGGTACACATACTGCTTAATATCAGGCGAACAACCGCTGTCATGAATTAAAAACCTAGCACTCACTCTACAGGAGACACGATGTCGTAAACTACGATATTCTTGAATTACTGCAAAACCATGCGAGCAATCATCCTGCACCTCCTCCTAAAGTAGTGGACCGACTGCAACCAAACTCGGTACACATACTGGTTAGCATCAGGCGAACCACCGCTGTCTTGAAATTAACACCTACCACTCACGCTACAGGAGACACGAAGTCGTAAACTACGATATTCTTGAATTACTGCAAAACCATGCGAGTCATCTTACTGCACCTCCTCCTCCAGTAGTGGACCGACTGCAGCCAAACTCGGTACACATACTGCTTACTATCAGGCGAACAACCGCTGTCATGAATTAAACACCACTCACGCTACAGGAGACACGAAGTCGTAAATTAAAATATTCTTCAATTACTGCAAAACCATGCGAGCAATCTTCCTGCACCTCCTCCTAAAGTAGTGGACCGACTACGACCAAACTCGGTACACATAATGCTTACTATCAGGCGAACTACCGCTGTCATGAATAAAATACCTACCTCTCACGCTACAGGAGTCACGTAGTCGTAAACTACGATATCCTTGAATTACTGCAAAACCATGCGAGCCATCTTCCTGCACCTCCTCCCAAAGTAGTGGACCGACTGCAACCAAACTCGGTACACATACTGCTTACTATCAGGCGAACAACCGCTGTCATGAATAAAACACCTATCACTCACGCTACAGGGCACACGAAGTCGTAAACTACGATATTCCTGAATTACTGCAAAACCATGCAAGCCATCTTCCTGCACCTCCTCCTAAAGTAGTGGACCGACTGCAACCCAACTCGGTACACATACTGCTTAATATCAGGCGAACAACCGCTGTCATGAATTAAACACCTACCACTCACGCTACAGGAGACACGAAGTCGTAAACTACGATATTCTTGAATTACTGCAAAACCATGCGAGTCATCTTCCTGCACCTCTTCCTCCAGTAGTGGACCGACTGCAGCCAAACTCGGTACACATACTGCTTACTATCAGGCGAACAACCGCTGTCATGAATTAAACACCTACCACTCACGCTACAGGAGACACGAAGTCGTAAAGTACGATGTTCTTGAATTACTTGCAAAACCATGCGAGCAATCTTCCTGCTCCTCCTCCTAAAGTAGTGGGCCGACTGCAATAAAACTCGGTACACATACTGCTTACTATCAGGCGAACAACCGCTATCATGAATTAACCACCACTCACGCCACAGGAGACACGAAGTCGTAATCTAAGATATTCTTCAATTACTGCAAAACCATGCGAACAATCATCCAGCACCTCCTCCTAAAGTATGGACCGACTGCAACCGAACTCGGTACACATACTGCTTACTATCAGGCGAACAACCGCAGTCATGAATTAAACACCTACCACTCACGCTACATGAGACACGAAGTCGTAAACTACGATATTCTTGAATTACTGCAAATCTATGCGAGCCATTTTCTTGCACCTCCTCCTAAAGTAGTAGACCGACTGCATCCAAACTTGCTACACGTACTGCCTACTATCAGGCGAACAACCGCTGTCATGAAGTTAACACCTACCACACACGCTACAGGAGACACGAAGTCGTAAACTATGATATTCTTGAATTACTGCAAAACCATGCGAGCTATCTTCCTGCACCTCCATCTAAAGTAGTGGAGCGACTGCAACCAATGTCGGTACACATACTGCTTACTATCAGGCGAACAACGGCCGACATGAATTAAACACCTACCACTCACGCTACAGGAGACACGAAATCGTAAACTACGATATTCTTGAATTACTGCAAAATTATGCAAGCCATCTCCCTGCACCTCCTCCTAAAGTATTGTACCGACTGCAACCAACCTCGATACACATACTGCTTACCATCAGGCGAACAACCGCTGTCATGAAGTAAACACCTACCACACACGCTACAGGAGACACGAAGACGTAAACTACGATATTCATGAATTATTGCAAAACTATGCGAGCCATCTTCCTGCAACTCCTCCTAAAGTTTGGACTGACTTCAACCAAAATAGGTACACATACTGCTTACTATCAGGCGAACAAAAGCGGTCATGAATTAAACACCTACCACTCACGCTACAAGAGACTCGAAGTCGTAAACTACGATATTCTTGAATTCCTGTAAAACCAAGCGAGCCATCTTCCTGCACCTCCTCCTAAAGTAGTGTACCGACTGCAACCAACTTCGGTACGCATACTGCTTACTATCAGGCGAACAACCGCTGCCATGAAGTAAACACCTACCACTCACGCTACAGGAGACACGAAATCGTAAACTTCGATATTCTTGAATTACTGCAAAACCATGCGAGCCATCTTCCTGCACCTCCTCCACCAGTAGTGGACCGACTGCAACCAAACTCGGTACACATACTGCTTACTATCAGGAGAACAACCGCTGTTAAGAATTAAACACCTACCACTGACGCTACAGGGGACACGAAGTCGTAAACTACGATATTCTTGAATTACAGCAAAAACATGCGAGCCACCTTCCTGCACCTCCTCCTCAAGTAGTGGACCGACTGCAACCAAACTCGGTACACATACTGCTTACTATCAGGAGAACAACCGCTGTTATGAATTAAACACCTACCACTCACGCTACAGGGGACACGAAGTCGTAAACTACGATATTCTTGAATTACAGCAAAAACATGCGAGCCACCTTCCTGCACCTCCTCCTAAAGTAGTGGACCGACTGCAACCAAACTCGGAACACATACTGCTTACTATCAGGAGAACAACTGCTTCCATGAATTAAACACCTACCACTCAAGCTACAGGAGACACGAAGGCGTAAACTACGATGTTCTTGAATTACATGCAAAACAATGCGAGCCATCTTCCTACACCTCCTCCTAAAGCAGTGGACCGACTGCAATCAAACTCGGTACACATACTGCTTACTATCAGGCGAACAACCGCTGCCATGAATTAAACACCTACCACTCACGCTACAGGAGACACGTAGTCGTAAACTACGATACTCTTGAATTACTGCAAAACCATGCGAGCCATCTTCCTGCACCTCCTCCTGAAGTAGTGGACCGACTGCAATCAAACGCGGTACACATACTGCTAACTATCAGGCGAATAACCGCTGTAATGAATTAAACACCTACCACTCACACGAAATCGTAAACTACGATATTCTTGAATTACTGCAAAACCATGCGAGTCATCTTTCTGCACCTCCTCCTCCAGTAGTAGACCGACTGCAACCAAACTCGGTACACATATTGCTTACTATCAGGCGAACAGCCGCTGTCATGAATTAAACACCACTCACGCTACAGGAGACACGAAGTCGTAAATTAAGATATTCTTCAATTACTGCAAAACCATGCGAGCCATCTTCCTGCACCTCCTCCTAAAGTAGTGGACCAACTGCAACCAAACTCGGTACACATGCTGCTTACTATCAGGCTAACAACCGCTGTCATGAATTAAATACCTACCTCTCACGGTACAGGAGTCACGAAGTCTTAAACTACGATTTTCTTGAATTACTGCAAAACCATGCGAGCCATCTACCTTCACCTTCTCCTAAAGTAGTGGACCGACTGCAACCAAACTCGGTACACATACTGCTTACTATCAGGCGAAGAACTGCTGCGATGAATTAAACACCTATCAGTCACGCTACAGGGGACACGAAGTCGTAAACTAGGATATTCCTTAATTACTGCAAAAACATGCAAGCCATCTTCCTGCACCTCCTCCTAAAGTAGTGGACCGAATGCAACCCAACTCGGTACACATACTGCATACTATCAGGCGAATAACCGCTGTCATGAATTAAACACCACTCACGCTACTGGAGACACGAAGTCGTAAACTACGATATTCTTGAATTACTGCAAAACCATGCGAGCTATCTTCCTGCACCTCCATCTAAAGTAGTGGAGCGACTGCAACCAATCTCGGTACACATACTGCTTACTATCAGGCGAACAACGGCTGACATGAATTAAACACCTACCACTCACGCTACAGGGCACACGAAGTCGTAAACTACGATATTCCTGAATTAAGGCAAAACCATGCGTGCCATCTTCCTGCACCTCCTCCTAAAGTAGTGGACCGACTGCAACCCAACTCGGTACACATACTGCTTACTGTCAGGCGAACAAACGCTGTCATGGATTAAAAACCTAGCACTCACGCTACAGGAGACACGAAGTCGTAAATTAAGATATTCTTCAATTACTGCAAAACCATGCGAGCCATCTTCCTGCACCTCCTCCTAAAGTAGAGGACTGACTACGACCAAAAGCGGTACACATACTGCTTACTATCAGGCGAACTACCGCTGTCATGAAGTAAATACCTACCTCTCACGCTACAGGAGTCACGAAGTCGTAAACTACGATATTCTTGAATTACTGCAAAACTATGCGAGCCATCTTTCTGCACCTCCTCCTAAAGTAGTGGACCGACTGCAACCAATCTTGGTGCATATACTGCTTACTGTCAGGCGAACAACCGCTGTCACGAATTAAACACCTACCACTCACGCTACAGGAGACAAGAAGTCGTAAACTACGATATTCTTGAATTACTGCAAAACCATGCGAGCCATCTTCCTGCACCTCCTACTCCAGTAGTGGACCGACTGCAACCAGACTCGGTACACGTAGTGCTTACTATCAGGAGAACAACATCTGTCATGAAATAAACACCTACCACTCACGCTACAGGAGACACGAAGACGTAAACTTCGATATTCATGAATTATTGCAAAACCATGCGAGCCATCTTCCTGCACCTCCTCCTAAAGTAGTGGACTGACTTCAACCAAAATACGTACACATACTGCTTACTATCGGGCGAACAAAAGCGGTCATGAATTAAACACCTACCACTCTAGCTACAGGAGACACGAAGTAGTAAACTACGATATTCTTGAATTCCTGTAAAACCAAGCGAGCCATCTTCCTGCACCTCCTCCTAAAGTAGTGTACCGACTTCAACCAACCTCGGTACACATACTGCTTACTATCAGGCGAACAACCGCTGTCATGAAGTAAACACCTACCACACTCGCTACAGGAGACACGAAATCGTAAACCTCGATATTCTTGAATTACTGCAAAACCATGCGAGCAATCTTCCAGCACCTCCATCTAAAGTAGTGGAGCGACTGCAACCAATCTCGGTACACGTACTGCTTACTATCAGGCGAACAACGGCTGACATGAATTAAACACCTACCACTCACGCTACAGGAGACACGAAATCGTAAACTACGATATTCTTGAATTACTGCAAAACCATGCGAGACATCTCCCTGCACCTCCTCCTAAAGTATTGGACCGACTGCATACAAACTCGGTACACGTACTGCGTACTATCAGGCGAACAACCGCTGTCATGAATTAAACACCTACCACTCACGCTACAGGAGACACGAAGTCGTAAACTACGATATTCTTGAATTACTGCAAAACCATGCGAGCCATCTTCCTGCACCTCCTCCTAAAGTAGTGGACCGCCTGCAACCAAACTCGGTACACATACTGCTTACTATCAGGACAACAACTGCTTCCATGAATTAAACACCTACCACTCAAGCTACAGGAGACACGAAGGCGTAAACTACGATGTTCTTGAATTACTTGCAAAACCATGCGAGCCATCTTCCTACACCTCCTCCTAAAGTAGTGGACCGACTGCAATCAAACTCGGTACACAGACTGCTTACTATCAGGCGAACAACCGCTGCCATGAATTAAACACCTACCACTCACGCTACAGGAGACACGAAGTCATAAACTACGATATTCTTTAATTACTGCAAAACCATGCAAGCCATCTTCCTGCACCTCCTCCTAAAGTAGTGGACCGACTACGACCAAACTCGGTACACATACTGCTTACTATCAGGCTAACAACCGCTGTCATGAATTAAATACCTACCACTCACGCTACAGGAGACACGAAGTCGTAAACTACGATATTCCTGAATTACTGCAAAATCATGCAAGCCATCTTCCTGCACCTCCTCCTAAAGTAGTGGACCGACTGCAACCAGACTCGGTACACGTAGTGCTTACTATCAGGAGAACAACATCTGACATGAAATAAACACCTACCACTCACGCTACAGGAGACACGAAGACGTAAACTACGATATTCATGAATTATTGCAAAACATTGCGAGCCATCTTCCTGCAACTCCTCCTAAAGTAGTGGACTGACTTCAACCAAAATAGGTACACATACTGCTTACTATCAGGCGAACAAAAGCGGTCATGAATTAAACACCTACCACTCACGCTACAGGAGACTCGAAGTCGTAAACTACGATATTCTTGAATTCCTGTAAAACCAAGCGAGCCATCTTCCTGCACCTCCTCCTAAAGTAGTGTACCGACTGCAACCAACCTCGGTACGCATACTGCTTACTATCAGGCGAACAACCGCTGTCATGAAGTAAACACAAACCACACACGCTACAGGAGACACGAAGTCGTAAACTACGATATTCTTGAATTACTGCAAAACCATGCGAGTCATCTCCCTGCACCCCCTCCTAAAGTAGTGGACCGACTGCAAACAAACTCGGTACACGTACTGCGTACTATCAGGCGAACAACCGCTGTCATGAATTAAACACCTACCACTCACGCTACAGGATACACGAAGTCATAAACTACGATATTCTGGAATTACTGCAAAACCATGCGAGCCATCTTCCTGCACCTCCTCCTCCAGTAGTGGACCGACTGCAACCAAACTCGGTACACATACTGCTTACTATCAGGAGAACAACTGCTTCCATGAATTAAACACCTACCACTCAAGCTACAGGAGACACGAAGGCGTAAACTACTATGTTCTTGAATTACTTGCAAAACAATGCGAGCCATCTTCCTACACCTCCTCCTAAAGCAGTGGACCGACTGCAATCAAACTCGGTACACATACTGCTTACTATCAGGCGAACAACCGCTGCCATGACTTAAACACCTACCACTCACGCTACAGGAGACACGAAGTCGTAAACTACGATACTCTTGAATTACTGCAAAACCATGCGAGCCATCTTCCTGCACCTCCTCCTGAAGTAGTGGACCGACTGCAATCAAACGCGGTACACATACTGCTAACTATCAGGCGAATAACCGCTGTAATGAATTAAACACCTACCACTCACACGAAGTCGTAAACTACGATATTCTTGAATTACTGCAAAACCATGCGAGTCATCTTTCTGCACCTCCTCCTCCAGTAGTAGACCGACTGCAACCAAACTCGGTACACATATTGCTTACTATCAGGCGAACAGCCGCTGTCATGATTTAAACACCACTCACGCTACAGGAGACACGAAGACGTAAATTAAGATATTCTTCAATTACTGCAAAACCATGCGAGCCATCTTCCTGCACCTCTTCCTAAAGTAGTGGACCAACTGCAACCAAACTCGGTACACATGCTGCTTACTATCAGGCTAACAACCGCTGTCATGAATTACACACCTACCACTCTCGCTACAGGAGACACGAAGTCGTAAACTACGATGTTCTTGAATTACTGCAAAACCATGCGAGCCATCTTCCTGCACCTCCTCCTAAAGTAGTGGACCGCCTGCTACCAAACTCGGTACACATACTGCTTACTGTCAGGCGAACAACCGCTGTCATGAATAATGCACGTACCACTCACGCTACAGGAGACAGGAAGTCGTAAACTACGATATTCTTGAATTACTGCAAAACCATGCGAGACAATTTCCTGCACCTCCTCCTCCAGTAGTGGACCGACTGCAACCAATCTCGGTACACATAGTGCTTACTATCAGAAGAACAACATCTGTCAAGAAATAAACACCTACCACTCACGCTACAGGAGACACGAAGTCGTAAACTACCATATTCACGAATTATTGCGAAACCATGCGAACCATCTTCCTGCATCTCCTCCTAAAGTAGTGGACTGTCTTCAACCAAACTAGGTACACATACTGCTTATTATCAGGCGAACGAAAGTGGTCATGAATTAAACACCTACCACTCACGCTACAGGAGACACGAAGTCGTAAACTACGATATTCTTGAATTCCTGTAAAACCAAGCGAGCCATCCTCCTGCACCACCTCCTAAAGTAGTGGACCGACTGCAACCAACCTCGGTACACATACTGCTTACTATCAGGCGAACAACCGCTGTCATGAATGAAACACCTACCACACACGCTACAGGAGACACGAAGTCGTAAACTACGATATTCTTGAATTACTGCAAAACCATGCGAGCTATCTTCCTGCACCTCCTCCTCCAGTAGAGGACCGACTGCAACAAAAACTCGGTACACATACAGCTTACTATCAGGCGAACAACCGCTGTCATGAATTAAACACAACTCACGCTACAGGAGACACGAAGTCGTAAACTACGATAT
This sequence comes from Locusta migratoria, assembly GCA_026315105.1. Lineage (NCBI taxonomy): Eukaryota > Metazoa > Arthropoda > Insecta > Orthoptera > Acrididae > Locusta > Locusta migratoria. Next base: position 6,500,979 of record CM048752.1, on the reverse strand, counting down.
TTTTGAATTACTCGAAAACCATGCGAGCCATCTTCCTGCACCTCCTCCTCCAGTAGTGGACCGACTGCAACCAAACTCGGTACACATACTGCTTACTATCATGAGAACAACTGCTGTCATGAATTAAACACCTACCACTCACGCTACAGGGGACACGAAGTCGTAAACTACGATATTCTTGAATTACTGCAAAAACATGCGAGCCACCTTCCTGCACCTCCTCCTAAAGTAGTGGACCGACTGCAACCAAACTCGGTACACATACTGCTTACAATCAGGCGAACAACCGCTGTCATGAATTAAACACCTACCACTCACGCTACAGGAGACACGAAGTCGTAAACTACGATATTCTTGAATTACTGCAAAACCATGAGAGTCATCTTCCTGCACCTCCTCCTCCCAGTAGTAGACCGACTGCAACCAAACTCGGTACACATATTGCTTACTTTCAGGCGAACAACCGCTGTCATGAATTAAACACCACTCACGCTACAGGAGACACGAAGTCGTAAATAAATATATTCTTCAATTACTGCATAACTATGCGAGCGATCTTCCTGCACCTCCTCCTAAAGTAGTGGACCGACTGCAACCAAACTCGGTACACATACTGCTTACTATCAGGCGAACAACCGCTGTCATGAATTAAATACCTACCTGTCACGCTACAGGGGTCACGAAGTCGTAAACTACGATATTCTTGAATTACTGCAAAACCATGCGAGCCATCTTGCTTCACCTCCTCCTAAAGTAGTGGACCGACTGCAACCAAACTCGGTACACATACTGCTTACTATCAGGCGAACAACCGCTGCCATGAATTAAACACCTATCACTCACACTGCAGGAGACACGAAGTCGTAAACTACGATATTCCTGAATTACTGCAAAAACATGCAAGCAATATTCCTGCACCTCCTCCTAAAGTAGTGGACCGACTGCAACCCAACTCGGTACACATACTGCTTACTATCAGGCGATCAACCGCTGTCATGAATTAAACACCTAGCACTCACGCTACAGGAGACACGAAGTCGTAAACTACGAAATTCTTGAATTACTGCAAAACCGTGCGAGCCATCTTCCTGCACATCCTCCTAAAGTAGTGGACCGACTGCAACCATACTCTGTGCACATACGGCTTACTATCAGGGGAACAACCGCTGACATGAATTAAACACCTACCACTCACGGTACAGGAGACAAGAAGTCGTAAACTACGATAATCTTGTATTACTGCAAAACCATGCGAGGCATCTTCCTGCACCTCCTCCTAAAGTAATGGACCGACTGCAACCAAACACGTTACACATACTGCTTACTATCAGGCGAACAACCGCTGTCATGAATTAAACACCTACCACTCACGATACAGGAGACACGAAGTCGTAAACTACGATATTCTTGTATTACTGCAAACCCATGCGAGCCATCTTGCTGCACCTCCTCCTAAAGTAGTGGACCGACTGCAACCAAACTCGGTACACATACTGCTATCTATCAGGCGAATAACCGCTATTATGAATTAAACACCTACCACTCACGCTACAGGAGACACGATGTCGTAACTACGATATTCTTGAATTACTGCAAAACCATGCGAGTCATCTTCCCGCACCTCCTCCTCCAGCAGTGGACCGACTGCAACCAAACTCGGTACACATACTGCTTACTATCAGGCGAACAACCGCTGTCATGAATTAAACACCACTCACGCTACAGGAGTCACGAAGTCGTAAACTAAGATATTCTTCAATTACTGCAAAACCATGCGAGTCATCTTCCTGCACCTCCTCCTAAAATAGTTAACCGATTGCAACCAAACTCGGTACACATACTGCTTACTATCAGGCGAACAACCGCTGTCATGAATTAAACACCTAGCACTAACGCTACAGGAGACACGATGTCGTAAACTACGATATTCTTGAATTACTGCAAAACCATGCGAGCAATCTTCCTGCACCTCCTCCTAAAGTAGTGGACGGACTGCAACCAAACTTGGTACACATACTGCTAACTATCAGGCGAACAACAGCTGTCATGATTTAAACACCTAGCACTAACGCTACAGGAGACACGATGTCGTAAACTACGATATTCTTGAATTACTGCAAAACCATGCGAGCAATCTTCCTGCACCTCCTCCTAAAGTAGTGTACCGACTGCAACCAAACTCGGTACACATACTGGTTAGTATCAGGCGAACAACCGCTGTCATGAATTAAACACCTACCACTCACGCTACAGGAGACAAGAAATCGTATACTAGTATATTCTTGTATTACTGCAAAACCATGCGAGCTATCATTCCTGCACCTCCTCCTAAAGTAGTGGACGGACTGCAACCAAACTTGGTACACATACTGCTTACTATCAGGCGAACAACCGCTGGCATTAAATAAACACCTACCACTCACGCTACAGGAGACACGAAGTCATAAACTACGATATTCTGGAATTACTGCAAAACCATGCGAGCAATCTTCCTGCACCTCCTCCTAAAGTAGTGGACCGACTGCAACCAACCTCGGTACACATACAGCTTACTATCAGGCGAACAACGGCTGACATGAATTATACACCTACCACTCACGCTACAGGAGACACGAAATCGTAAACTATGATATACTTGAATTACTGCAAAACCATGCGAGCAGTCTTCCTGCACCTAGTCCTAAAGTAGTGGACCAACTGCATCCAAACTCGTTACACATACTGCTAACAATCAGGCGAATAACCGCTGTCATGAATTAAACACCTACCACTCACGCTACAGGAGACACGATGTCGTAAACTACGATATTCTTGAATTACTGCAAAACCATGAGAGTCATCTTCCTGCACCTCCTCCTCCAGTAGTAGACCGACTGCAACCAAACTCGGTACACATACTGCTAACTATCAGGCGAACAACCGCAGTCATGAATTAAACACCACTCACGCTACAGGAGACGCGAAGTCGTAAATTAAGATATTCTTCAATTACTGCAAAACCATGCGAGCCATCTTCCTGCACCTCCTCCTAAAGTAGTGGACCGACTGTAACCAAACTCGGTACACATACTGCTTACTATTAGGCGAACAACCGCTGTCATGAATTAAATACCTACCTCTCACGCTACAGGAGTCACGAAGTCGTAAACTACGATATTCTTGAATTACTGCAAAACCATGCGAGCCATCTTCCTTCACCTCCTCCTAAAGTAGTGGACCGACTGCAACCAACCTCTGTACACATACTGCTTACTATCAGGGGAACAACCGCTGACATGAATTAAACACCTACTACTCACGCTTCAGGAGACAAGAAGTCGTAAACTACGATATTCTTGTATTACTGCAAAACCATGCGAGCCATCTTCCTGCACCTCCTCCTAAAGTAGTGGACCGAATTCAACCAAACACGTTACACATACTGCTTACTATCAGGCGAACAACCGCTGTCATAAATTAAACACCTACCACTCACGATACAGGAGACACGAAGTCGTAAACTACGATATTCTTGTATTACTGCAAACCCATGCGAGCCATCTTGCTGCACCTCCTCCTAAAGTATTGGACCGACTGCAACCAAACTCGGTTTACATACTGCTTACTATCAGGCGAACAACCGCTGTCATGAATTAAACACCTACCACTCACGCTACAGGAGACAAGAAATCGTAAACTAGTATATTCTTGTATTACTGCAAAACCATGCGAGCTATCTTCCTGCACCTCCTCCTAAAGTAGTGGACTTACTGCAACCAAACTTGGTACACATACTGCTTACTATCAGGCGAAAAACAGCTGTCATGAATTAAATACCTACCACTCACGCTACAGGAGACACGAAGTCGTAAACTACGATATTCTTGAATTACTGCAAAACCTTGCTAGCAATCTTCCTGCACCTCCTCCTAAAGTAGTGGACCGACTGCAAACAAACTCGGTACACGTACTGCGTACTATCAGGCGAACGACCGCTGTCATGAATTAAACACCTACCACTCACGCTACAGGAGACACGAAGTCGTAAACTACGATATTCTTGAATTACTGCAAAATCATGCGAGCGATCTTCCTGCACCTCCTCCCAAAGTAGTGGACCGCCTGCAACCAAACTCGGTACACATACTGCTTACTGTCAGGCGAACAACCGCTGTCATGAATTAAACACCTAGCACTCACGCTACAGGAGACACGAATTCGTAAACTACGATATTCTTGAATTACTGGAAAACAATACGAGCCATCTTCCTGCACCTCCTCCTCCAGTAGTGGACCGACTGCAACCATACTCGGTACACATACTGCTTACTGTCAGGCGAACAACCGCTGTCATGAATTAAACACCTACCACTCACGCTACAGGAGACACGAAGTCGTAAACTACGATATTCTTGAATTACTGCAAAACCATGAGAGTCATCTTCCTGCACCTCCTCCTCCAGTAGTAGACCGACTGCAACCAAACTCGGTACACATATTGCTTACTATCAGGCGAACAACCGCTGTCATGAATTAAACACCACTCACGCTACAGGAGACACGAATTGGTAAATTAAGATATTCTTCAATTACTGCAAAACCATGCGAGACATCTTTCTGCATCTCCTCCTAAAGTAGTGGACCGACTGCAACCAAACTCGGTACACATACTGCTTACTATCAGGCGAACAACCGCTGTCATGAATTAAATACCTACCTCTCACGCTACAGGAGTCACGAAGTCGTAAACTACGATATTCTTGATTTACTGCAAAACCATGCAAGTCATCTTCCTTCACCTCCTCCTAAAGTAGTGGACCGACTGCAACCAAACTCGGTACACATACTGCTATCAGGCGAATAACCGCTGTCATGAATTAAACACCTACCAATCACGCTACAGGAGACACGAAGTCGTAAACTACGATATTCTTGAATTACTGCAAAATCATGAGAGTCATCTTCCTGCACCTCCTCCTCCAGTAGTAGACCGACTGCAAACAAATTCGGTACACATACTGCTAACTATCAGGCCAATAACCGCTGTCATGAATTAAACACCTACCACTCACGCTACAGGAGACACGAAGTCGTAAACTACGATATTCTTGAATTCCTGTAAACCCAGAGAGCCATCCTCCTGCACCTCCTCCTAAAGTAGTGGACCGACTGCAACCAACCTCGGTACACATACAGCTTACTAACAGGCGAACAACGGCTGACATGAATTAAACATCTACCACTCACGCTACAGGAGACACGAAATCGTAAACTACGATATTCTTGAATTACTGCAAAACCATGCGAGCAATCTTCCTGCACCTCCTCCTAAAGTAGTGGACCGACTGCAACCAAACTCGTTACACATACTGCTAACTATCAGGCGAATAACCGCTGTCATGAATTAAACACCTAGCACTCACGCTACAGGAGACACGAAGTCGTAAACTACGATATTCTTGAATTACTGCAAACCCATGAAAGTCATCTTCCTGCACCTCCTCCTCCAGTAGTAGACCGACTGCAACCAAACGCGGTACACATATTGCTTACTATCAGGCGAACAACCGCTGTCATGAGTTAAACACCACTCACGCTACAGGAGACACGAAGTCGTAAATTAAGATATTCTTCAATTACTGCAAAACCATGCGAGCCATCTTCCTGCACCTCCTCCTAAAGTATTGGACCGACTGCAACCAAACTCGGTACACATACTGCTTACTATCAGGCGAACAACCGCTGTCATGAATTAAATAACTACCTCTCACGCTACAGGAGTCACGAAGTCGTAAACTACGATATTCTTGAATTACTGCAAAACCATGCGAGCAATCTTCCTTCACCTCCTCCTAAAGTAGTGGACCGACTGCAACCAACCTCTGTACACATACTGCTTACTATCAGGGGAACAACCGATGACATGAATTAAACACCTACCACTCACTCTTCAGGAGACAAGAAGTCGTAAACTACGATATTCTTGTATTACTGCAAAAGCATGCGAGCCATCTTCCTGCACCTCCACCTAAAGTAGTGGACCGACTGCAACCAAACTCGGTACACATACTGCTTACTATCAGGCGAACAACAGCTGTCATGAATTAAACACCTAGCACTCACGCTACAGGAGACATGATGTCGTAAACTACGGTATTCTTGAATTACTGCAAAACCATGCGAGCAATCTTCCTGCACCTCCTCCTAAAGTATTGTACCGACTGCAACCAAACTCGGTACACATACTGGTTAGTATCAGGCGAACACCCGCTGTCATGAATTAAACACCTACCACTCACGCTACAGGAGACAAGAAATCGTAAAGTAGTATATTCTTGTATTACTGCAAAACCATGCGAGCAATCTTCCTGCGCCTCCTCCTAAATTAGTGGACGGACTGCAACCAAACTTGGTACACATACTGCGTACTATCAGGCGAAAAACCACTGTCATGAATTAAATACCTACCACATACGCCACAGGAGACACGAAGTCGTAAACTACGATATTCTTGAATTACTGCAAAACCATGCGAGCCATCTTCCTGCACCTCCTCCTAAAGTAGTGGACCGACTGCAACCAACCTCTGTACACATACTGCTTACTATCAGGGGAACAACCGCTGACATGAATTAAACACCTACCACTCACGCTTCAGGAGACAAGAAGTCGTAAACTACGATATTCTTGTATTACTGCAAAACCACGCGTGCCATCTTCCTGCACCTCCTCCTAAAGTAGTGGACCGACTGCAACCAAACACGTTACACATACTGCTTACTATCAGGCGAACAACTGCTGTCATGAATTAAAAACCTACCACTCACGATACAGGAGACACGAAGTCGTAAACTACGATATTCTTGTATTACTGCAAACCCATGCGAGCCATCTTGCTGCACCTCCTCCTAAAGTATTGGACCGACTGCAACCAAACTCGGTTTACATACTGCTTACTATCAGGCGAACAAGCGCTGTCATGAATTAAACACCTACCACTCACGCTACAGGAGACAAGAAATCGTAAACTAGTATATTCTTGTATTACTGCAAAACCATGCGAGCTATCTTCCTGCACCTCCTCCTAAAGTAGTGGACTTACTGCAACCAAACTTGGTACACATACTGCTTACTATCAGGCGAAAAACAGCTGTCATGAATTGAATACCTACCACTCACGCTACAGGAGACACGAAGTCGTAAACTACGATATTCTTGAATTACTGCAAAACCATGCGAGCTATCTTCCTGCACCTCCTCCTAAAGTAGTGGACCGACTGCAAACAAACTTGGTACACGTACTGCGTACTATCAGGCGATTAACCGCTGTCATGAATTAAACACCTACCACTCACGCTACAGGAGACACGAAGTCGTAAACAACGATATTCTTGAATTACTGCAAAACCATGCGAGCGATCTTCCTGCACCTCCTCCCAAAGTAGTGGACCGCCTGCAACCAAACTCGGTAAACATACTGCTTACTGTCAGGCGAACAACCGCTGTCATGAATTAAACACCTAGCTCTCACGCTACAGGAGACACGAATTCGTAAACTACGATATTCGTGAATTACTGGAATACAATGCGAGCCATCTTCCTGCACCTCCTCCTCCAGTAGTGGACCGACTGCAACCAAACTCGGTACACATACTGCTTACTATCAGGAGAACAACCGCTGTCATGAATTAAACACCTACTACTCACGCTACAGGGGACACGAAGTCGTAAACTACGATATTCTTGAATTACTGCAAAACCATGCGAGCCATCTTCCTGCACCTCCTCCTAAAGTAGTGGACCGACTGCAACCAAACTCGGTACACATACTGCTAACTATCAGGCGAATAACCGCTGACATGAATTAAACACCTACCACTCACGCTTCAGGAGACAAGAAGTCGTAAACTACGATATTCTTGTATTACTGCAAAACCATGCGAGCTATCTTCCTGCACCTCCTCCTAAAGTAGTGGACCGACTGCAACCAAACTCGGTACACATACTGCTTACTATCAGGCGAACAACCGCTGTCATGAATTAAATACCTAACTCTCACGCTACAGGAGTCACGAAGTCGTAAACTACGATATTCTTGAATTACTGAAAAGCCATGCAAGCAGTCTTCCTTCACCTCCTCCTAAAGTTGTGGACCGACTGCAACCAAACTCTGTACACATACTGCTTACTATCAGGGAACAACCGCTGCCATGAATTAAACACCTATCACTCACACTACAGGAGACACGAAGTCGTAAACTACGATATTCCTGAATTACTGCAAAACCATGCGAGCAATCTTCCTGCACCTCCTCCAAAAGTAGTGGACCGACTGCAACCAAACTCGGTACACATACTGGTTACTATCAGGCGAACAACCGCAGTCATGAATTAAACACCTACCACTCACGATACAGGAGACACGAAGTCGTAAACTGCGATATTCTTGTATTACTGCAAACCCATGCGAGATATCTTGCTGCACCTACTCCTAAAGTAGTGGACCGACTGCAACCAAACTCGGTACACATACTGCTATCTATCAGGCGAATAACCGCTGTCATGAATTAAACACCTACCACTCACGCTACAGGAGACACGATGTCGTAACTACGATATTCTTGAATTACTCCAAAACCATGCGAGTCATCGTCCCGCACCTACTCCTCCAGTAGTGGACCGACTGCAACCAAACTCGGTACACATACTGCTTACTATCAGGCGAACAACCGCTGTCATGAATTAAACACCACTCACGCTACAGGAGACACGAAGTCGTAAATTAAGATATTCTTCAATTACTGCAAAACCATGCGAGCCATCTTTCTGCACCTCCTCCTAAAGTAGTGGACCGACTGCAACCAAACTCGGTACACATACTGCTTACTATCAGGCGAACAACCGCTGTCATGAATTAAATACCTACCTCTCACGCTACAGGAGTCACGAAGTCGTAAACTACGATATTCTTGAATTACTGAAAAACCATGCAAGCAGTCTTCCTTCACCTCCTCCTAAAGTTGTGGACCGACTGCAACCAAACTCTGTACACATACTGCATACTATCAGGGGAACAACCGCTGCCATGAATTAAACACCTATCACTCACACTACAGGAGACACGAAGTCGTAAACTACGATATTCCTGAATTACTGCAAAACCATGCGAGCAATCTTCCTGCACCTCCTCCAAAAGTAGTGGACCGACTGCAACCAAACTCGGTACACATACTGGTTACTATCAGGCGAACAACCGCAGTCATGAATTAAACACCTACCACTCACGATACAGGAGACACGAAGTCGTAAACTGCGATATTCTTGTATTACTGCAAACCCATGCGAGCTATCTTGCTGCACCTACTCCTAAAGTAGTGGACCGACTGCAACCAAACTCGGTACACATACTGCTATCTATCAGGCGAATAACCGCTGTCATGAATTAAACACCTACCACTCACGCTACAGGAGACACGATGTCGTAACTACGATATTCTTGAATTACTCCAAAACCATGCGAGTCATCGTCCCGCACCTACTCCTCCAGTAGTGGACCGACTGCAACCAAACTCGGTACACATACTGCTTACTATCAGGCGAACAACCGCTGTTATGAATTAAACACCACTCACGCTACAGGAGTCACGAAGTCGTAAACTAAGATATTCTTCAATTACTGCAAAACCATGCGAGTCATCTTCCTGCACCTCCTCCTAAAGTAGTGGACCGACTGCAACCAAACTCGGTACACATACTGCTTACTATCAGGCGAAAAACCGCTGTCATGAATTAAATACCTACCACTCACGCTACAGGAGACACGAAGTCGTAAAGTACGATATTCTGGAATTACTGCAAAACCATGCGAGCCATCTTCCTGCACCTCCTCCTAACGTAGTGGACCGACTGCAAACAAACTCGGTACACATACTGCGTACAATCAGGCGATTAACCGCTGTCATGAATTAAACACCTACCACTCACGCAACAAGAGACACGACGTCGTAAACTACGATATTCTTGAATTACTGCAAAACAATGCGAGCCATCTTCCTGTACCTCCTCCTAAAGTAGTGGACCGACTGTAACCAAACTCGGTAGACATACTGCTTATTATCAGGCGAACAACCGCTCTCATGAATTAATCACCTACCACTCACGCTACAGGAGACACGAAGTCGTAAACTACGATATTCTTGAATTACTGCAAAACCATGCGAGCCAAATTCCTGCACCTCCTCCTCCAGTAGTGGACCGACTGCAACCAAACTCGGCACACATACTGCTTACTATCAGGCGAATAACCGCTGTCATGAATTAAACACCTACCATTCACGCCACAGGAGACACGAAGTCGTAAACTACGACATTCTTGAATTACTGCAAAACCATGCGAGCCATCTTCCTGCACCTCCTCCTAAAGTAGTGGGCCGACTGCAATCAAACTGGTTACACATACTGCTTACTATCAGGTGAACAACCGCGGTCATGAATTAAACACCTACCACTCACGCTACAGGAGACAAGAAGTCGTGAACAACGATATTCTTGAATTCCTGTAAAACCAAGTGAGCCATCATCCTGCACCTCCTCCTAAAGTAGTGGACCGACTGCAACCAAACTCGGTACACATACTGCTTAATATCAGGCGAACAATCTCTGTCATGAATTAAACACCTACCACTCACGCTACAGGAGACAAGAAGTCGTGAACAACGATATTCTTGAATTCCTGAAAAACCAAGTGAGCCATCATCTTGCACCTCCTCCTAAAGTAGTGGACCGACTGCAACCAAACTCGGTACACATACTGCTTACTATCAGGCGAACAATCTCTGTCATGAATTAAACACCTACCACTCACGCTACAGGAGACACGAAGTCGTAAAGTACGATATTCCTGAATTACTGCAAAACCATGCGAGCAATCTTCCTGCACCTCCTCCTAAAGTATTGGACGGACTGCAACCAAACTTGGTACACATACTGCTTCCTATCAGGAGAAAAACCGCTGTCATGATTAAATACCTACCACTCACGCTACAGGAGGCACGAAGTCGTAAACTACGATATTCTTGAATTACTGCAAAACCATGCGAGCTATCTTCCTGCACCTCCTCCTACAGTAGTGGACCGACTGCAACCAAACTCGGTACACATACTGCTTACTATAAGGCGAACAACGGCTGATATGAATTAAACACCTACCACTCACGCTACAGGAGACAGGAAGTCGTAAACTACGTTATTCTTGATTTACTGCAAAACCATGCGAGCCATCTTCCTGCACCTCCTCCTCCAGTAATGGACCTACTGCAACCAAACTGGGTACACATACTGCTTACTATCAGGCGAACAACTGCTGTCATGAATTAAACACCTACCACTCACGCTACAGGAGACACGAAGTCGTAAACTACGAAATTCTTGAATTACTGCAAAACCGTGCGAGCCATCTTCCAGCACATCCTTCTAAAGTAGTGGACCGACTGCAACCAAACTCGGTACACATACTGCTATCTATCAGGCGAATAACCGCTGTCATGAATTAAACACCTACCACTCACGCTACAGGAGACACGATGTCGTATCTACGATATTCTTGAATTACTGCAAAACCATGCGAGTCATCTTCCCGCACCTCCTCCTAAAGTAGTGGACCGACTGCAACCAAACTCGGTACACATACTGCTTACTATCAGGCGAACAACCACTGTCATGAATTAAACACCACTCACGCTACAGGAGTCACGAAATCGTAAACTAAGATATTCTTCAATTACTGCAAAATCATGCGAGTCATCTTCCTGCACCTCCTTCTAAGGTAGTGGACCGACTGCAACCAAACTCGGTGCACATACTGCTTACTATCAGGCGAACAACCGTTGTCATGAATTAAACACCTATCACTCACGCTACAGGAGACACGAAGTCGTAAACTACGATATTCCTGAATTACTGCAAAACCATGCGAGCAATCTTCCTGCACCTCCTCCTAAAGTAGTGCACCGACTGCAACCCAACTCGGTACACATACTACATACTATCAGGCGAAAAACCGCTGTCATGAATTAAATACCTACCACTCACGCTACAGGAGACACGAAGTCGTAAAGTACGATAATCTGGAATTACTGCAAAACCATACGACCCATCTTCCTGCACCTCCACCTAACGTAGTGGACCGACTGCAAACAAACTCGGTACACATACTGCGTACAATCAGGCGATTAACCGCTGTCATGAATTAAACACCTACCACTCACGCTACAAGAGACACGAAGTCGTAAACTACGATATTCTTGAATTACTGCAAAACAATGCGAGCCATCTTCGTGTACCTCCTCCTAAAGTAGTGGACCGACTGTAACCAAACTCGGTAGACATACTGCTTATTATCAGGCGAACAACCCCTCTCATGAATTAATCACCTACCACTCACGCTACAGGAGACACGAAGTCGTAAACTACGATATTCTTGAATTACTGCAAAACCATGCGAGCCAAATTCCTGCACCTCCTCCTCCAGTAGTGGACCGACTGCAACCAAACTCGGCACACATACTGCTTACTATCAGGCGATTAACCGCTGTCATGAATTAAACACCTACCACTCACGCCACAGGAGACACGAAGTCGTAAACTACGACATTCTTGAATTACTGCAAAACCATGCGAGCTATCTTCCTGCACCTCCTCCTAAAGTAGTGGGCCGACTGCAATCAAACACGTTACACATACTGCTTACTATCAGGTGAACAACCGCGGTCATGAATTAAACACCTACCACTCACGCTACAGGAGACAAGAAGTCGTGAACAACGATATTCTTGAATTCCTGTAAAACCAAGTGAGCCATCATCTTGCACCTCCTCCTAAAGTAGTGGACCGACTGCAACCAAACTCGGTACACATACTGCTTACTATCAGGCGAACAATCTCTGTCATGAATTAAACACCTACCACTCACGCTACAGGAGACACGAAGTCGTAAACTACGATATTCTTGTATTACTGCAAAACCATACGAGCAATCTTCCTGCACCTCCTCCTAAAGTAGTTGACCGACTGCAACCAAACTCGGTACACATACTGCATACTATCAGGCGAACAACCGCTGTCATGAATTAAACACCTACCACTCACGCTACAGGAGACACGAAGTCATAAACTACGATATTCTGGAATTACTGCAAAACCATGCGAGCCATCTTCCTGTACCTCCTCCTAAAGTAGTGGACCGACTGCAACCCAACTCGGTACACATACTGCTTACTATCAGGCAAACAACCGCTGTCATGAATTAAACACCTACCACTCACGTTACAGGAGACACGAAGTCGTAAACTACGATATTCTTGTATTACTGCAAACCCATGCGAGCAAACTTGCTGCACCTTCTCCTAAAGTAGTGGACCGTCTGCAACCAAACTCCGTACACATACTGCTATCTATCAGGCGAATAACCGCTGTCATGAATTAAACACCACTCACGCTACAGGAGTCACGTAGTCGTAAACTAAGTTATTCTTCAATTACTGCAAAACCATGCGAGTCATCTTCCTGCACCTCCTCCTAAAGTAGTGGACCGACTGCAACCAAACTCGGTACACATACTGCTTACTATCAGGCGAACAACCGCTGTCATGAATTAAACACCCATCACTCACGCTACAGGAGACACGAAATCGTAAACTACGATATTCCTGAATTACTGCAAACACATGCAAGCCATCTTCCTGCACCTCCTCCTAAAGTAGTGGACCGACTGCAACCCAACTCGGTACACATACTGCTAACTATCAGGCGAACAACAGCTCTCATGAATTAAACACCTACCGCTCACGCTACAGGAGATACGATGTCGTAAACTACGATATTCTTGAATTACTGCAAAACCATGCGAGCAATCTTCCTGCACCTCCTCCTAAAGTAGTGTACCGACTGCAACCAAACTCGGTACACATACTGGTTGGTATCAGGCGAACAACCGCTGTCATGAATTAAACACCTACCACTCACGCTACAGGAGACAAGAAATCGTAAACTAGTATATTCTTGTATTACTGCAAAACCATGCGAGCTATCTTCCTGCACCTCCTCCTAAAGTATTGGACGGACTGCAACCAAACTTGGTACACATACTGCTTACTATCAGGCGAAAAAACGCTGTCATGAATTAAATACCTACCACTCACGCTACAGGAGACACGAAGTCGTAAACTACGATATTCTTGAATTACTGCAAAACCATGAGAGCAATCATCCTGCACCTCCTCCTAAAGTAGTGGACCGACTGCAACCAAACTCGGTTTACATACTGCGTACTATCAGGCGAACAACCGCTGTCATGAATTAAACACCTACCACTCACGCTACAGGAGACACGAAGTCATAAACTACGATATTCTGGAATTACTGCAATACCATGCGAGCCATCTTCCTGCACCTCCTCCTAAAGTAGTGGACCGCCTGCAACCCAACTCGGTACACATACTGCTTACTATCAGGCGAACAACCGCTGTCATGAATTAAACACCTAGCACTCACGCTACAGGAGACACGATGTCGTAAACTACGATATTCTAGAATTACTGCAAAACCATGCGAGCCATCTTCCTGCACCTCCTCCTAAAGTAATGGACCGACTGCAACGAAACTCGGTTTACATACTGCGTACTATCAGGCGAACAACCGCTGTCATGAATTAAACACCTACCACTCACGCTACAGGAGACACGATGTCGTAAACTAAGATATTCTTCAATTACTGCAAAACCATGCGAGTCATCTTCCTGCACCTCCTCCTAAAGTAGTGGACCGACTGCAACCAAACTCGGTACACATACTGCTTACTATCAGGCGAACAACCGCTGTCATGAATTAAACACCTATCACTCATGCTGTAGGAGACACGAAGTCGTGAACAACGATATTCTTGAATTCCTGTAAAACCAAGTGAGCCATCATCCTGCACCTCCTCCTAAAGTAGTGGACCGACTGCAACCCAACTCGGTACACATACTGCTTACTATCAGGCGAAAAACCGCTGTCATTAATTAAATACCTACCACTCACGCTACAGGAGACACGAAGTCGTAAAGTACGATATTCTGGAATTACTGCAAAACCATGCGAGCCATCTTCCTGCACCTCCTCCTAACGTAGTGGACCGACTGCAAACAAACTCGGTACACATACTGCGTACAATCAGGCGATTAACCGCTGTCATGAATTAAACACCTACCACTCACGCTACAAGAGACACGAAGTCGTAAACTACGATATTCTTGAATTACTGCAAAACAATGCGAGCCATCTTCCTGTACCTCCTCCTAAAGTAGTGGACCGACTGCAACCAAACTCGGTAGACATACTGCTTATTATCAGGCGAACAACCCCTCTCATGAATTAATCACCTACCACTCACGCTACAGGAGACACGAAGTCGTAAACTACGATATTCTTGAATTACTGCAGAACCATGCGAGCCAAATTCCTGCACCTCCTCCTCCAGTAGTGGACCGACTGCAACCAAACTCGGCACACATACTGCTTACTATTAGGCGAATAACCGCTGTCATGAATTAAACACCTACCACTCACGCCACAGGAGACACGAAGTCGTAAACTACGACATTCTTGAATTACTGCAAAACCATGCGAGCCATCTTCCTGCACCTCCTCCTAAAGTAGTGGGCCGACTGCAATCAAACTCGTTACACATACTGCTTACTATCAGGTGAACAACCGCGGTCATGAATTAAACACCTACAACTCACGCTACAGGAGACAAGAAGTCGTGAACAACGATATTCATGAATTCCTGTAAAACCAAGTGAGCCATCATCCTGCACCTCCTCCTAAGGTAGTGGACCGACTGCAACCAAACTCGGTACACATAGTGCTTACTATCAGGCGAACAATCTCTGTCATGAATTAAACACCTACCACTCACGCTACAGGAGACACGAAGTCGTAAACTACGTTATTCTTGATTTACTGCAAAACCATGCGAGCCATCTTCCTGCACCTCCTCCTCCAGTAATGGACCTACTGCAACCAAACTGGGTACACATACTGCTTACTTTCAGGCGAACAACTGCTGTCATGAATTAAACACCTACCACTCACGATACAGGAGACACGAAGTCGTAAACTACGATAATCTTGTATTACTGCAAACCCATACGAGCTATATTGCTGCACCTCCTCCTAAAGTAGTGGACCGACTGCAACCAAACTCGGTACACATACTGCTATCTATCAGGCGAATAACCGCTGTCATGAATTAAACACCTACCACTCACGCTACAGGAGACACGATGTCGTATCTACGATATTCTAGAATTACTGCAAAACCATGCGAGTCATCTTCCCGCACCTCCTCCTAAAGTAGTGGACCGACTGCATCCAAACTCTGTACACATACTGCTTACTATCAGGGGAACAACAGCTGACATGAATTAAACACCTACCACTCACGCTACAGGAGACAAGAAGTCGTAAACTACGATATTCTTGTATTACTGCAAAACCATGCGAGCCATCTTCCTGCACCTCCTCCTAAAGTAGTGGACCGACTGCAACCAAACTCGGTGAACATACTGCTTACTATCAGGCGAACAACCGCTGTCATGAATTAAACACCTATCACTCACGCTACAGGAGACACGAAGTCGTAAACTACGATATTCCTGAATTACTGCAAAACCATGCGAGCAATCTTCCTGCACCTCCTCCTAAAGTATTGGACGGACTGCAACCAAACTTGGTACACATACTGCTTACTATCAGGCGAAAAACCGCTGTCATGAATTAAATACCTACCACTCACGCTACAGGAGACACGATGTCGTAACTACGATGTTCTTGAATTACTGCAAAACCATGCGAGTCATCTTCCCGCACCTCCTCCTCCAGTAGTGGACCGACTGCAACCAAACTCGGTACACATACCGCTTACTATCAGGCGAACAACCGCTGTCATGAATTAAACACCACTCACGCTACAGGAGTCACGTAGTCGTAAACTAAGTTATTCTTCAATTACTGCAAAACCATGCGAGTCATCTTCCTGCACCTCCTCCTAAAGTAGTGGACCGACTGCAACCAAACTCGGTACACATACTGCTTACTATCAGGCGAACAACCGCTGTCATGAATTAAACACCCATCACTCACGCTACAGGAGACACGAAATCGTAAACTACGATATTCCTGAATTACTGCAAACACATGCAAGCCATCTTCCTGCACCTCCTCCTAAAGTAGTGGACCGACTGCAACCCAACTCGGTACACATACTGCTAACTATCAGGCGAACAACAGCTCTCATGAATTAAACACCTACCGCTCACGCTACAGGAGATACGATGTCGTAAACTACGATATTCTTGAATTACTGCAAAACCATGCGAGCAATCTTCCTGCACCTCCTCCTAAAGTAGTGTACCGACTGCAACCAAACTCGGTACACATACTGGTTAGTATCAGGCGAAAAACCGCTGTCATGAATTAAACACCTACCACTCACGCTACAGGAGACAAGAAATCGTAAACTAGTATATTCTTGTATTACTGCAAAACCATGCGAGCTATCTTCCTGCACCTCCTCCTAAAGTATTGGACGGACTGCAACCAAACTTGGTACACATACTGCTTACTATCAGGCGAAAAAACGCTGTCATGAATTAAATACCTACCACTCACGCTACAGGAGACACGAAGTCGTAAACTACGATATTCTTGAATTACTGCAAAACCATGAGAGCAATCATCCTGCACCTCCGCCTAAAGTAGTGGACCGACTGCAACCAAACTCGGTTTACATACTGCGTACTATCAGGCGAACAACCGCTGTCATGAATTAAACACCTACCACTCACGCTACAGGAGACACGAAGTCATAAACTACGATATTCTGGAATTACTGCAATACCATGCGAGCCATCTTCCTGCACCTCCTCCTAAAGTAGTGGACCGCCTGCAACCCAACTCGGTACACATACTGCTTACTATCAGGCGAACAACCGCTGTCATGAATTAAACACCTAGCACTCACGCTACAGGAGACACGATGTCGTAAACTACGATATTCTAGAATTACTGCAAAACCATGCGAGCCATCTTCCTGCACCTCCTCCTAAAGTAATGGACCGACTGCAACGAAACTCGGTTTACATACTGCGTACTATCAGGCGAACAACCGCTGTCATGAATTAAACACCTATCACTCATGCTGTAGGAGACACGAAGTCGTGAACAACGATATTCTTGAATTCCTGTAAAACCAAGTCAGCCATCATCCTGCACCTCCTCCTAAAGTAGTGGACCGACTGCAACCCAACTCGGTACACATACTGCTTACTATCAGGCGAAAAACCGCTGTCATTAATTAAATACCTACCACTCACGCTACAGGAGACACGAAGTCGTAAAGTACGATATTCTGGAATTACTGCAAAACCATGCCAGCCATCTTCCTGCACCTCCTCCTAACGTAGTGGACCGACTGCAAACAAACTCGGTACACATACTGCGTACAATCAGGCGATTAACCGCTGTCAAGAATTAAACACCTACCACTCACGCTACAAGAGACACGAAGTCGTAAACTACGATATTCTTGAATTACTGCAAAACAATGCGAGCCATCTTCCTGTACCTCCTCCTAAAGTAGTGGACCGACTGTAACCAAACTCGGTAGACATACTGCTTATTATCAGGCGAACAACCCCTCTCATGAATTAATCACCTACCACTCACGCTACAGGAGACACGAAGTCGTAAACTACGATATTCTTGAATTACTGCAGAACCATGCGAGCCAAATTCCTGCACCTCCTCCTCCAGTAGTGGACCGACTGCAACCAAACTCGGCACACATACTGCTTACTATTAGGCGAATAACCGCTGTCATGAATTAAACACCTACCACTCACGCCACAGGAGACACGAAGTCGTAAACTACGACATTCTTGAATTACTGCAAAACCATGCGAGCCATCTTCCTGCACCTCCTCCTAAAGTAGTGGGCCGACTGCAATCAAACTCGTTACACATACTGCTTACTATCAGGTGAACAACCGCGGTCATGAATTAAACACCTACAACTCACGCTACAGGAGACAAGAAGTCGTGAACAACGATATTCATGAATTCCTGTAAAACCAAGTGAGCCATCATCCTGCACCTCCTCCTAAGGTAGTGGACCGACTGCAACCAAACTCGGTACACATACTGCTTACTATCAGGCGAACAATCTCTGTCATGAATTAAACACCTACCACTCACGCTACAGGAGACACGAAGTCGTAAACTACGTTATTCTTGATTTACTGCAAAACCATGCGAGCCATCTTCCTGCACCTCCTCCTCCAGTAATGGACCTACTGCAACCAAACTGGGTACACATACTGCTTACTTTCAGGCAAACAACTGCTGTCATGAATTAAACACCTACCACTCACGATACAGGAGACACGAAGTCGTAAACTACGATAATCTTGTATTACTGCAAACCCATACGAGCTATATTGCTGCACCTCCTCCTAAAGTAGTGGACCGACTGCAACCAAACTCGGTACACATACTGTTATCTATCAGGCGAATAACCGCTGTCATGAATTAAACACCTACCACTCACGCTACAGGAGACACGATGTCGTATCTACGATATTCTAGATTTACTGCAAAACCATGCGAGTCATCTTCCCGCACCTCCTCCTAAAGTAGTGGACCGACTGCATCCAAACTCTGTACACATACTGCTTACTATCAGGGGAAAAACAGCTGACATGAATTAAACTCCTACCACTCACGCTACAGGAGACAAGAAGTCGTAAACTACGATATTCTTGTATTACTGCAAAACCATGCGAGCCATCTTCCTGCACCTCCTCCTAAAGTAGTGGACCGACTGCAACCAAACTCGGTGAACATACTGCTTACTGTCAGGCGAACAACCGCTGTCATGAATTAAACACCTATCACTCACGCTACAGGAGACACGAAGTCGTAAACTACGATATTCCTGAATTACTGCAAAACCATGCGAGCAATCTTCCTGCACCTCCTCCTAAAGTATTGGACGGACTGCAACCAAACTTGGTACACATACTGCTTACTATCAGGCGAAAAACCGCTGTCATGAATTAAATACCTACCACTCACGCTACAGGAGACACGAAGTCGTAAACTACGATATTCTTGAATTACTGCAAAACCATGCGAGCAATCTTCCTGCACCTCCTCCTAAAGTATTTGACCGACTGCAACCAAACTCGGTACACATACTGCTTACTATCAGGCGAACAACCGCTGTCATGAATTAAACACCTACCACTCACGCTACAGGAGACACGAAGTCATAAACTACGATAATCTAGAATTACTGCAAAACCATGCGAGCAATCTTCCTGCACCTCCTCCTAAAGTACTGGACTGACTGCAACCAAACTCGGTACACATACTGGTTACTATCAGCCGAACAACCGCTGTCATGAATTAAACACCTACCACTCACGCTACAGGAGACACGAAGTCGTAAACTACGAAATTCTTGAATTACTGCAAAACCGTTCGAGCCATCTTCCTGCACTTCCTCCTAAAGTAGTGGACCGACTGCAACCAAACTCTGTACACATACTGCGTACTATCAGGGGAACAACCGCTGACATGAATTAAACACCTACCACTCACGCTACAGGAGACAAGAAGTCGTAAACTACGATATTCTTGTATTACTGCAAAACCATGCGAGCCATCTTCCTGCACCTCCTCCTAAAGTAGTGGACCGACTGCAACCAAACACGTTACACATACTGCTTACTATCAGGCGAACAACCGCTGTCATGAATTAAACACCTACCACTCACGTTACAGGAGACACGAAGTCGTAAACTACGATATTCTTGTATTACTGCAAACCCATGCGAGCAAACTTGCTGCACCTTCTCCTAAAGTAGTGGACCGACTGCAACCAAACTCCGTACACATACTGCTATCTATCAGGCGAATAACCGCTGTCATGAATTAAACATCTACGACTCACGCTACAGGAGTCACGATGTCGTAACTACGATGTTCTTGAATTACTGCAAAACCATGCGAGTCATCTTCCCGCACCTCCTCCTCCAGTAGTGGACCGACTGCAACCAAACTCGGTACACATACCGCTTACTATCAGGCGAACAACCGCTGTCATGAATTAAACACCACTCACGCTACAGGAGTCACGAAGTCGTAAACTAAGATATTCTTCAATTACTGCAAAACCATGCGAGTCATCTTCCTGCACCTCCTCCTAAAGTAGTGGACCGACTGCAACCAAACTCGGTACACATACTGCTTACTATCAGGCGAACAACCGCTGTCATGAATTAAACACCCATCACTCACGCTACAGGAGACACGAAATCGTAAACTACGATATTCCTGAATTACTGCAAACACATGCAAGCCATCTTCCTGCACCTCCTCCTAAAGTAGTGGACCGACTGCAACCCAACTCGGTACACATACTGCTAACTATCAGGCGAACAACAGCTGTCATGAATTAAACACCTACCACTCACGCTACAGGAGACACGATGTCGTAAACTACGATATTCTTGAAATACTGCAAAACCATGCGAGCAATCTTCCTGCACCTCCTCCTAAAGTAGTGTACCGACTGCAACCAAACTCGGTACAGATACTGGTTAGTATCAGGCGAACAACCGCTGTCATGAATTAAACACCTACCACTCACGCTACAGGAGACAAGAAATCGTAAACTAGTATATTCTTGTATTACTGCAAAACCATGCGAGCTATCTTCCTGCACCTCCTCCTAAAGTATTGGACGGACTGCAACCAAACGTGGTACACATACTGCTTACTATCAGGCGAAAAACCGCTGTCATGAATTAAATACCTACCAGTCACGCTACAGGAGACACGAAGTCGTAAACTACGATATTCTTGAATTACTGCAAAACCATGAGAGCAATCTTCCTGCACCTCCTCCTAACGTAGTGGACCGACTGCAACCAAACTCGGTTTACATACTGCGTACTATCAGGCGAACAACCGCTGTCATGAATTAAACACCTACCACTCACGCTACAGGAGACACGAAGTCATAAACTACGATATTCTGGAATTACTGCAAAACCAAGCGAGCCATCTTCCTGCACCTCCTCCTAAAGTAGTGGACCGACTGCAACCCAACTCGGTACACATACTGCTTACTATCAGGCGAACAACCGCTGTCATGACTTAAACACCTAGCACTCACGCTACAGGAGACACGATGTCGTAAACTACGATATTCTAGAATTACTGCAAAACCATGCGAGCCATCTTCCTGCACCTCCTCCTAAAGTAATGGACCGACTGCAACCAAACTCGGTACACATACTGGTTACTATCAGGCGATCATCCGCTGTCATGAATTAAACACCTACCACTCACGCTACAGGAGACACGAAGTCGTAAACTACGAAATTCTTTAATTACTGCAAAACAGTTCGAGCCATCTTCCTGCACATCCTCCTAAAGTAGTGGACCGACTGCAACCAAACTCGTTACACATACTGCTTACTATCAGGTGAACAACCGCGGTCATGAATTAAACACCTAACACTCACGCTACAGGAGACAAGAAGTCGTGAACAACGATATTCTTGAATTCCTGTAAAACCAAGTGAGCCATCATCCTGCACCTCCTCCTAAAGTAGTGGACCGACTGCAACCAAACTCGGTACACATACTGCTTACTATCAGGCGAACAATCTCTGTCATGAATTAAACACCTACCACTCACGCTACAGGAGACACGAAGTCGTAAACTACGATATTCTTGATTTACTGCAAAACCATTCGAGCCATCTTCCTGCACCTCCTCCTCCAGTAATGGACCTACTGCAACCAAACTGGGTACACATACTGCTTACTATCAGGCGAACAACTGCTGTCATGAATTAAACACGTACCACTCACGCTACAGGGGACACGTAGTCGTAAACTACGATATTTTTGAATTACTGCAAAACCATGCGAGCCATCTTACGGCACCTCCTCCTAAAGTAGTGGACCGACTGCAACCAACCTCGGTACACATACTGCTTACAATCAGGCGAACAACCGCTGTCATGAATTAAACACCTACCACACACGCTACAGGAGACACGAAGTCGTAAACTACGATATTCTTGAATTACTGCAAAACCATGCGAGCTATCTTCCTGAACCTCCTCCTACAGTAGTGGACCGACTGCAACCAAACTCGGTACACATACTGCTTACTATCAGGCGAACAACGGCTGATATGAATTAAACACCTACCACTCACGCTACAGGAGACACGATATCGTAAACTACGATATTCTTGAATTACTTCAAAACCATGCGAGCCATCTTCCTGCACCTCTTCCTAAAGTAGTGGACCGACTGCAAACAAACTCGGTACACGTACTGCGTACTATCAGGCGAACAACCGCTGTCATGAATTAAACACCTACCTCTCACGCTACAGGAGTCACGAAGTCGAAAACTACGATATTCTTGAATTACTGCAAAACCATGCGACCCATCTTCCTTCACCTCCTCCTAAAGTAGTGGACCGACTGCAACCAAACTCTGTACACATACTGCTTACTATCAGGGGAACAACCGCTGCCATGAATTAAACACTTATCACTCACACTACAGGAGACACGAAGTCGTAAACTACGATATTCCTGAATTACTGCAAAAACATGCAAGCCATCTTCCTGCACCTCCTCCTAAAGTAGTGGACCGACTGCAACCCAACTCGGTACACTTACTGCTTACTATCAGGCGAACAACCGCTGTCATGAATTAAACACCTAGCACTCACGCTACAGGAGACACGATGTCGTAAACTACGATATTCTAGAATTACTGCAAAACCATGCGAGCCATCTTCCTGCACCTCCTCCTAAAGTAATGGACCGACTGCAACGAAACTCGGTTTACATACTGCGTACTATCAGGCGAACAACCGCTGTCATGAATTAAACACCTACCACTCACGCTACAGGAGACACGAAGTCGTAAACTACGTTATTCTTGATTTACTGCAAAACCATGCGAGCCATCTTCCTGCACCTCCTCCTCCAGTAATGGACCTACTGCAACCAAACTGAGTACACATACTGCTTACTTTCAGGCGAACAACTGCTGTCATGAATTAAACACCTACCACTCACGATACAGGAGACACGAAGTCGAAAACTACGATAATCTTGTATTACTGCAAACCCATACGAGCTATATTGCTGCACCTCCTCCTAAAGTAGTGGACCGACTGCAACCAAACTCGGTACACATACTGCTATCTATCAGGCGAATAACCGCTGTCATGAATTAAACACCTACCACTCACGCTACAGGAGACACGATGTCGTATCTACGATATTCTTGAATTACTGCAAAACCATGCGAGTCATCTTCCCGCACCTCCTCCTAAAGTAGTGGACCGACTGCAACCAAACTCTGTACACATACTGCTTACTATCAGGGGAACAACAGCTGACATGAATTAAACACCTACCACTCACGCTACAGGAGACAAGAAGTCGTAAACTACGATATTCTTGTATTACTGCAAAACCATGCGAGCAATCTTCCTGCACCTCCTCCTAAAGTATTGGACGGACTGCAACCAAACTTGGTACACATACTGCTTACTATCAGGCGAAAAACCGCTGTCATGAATTAAATACCTACCACTCACGCTACAGGAGACATGAAGTCGTAAACTACGATATTCTTGAATTACTGCAAAACCATGCGAGCAATCTTCCTGCACCTCCTCCTAAAGTATTTGACCGACTGCAACCAAACTCGGTACACATACTGCTTACTATCAGGCGAACAACCGCTGTCATGTATTAAACACCTACCACTCACGCTACAGGAGACACGAAGTCATAAACTACGATATTCTGGAATTACTGCAAAACCATGCGAGCCATCTTCCTGCACTTCCTCCTAAAGTAGTGGACCGACTGCAACCAAACTCTGTACACATACTGTTTACTATCAGGGAAACAACCGCTGACATGAATTAAACACCTACCACTCACGCTACAGGAGACAAGAAGTCGTAAACTACGATATTCTTGTATTACTGCAAAACCATGCGAGCCATCTTCCTGCACCTCCTCCTAAAGTAATGGACCGACTGCAACCAAACTCGGTACACATACTGGTTACTATCAGGCGGACAACCGCAGTCATGAATTAAACACCTACCACTCACGATACAGGAGACACGAAGTCGTAAACTGCGATATTCTTGTATTACTGCAAACCCAATGCGAGGTATCTTGCTGCACCTACTCCTAAAGTAGTGGACCGACTGCAACCAAACTCGGTACACATACTGCTATCTATCAGGCGAATAACCGCTGTCATGAATTAAACACCTACCACTCACGCTACAGGAGACACGATGTCGTAACTACGATATTCTTGAATTACTCCAAAACCATGCGAGTCATCGTCCCGCACCTACTCCTCCAGTAGTGGACCGACTGCAACCAAACTCGGTACACATACTGCTTACTATCAGGCGAACAACCGCTGTCATGAATTAAACACCACTCACGCTACAGGAGACACGAAGTCGTAAATTAAGATATTCTTCAATTACTGCAAAACCATGCGAGCCATCTTTCTGCACCTCCTCCTAAAGTAGTGGACCGACTGCAACCAAACTCGGTACACATACTGCTTACTATCAGGCGAACAACCGCTGTCATGAATTAAATACCTACCTCTCACGCTACAGGAGTCACGAAGTCGTAAACTACGATATTCTTGAATTACTGAAAAACCATGCAAGCAGTCTTCCTTCACCTCCTCCTAAAGTTGTGGACCGACTGCAACCAAACTCTGTACACATACTGGTTACTATCAGGCGATCATCCGCTGTCATGAATTAAACACCTACCACTCACGCTACAGGAGACACGAAGTCATAAACTACGATATTCTGGAATTACTGCAAAACCATGCGAGCCATCTTCCTGCACCTCCTCCTAAAGTAGTGGACCGACTGCAACCCAACTCGGTACACATACTGCTTACTATCAGGCGAACAACCGCTGTCATGACTTAAACACCTAGCACTCACGCTACAGGAGACACGATGTCGTAAACTACGATATTCTAGAATTACTGCAAAACCATGCGAGCCATCTTCCTGCACCTCCTCCTAAAGTAATGGACCGACTGCAACCAAACTCGGTACACATACTGGTTACTATCAGGCGATCATCCGCTGTCATGAATTAAACACCTACCACTCACGCTACAGGAGACACGAAGTCGTAAACTAGGAAATTCTTTAATTACTGCAAAACAGTTCGAGCCATCTTCCTGCACATCCTCCTAAAGTAGTGGACCGACTGCAACCAAACTCGTTACACATACTGCTTACTATCAGGTGAACAACCGCGGTCATGAATTAAACACCTAACACTCACGCTACAGGAGACAAGAAGTCGTGAACAACGATATTCTTGAATTCCTGTAAAACCAAGTGAGCCATCATCCTGCACCTCCTCCTAAAGTAGTGGACCGACTGCAACCAAACTCGGTACACATACTGCTTACTATCAGGCGAACAATCTCTGTCATGAATTAAACACCTACCACTCACGCTACAGGAGACACGAAGTCGTAAACTACGATATTCTTGATTTACTGCAAAACCATTCGAGCCATCTTCCTGCACCTCCTCCTCCAGTAATGGACCTACTGCAACCAAACTGGGTACACATACTGCTTACTATCAGGCGAACAACTGCTGTCATGAATTAAACACGTACCACTCACGCTACAGGGGACACGTAGTCGTAAACTACGATATTTTTGAATTACTGCAAAACCATGCGAGCCATCTTACGGCACCTCCTCCTAAAGTAGTGGACCGACTGCAACCAACCTCGGTACACATACTGCTTACAATCAGGCGAACAACCGCTGTCATGAATTAAACACCTACCACACACGCTACAGGAGACACGAAGTCGTAAACTACGATATTCTTGAATTACTGCAAAACCATGCGAGCTATCTTCCTGAACCTCCTCCTACAGTAGTGGACCGACTGCAACCAAACTCGGTACACATACTGCTTACTATCAGGCGAACAACGGCTGATATGAATTAAACACCTACCACTCACGCTACAGGAGACACGATATCGTAAACTACGATATTCTTGAATTACTTCAAAACCATGCGAGCCATCTTCCTGCACCCCTTCCTAAAGCAGTGGACCGACTGCAAACAAACTCGGTACACGTACTGCGTACTATCAGGCGAACAACCGCTGTCATGAATTAAACACCTACCTCTCACGCTACAGGAGTCACGAAGTCGAAAACTACGATATTCTTGAATTACTGCAAAACGATGCGACCCATCTTCCTTCACCTCCTCCTAAAGTAGTGGACCGACTGCAACCAAACTCTGTACACATACTGCTTACTATCAGGGGAACAACCGCTGCCATGAATTAAACACTTATCACTCACACTACAGGAGACACGAAGTCGTAAACTACGATATTCCTGAATTACTGCAAAAACATGCAAGCCATCTTCCTGCACCTCCTCCTAAAGTAGTGGACCGACTGCAACCCAACTCGGTACACTTACTGCTTACTATCAGGCGAACAACCGCTGTCATGAATTAAACACCTAGCACTCACGCTACAGGAGACACGATGTCGTAAACTACGATATTCTAGAATTACTGCAAAACCATGCGAGCCATCTTCCTGCACCTCCTCCTAAAGTAATGGACCGACTGCAACGAAACTCGGTTTACATACTGCGTACTATCAGGCGAACAACCGCTGTCATGAATTAAACACCTACCACTCACGCTACAGGAGACACGATGTCGTAAACTAAGATATTCTTCAATTACTGCAAAACCATGCGAGTCATCTTCCTGCACCTCCTCCTAAAGTAGTGGACCGACTGCAACCAAACTCGGTACACATACTGCTTACTATCAGGCGAACAACCGCTGTCATGAATTAAACACCTATCACTCATGCTGCAGGAGACACGAAGTCGTAAACTACGATATTCCTGAATTACTGCAAAACCATGCAAGCCATCTTCCTGCATCTCCTCCTAAAGTAGTGGACCGACTGCAACCCAACTCGGTACACATACTGCTAACTATCAGGCGAAAAACCGCTGTCATGAATTAAATACCTACCACTCACGCTACAGGAGACACGAAGTCGTAAAGTACGATATTCTGGAATTACTGCAAAACCATGCGAGCCATCTTCCTGCACCTCCTCCTAACGTATTGGACCGACTGCAACGAAACTCGGTTTACATACTGCGTACTATCAGGCGAACAACCGCTGTCATGAATTAAACACCTACCACTCACGCTACAGGAGACACGATGTCGTAAACTAAGATATTCTTCAATTACTGCAAAACCATGCGAGTCATCTTCCTGCACCTCCTCCTAAAGTAGTGGACCGACTGCAACCAAACTCGGTACACATACTGCTTACTATCAGGCGAACAACCCCTCTCATGAATTAATCACCTACCACTCACGCTACAGGAGACACGAAGTCGTAAACTACGATATTCTTGAATTACTGCAGAACCATGCGAGCCAAATTCCTGCACCTCCTCCTCCAGTAGTGGACCGACTGCAACCAAACTCGGCACACATACTGCTTACTATTAGGCGAATAACCGCTGTCATGAATTAAACACCTACCACTCACGCCACAGGAGACACGAAGTCGTAAACTACGACATTCTTGAATTACTGCAAAACCATGCGAGCCATCTTCCTGCACCTCCTCCTAAAGTAGTGGGCCGACTGCAATCAAACTCGTTACACATACTGCTTACTATCAGGTGAACAACCGCGGTCATGAATTAAACACCCACCACTCACGCTACAGGAGACAAGAAGTCGTGAACAACGATATTCTTGAATTCCTGTAAAACCAAGTGAGCCATCATCCTGCACCTCCACCTAAAGTAGTGGACCGACTGCAACCAAACTCGGTACACATACTGCTTACTATCAGGCGAACAATCTCTGTCATGAATTAAACACCTACCACTCACGCTACAGGAGACACGAAGTCGTAAACTACGTTATTCATGATTTACTGCAAAACCATGCGAGCCATCTTCCTGCACCTCCTCCTCCAGTAATGGACCTACTGCAACCAAACTGAGTACACATACTGCTTACTTTCAGGCGAACAACTGCTGTCATGAATTAAACACCTACCACTCACGATACAGGAGACACGAAGTCGTAAACTACGATAATCTTGTATTACTGCAAACCCATACGAGCTATATTGCTGCACCTCCTCCTAAAGTAGTGGACCGACTGCAACCAAACTCGGTACACATACTGCTATCTATCAGGCGAATAACCGCTGTCATGAATTAAACACCTACCACTCACGCTACAGGAGACACGATGTCGTATCTACGATATTCTTGAATTACTGCAAAACCATGCGAGTCATCTTCCCGCACCTCCTCCTAAAGTAGTGGACCGACTGCAACCAAACTCTGTACACATACTGCTTACTATCAGGGGAACAACAGCTGACATGAATTAAACACCTACCACTCACGCTACAGGAGACAAGAAGTCGTAAACTACGATATTCTTGTATTACTGCAAAACCATGCGAGCAATCTTCCTGCACCTCCTCCTAAAGTATTGGACGGACTGCAACCAAACTTGGTACACATACTGCTTACTATCAGGCGAAAAACCGCTGTCATGAATTAAATACCTACCACTCACGCTACAGGAGACATGAAGTCGTAAACTACGATATTCTTGAATTACTGCAAAACCATGCGAGCAATCTTCCTGCACCTCCTCCTAAAGTATTTGACCGACTGCAACCAAACTCGGTACACATACTGCTTACTATCAGGCGAACAACCGCTGTCATGTATTAAACACCTACCACTCACGCTACAGGAGACACGAAGTCATAAACTACGATATTCTGGAATTACTGCAAAACCATGCGAGCCATCTTCCTGCACTTCCTCCTAAAGTAGTGGACCGACTGCAACCAAACTCTGTACACATACTGTTTACTATCAGGGAAACAACCGCTGACATGAATTAAACACCTACCACTCACGCTACAGGAGACAAGAAGTCGTAAACTACGATATTCTTGTATTACTGCAAAACCATGCGAGCCATCTTCCTGCACCTCCTCCTAAAGTAGTGGACCGACTGCAACCAAACTCGGTACACATACTGGTTACTATCAGGCGGACAACCGCAGTCATGAATTAAACACCTACCACTCACGATACAGGAGACACGAAGTCGTAAACTGCGATATTCTTGTATTACTGCAAACCCAATGCGAGGTATCTTGCTGCACCTACTCCTAAAGTAGTGGACCGACTGCAACCAAACTCGGTACACATACTGCTATCTATCAGGCGAATAACCGCTGTCATGAATTAAACACCTACCACTCACGCTACAGGAGACACGATGTCGTAACTACGATATTCTTGAATTACTCCAAAACCATGCGAGTCATCGTCCCGCACCTACTCCTCCAGTAGTGGACCGACTGCAACCAAACTCGGTACACATACTGCTTACTATCAGGCGAACAACCGCTGTCATGAATTAAACACCACTCACGCTACAGGAGACACGAAGTCGTAAATTAAGATATTCTTCAATTACTGCAAAACCATGCGAGCCATCTTTCTGCACCTCCTCCTAAAGTAGTGGACCGACTGCAACCAAACTCGGTACACATACTGCTTACTATCAGGCGAACAACCGCTGTCATGAATTAAATACCTACCTCTCACGCTACAGGAGTCACGAAGTCGTAAACTACGATATTCTTGAATTACTGAAAAACCATGCAAGCAGTCTTCCTTCACCTCCTCCTAAAGTTGTGGACCGACTGCAACCAAACTCTGTACACATACTGCTTACTATCAGGGGAACAACCGCTGCCATGAATTAAACACCTATCACTCATACTACAGGAGACACGAAGTCGTAAACTATGATATTCCTGAATTACTGCAAAACCATGCGAGCAATCTTCCTGCACCTCCTCCAAAAGTAGTGGACCGACTGCAACCAAACTCGGTACACATACTGGTTACTATCAGGCGAACAACCGCAGTCATGAATTAAACACCTACCACTCACGATACAGGAGACACGAAGTCGTAAACTGCGATATTCTTGTATTACTGCAAACCCATGCGAGCTATCTTGCTGCACCTACTCCTAAAGTAGTGGACCGACTGCAACCAAACTCGGTACACATACTGCTAACTATCAGGCGAATAACCGCTGTCATGAATTAAACACCTACCACTCACGCTACAGGAGACACGATGTCGTAACTACGATATTCTTGAATTACTCCAAAACCATGCGAGTCATCGTCCCGCACCTACTCCTCCAGTAGTGGACCGACTGCAACCAAACTCGGTACACATACTGCTTACTATCAGGCGAACAACCGCTGTTATGAATTAAACACCACTCACGCTACAGGAGTCACGAAGTCGTAAACTACGATATTCCTGAATTACTGCAAAACCATGCAAGCCATCTTCCTGCACCTCCTCCTAAAGTAGTGGACCGACTGCAACCCAACTCGGTACACATACTGCTTACTATCAGGCGAAAAACCGCTGTCATGAATTAAATACCTACCACTCACGCTACAGGAGACACGAAGTCGTAAATTACGATATTTTGCAATTACTGCAAAACCATGCGAGCCATCTTCCTGCACCTCCTCCTAACGTAGTGGACCGACTGCAAACAAACTCGGTACACATACTGCGTACAATCAGGCGATTAACCGCTGTCATGAATTAAACACCTACCACTCACGCTACAAGAGACACGACGTCGTAAACTACGATATTCTTGAATTACTGCAAAACAATGCGAGCCATCTTCCTGTACCTCCTCCTAAAGTAGTGGACCGACTGTAACCAAACTCGGTAGACATACTGCTTATTATCAGGCGAACAACCCCTCTCATGAATTAATCACCTACCACTCACGCTACAGGAGACACGAAGTCGTAAACTACGATATTCTTGAATTACTGCAAAACCATGCGAGCCAAATTCCTGCACCTCCTCCTCCAGTGGTGGACCGACTGCAACCAAACTCGGCACACATACTGCTTACTATCAGGCGAATAACCGCTGTCATGAATTAAACACCTACCACTCACGCCACAGGAGACACGAAGTCGTAAACTACGACATTCTTGAATTACTGCAAAACCATGCGAGCCATCTTCCTGCACCTCCTCCTAAAGTAGTGGGCCGACTGCAATCAAACTCGTTACACATACTGCTTACTATCAGGTGAACAACCGCGGTCATGAATTAAACACCTACCACTCACGCTACAGGAGACAAGAAGTCGTGAACAACGATATTCTTGAATTCCTGTAAAACCAAGTGAGCCATCATCCTGCACCTCCTCCTAACCTAGTGGACCGACTGCAACCAAACTCGGTACACATACTGCTTACTATCAGGCGAACAATCTCTGTCATGAATTAAACACCTACCACTCACGCTACAGAAGACACGAAGTCGTAAACTACGTTATTCTTGATTTACTGCAAAACCATGCGAGCCATCTTCCTGCACCTCCTCCTCCAGTAATGGACCTACTGCAACCAAACTGGGTACACATACTGCTTACTATCAGGCGAACAACTGCTGTCATGAATTAAGCACGTACCACTCACGCTACAGGAGACACGTTGTCGTAAACTACGATATTTTTGAATTACTGCAAAATCATGCGAGCCATCTTACGGCACCTCCTCCTAAAGTACTGGACCGACTGCAACCAAACTCGGTACACATACTGGATACTATCAGGCGATCAACCGCTGTCATGAATTAAACACCTACCACTCACGCTACAGGAGACACGAAGTCGTAAACTACGAAATTCTTGAATTACTGCAAAACCGTGCGAGCCATCTTCCTGCACATCCTTCTAAAGTAGTGGACCGACTGCAACCAAACTCTGTACACATACTGCTTACTATCAGGGGAACAACCGCTGACATGAATTAAACACCTACCACTCACGCTACAGGAGACAAGAAGTCGTAAACTACGATATTCTTGTATTACTGCAAAACCATGCGAGCCATCTTCCTGCACCTCCTCCTAAAGTAGTGGACCGACTGCAACCAAACACGTTCCACATACTGCTTACTATCAGGCGAACAACCGCTGTCATGAATTAAACACCTACCACTCACGATACAGGAGACACGAAGTCGTAAACTACGATATTCTTGTATTACTGCAAACCCATACGAGCTATCTTGCTGCACCTCCTCCTAAAGTAGTGGACCGACTGCAACCAAACTCGGTACACATACTGCTATCTATCAGGCGAATAACCGCTGTCATGAATTAAACACCTACCACTCACGCTACAGGAGACACGATGTCGTATCTACGATATTCTTGAATTACTGCAAAACCATGCGAGTCATCTTCCCGCACCTCCTCCTAAAGTAGTGGACCGACTGCAACCAAACTCGGTACACATACTGCTTACTATCAGGCGAACAACCACTGTCATGAATTAAACACCACTCACGCTACAGGAGTCACGAAATCGTAAAATAAGATATTCTTCAATTACTGCAAAATCATGCGAGTCATCTTCCTGCACCTCCTCCTAAGGTAGTGGACCGACTGCAACCAAACTCGGTGCACATACTGCTTACTATCAGGCGAACAACCGTTGTCATGAATTAAACACCTATCACTCACGCTACAGGAGACACGAAGTCGTAAACTACGATATTCCTGAATTACTGCAAAACCATGCGAGCAATCTTCCTGCACCTCCTCCTAAAGTATTGGACGGACTGCAACCAAACTTGGTACACATACTGCTTCCTATCAGGAGAAAAACCGCTGTCATGAATTAAATACCTACCACTCACGCTACAGGAGGCACGAAGTCGTAAACTACGATATTCTTGTATTACTGCAAAACCATACGAGCAATCTTCCTGCACCTCCTCCTAAAGTAGTTGACCGACTGCAACCAAACTCGGTACACATACTGCTTACTATCAGGCGAACAACCGCTGTCATGAATTAAACACCTAGCACTCACGCTACAGGAGACACGATGTCGTAAACTACGATATTCTTGAATTACTGCAAAACCATGCGAGCCAAATTCCTGCACCTCCTCCTCCAGTAGTGGACCGACTGCAACCAAACTCGGCACACATTCTGCTTACTATCAGGCGAATAACCGCTGTCATTAATTAAACACCTACCACTCACGCCACAGGAGACACGAAGTCGTAAACTACGACATTCTTGAATTACTGCAAAACCATGCGAGCCATCTTCCTGCACCTCCTCCTAAAGTAGTGGGCCGACTGAAAACAAACTCGGTACACATACTGCGTACAATCAGGCGATTAACCGCTGTCATGAATTAAACACCTACCACTCACGCTACAAGAGACACGAAGTCGTAAACTACGATATTCTTGAATTACTGCAATACAATGCGAGCCATCTCCCTGTACCTCCTCCTAAAGTAGTGGACCGACTGTAACCAAACTCGGTAGTCATACTGCTTATTATCAGGCGAACAACCCCTCTCATGAATTAATCACCTACCACTCACGCTACAGGAGACACGAAGTCGTAAACTACGATATTCTTGAATTACTGCAAAACCATGCGAGCCAAATTCCTGCACCTCCTCCTCCAGTAGTGGACCGACTGCAACCAAACTCGGCACACATTCTGCTTACTATCAGGCGAATAACCGCTGTCATGAATTAAACACCTACCACTCACGCCACAGGAGACACGAAGTCGTAAACTACGACATTCTTGAATTACTGCAAAACCATGCGAGCCATCTTCCTGCACCTCCTCCTAAAGTAGTGGGCCGACTGCAATCAAACTCGTTACACATACTGCTTACTATCAGGTGAACAACCGCGGTCATGAATTAAACACTTACCACTGACGCTACAGGAGACAAGAAGTCGTGAACAACGATATTCTTGAATTCCTGTAAAACCAAGTGAGCCATCATCTTGCACCTCCACCTAAAGTAGTGGACCGACTGCAACCTAACTCGGTACACATACTGCTTACTATCAGGCGAACAATCTCTGTCATGAATTAAACACCTACCACTCACGCTACAGGAGACACGAAGTCGTAAACTACGATATTCCTGAATTACTGCAAAACCATGCGAGCAATCTTCCTGCACCTCCTCCTAAAGTATTGGACGGACTGCAACCAAACTTGGTACACATACTGCTTCCTATCAGGAGAAAAACCGCTGTCATGAATTAAATACCTACCACTCACGCTACAGGAGGCACGAAGTCGTAAACTACGATATTCTTGTATTACTGCAAAACCATACGAGCAATCTTCCTGCACCTCCTCCTAAAGTAGTTGACCGACTGCAACCAAACTCGGTACACATACTGCTTACTATCAGGCGAACAACCGCTGTCATGAATTAAACACCTAGCACTCACGCTACAGGAGACACGATGTCGTAAACTACGATATTCTAGAATTACTGCAAAACCATGCGAGCCATCTTCCTGCACCTCCTCCTAAAGTAATGGACCGACTGCAACGAAACTCGGTTTACATACTGCGTACTATCAGGCGAACAACCGCTGTCATGAATTAAACACCTACCACTCACGCTACAGGAGACACGATGTCGTAAACTAAGATATTCTTCAATTACTGCAAAACCATGCGAGTCATCTTCCTGCATCTCCTCCTAAAGTAGTGGACCGACTGCAACCAAACTCGGTACACATACTGCTTACTATCAGGCGAACAACCGCTGTCATGAATTAAACACCTATCACTCATGCTGCAGGAGACACGAAGTCGTAAACTACGATATTCCTGAATTACTGCAAAACCATGCAAGCCATCTTCCTGCACCTCCTCCTAAAGTAGTGGACCGACTGCAACCCAACTCGGTACACATACTGCTAACTATCAGGCGAAAAACCGCTGTCATGAATTAAATACCTACCACTCACGCTACAGGAGACACGAAGTCGTAAAGTACGATATTCTGGAATTACTGCAAAACCATGCGAGCCATCTTCCTGCACCTCCTCCTAACGTATTGGACCGACTGCAAACAAACTCGGTACACATACTGCGTACAATCAGGCGATTAACCGCTGTCATGAATTAAACACCTACCACTCACGCTACAAGAGACACGAAGTCGTAAACTACGATATTCTTGAATTACTGCAAAAATATGCGAGCCATCTTCCTGTACCTCCTCCTAAAGTAGTGGACCGACTGTAACCAAACTCGGTAGACATACTGCTTATTATCAGGCGAACAACCCCTCTCATGAATTAATCACCTACCACTCACGCTACAGGAGACACGAAGTCGTAAACTACGATATTCTTGAATTACTGCAGAACCATGCGAGCCAAATTCCTGCACCTCCTCCTCCAGTAGTGGACCGACTGCAACCAAACTCGGCACACATACTGCTTACTATTAGGCGAATAACCGCTGTCATGAATTAAACACCTACCACTCACGCCACAGGAGACACGAAGTCGTAAACTACGACATTCTTGAATTACTGCAAAACCATGCGAGCCATCTTCCTGCACCTCCTCCTAAAGTAGTGGGCCGACTGCAATCAAACTCGTTACACATACTGCTTACTATCAGGTGAACAACCGCGGTCATGAATTAAACACCTACCACTCACGCTACAGGAGACAAGAAGTCGTGAACAACGATATTCTTGAATTCCTGTAAAACCAAGTGAGCCATCATCCTGCACCTCCTCCTAAAGTAGTGGACCGACTGCAACCAAACTCGGTACACATACTGCTTACTATCAGGCGAACAATCTCTGTCATGAATTAAACACCTATCACTCACGCTACAGGAGACACGAAGTCGTAAACTACGTTATTCTTGATTTACTGCAAAACCATGCGAGCCATCTTCCTGCACCTCCTCCTCCAGTAATGGACCTACTGCAACCAAACTGAGTACACATACTGCTTACTTTCAGGCGAACAACTGCTGTCATGAATTAAACACCTACCACTCACGATACAGGAGACACGAAGTCGTAAACTACGATAATCTTGTATTACTGCAAACCCATACGAGCTATATTGCTGCACCTCCTCCTAAAGTAGTGGACCGACTGCAACCAAACTCGGTACACATACTGCTATCTATCAGGCGAATAACCGCTGTCATGAATTAAACACCTACCACTCACGCTACAGGAGACACGATGTCGTATCTACGATATTCTTGAATTACTGCAAAACCATGCGAGTCATCTTCCCGCACCTCCTCCTAAAGTAGTGGACCGACTGCAACCAAACTCTGTACACATACTGCTTACTATCAGGGGAACAACAGCTGACATGAATTAAACACCTACCACTCACGCTACAGGAGACAAGAAGTCGTAAACTACGATATTCTTGTATTACTGCAAAACCATGCGAGCAATCTTCCTGCACCTCCTCCTAAAGTATTGGACGGACTGCAACCAAACTTGGTACACATACTGCTTACTATCAGGCGAAAAACCGCTGTCATGAATTAAATACCTACCACTCACGCTACAGGAGACATGAAGTCGTAAACTACGATATTCTTGAATTACTGCAAAACCATGCGAGCAATCTTCCTGCACCTCCTCCTAAAGTATTTGACCGACTGCAACCAAACTCGGTACACATACTGCTTACTATCAGGCGAACAACCGCTGTCATGTATTAAACACCTACCACTCACGCTACAGGAGACACGAAGTCATAAACTACGATATTCTGGAATTACTGCAAAACCATGCGAGCCATCTTCCTGCACTTCCTCCTAAAGTAGTGGACCGACTGCAACCAAACTCTGTACACATACTGTTTACTATCAGGGGAACAACCGCTGACATGAATTAAACACCTACCACTCACGCTACAGGAGACAAGAAGTCGTAAACTACGATATTCTTGTATTACTGCAAAATCATGCGAGCCATCTTCCTGCACCTCCTCCTAAAGTAGTGGACCGACTGCAACCAAACTCGGTACACATACTGGTTACTATCAGGCGGACAACCGCAGTCATGAATTAAACACCTACCACTCACGATACAGGAGACACGAAGTCGTAAACTACGATATTCTTGTATTACTGCAAACCCAATGCGAGGTATCTTGCTGCACCTACTCCTAAAGTAGTGGACCGACTGCAACCAAACTCGGTACACATACTGCTATCTATCAGGCGAATAACCGCTGTCATGAATTAAACACCTACCACTCACGCTACAGGAGACACGATGTCGTAACTACGATATTCTTGAATTACTCCAAAACCATGCGAGTCATCGTCCCGCACCTACTCCTCCAGTAGTGGACCGACTGCAACCAAACTCGGTACACATACTGCTTACTATCAGGCGAACAACCGCTGTCATGAATTAAACACCACTCACGCTACAGGAGACACGAAGTCGTAAATTAAGATATTCTTCAATTACTGCAAAACCATGCGAGCTATCTTTCTGCACCTCCTCCTAAAGTAGTGGACCGACTGCAACCAAACTCGGTACACATACTGCTTACTATCAGGCGAACAACCGCTGTCATGAATTAAATACCTAGCTCTCACGCTACAATAGTCACGAAGTCGTAAACTACGATATTCTTGAATTACTGAAAAACCATGCAAGCAGTCTTCCTTCACCTCCTCCTAAAGTTGTGGACCGACTGCAACCAAACTCTGTACACATACTGCTTACTATCAGGGGAACAACCGCTGCCATGAATTAAACACCTATCACTCATACTACAGGAGACACGAAGTCGTAAACTATGATATTCCTGAATTACTGCAAAACCATGCGAGCAATCTTCCTGCACCTCCTCCAAAAGTAGTGGACCGACTGCAACCAAACTCGGTACACATACTGGTTACTATCAGGCGAACAACCGCAGTCATGAATTAAACACCTACCACTCACGATACAGGAGACACGAAGTCGTAAACTGCGATATTCTTGTATTACTGCAAACCCATGCGAGCTATCTTGCTGCACCTACTCCTAAAGTAGTGGACCGACTGCAACCAAACTCGGTACACATACTGCTAACTATCAGGCGAATAACCGCTGTCATGAATTAAACACCTACCACTCACGCTACAGGAGACACGATGTCGTAACTACGATATTCTTGAATTACTCCAAAACCATGCGAGTCATCGTCCCGCACCTACTCCTCCAGTAGTGGACCGACTGCAACCAAACTCGGTACACATACTGCTTACTATCAGGCGAACAACCGCTGTTATGAATTAAACACCACTCACGCTACAGGAGTCACGAAGTCGTAAACTAAGATATTCTTCAATTACTGCAAAACCATGCGAGTCATCTTCCTGCACCTCCTCCTAAAGTAGTGGACCGACTGCAACCAAACTCGGTACACATACTGCTTACTATCAGGCGAACAACCGCTGTCATGAATTAAACACCTATCACTCATGCTGTAGGAGACACGAAGTCGTAAACTACGATATTCCTGAATTACTGCAAAACCATGCAAGCCATCTTCCTGCACCTCCTCCTAAAGTAGTGGACCGACTGCAACCCAACTCGGTACACATACTGCTTACTATCAGGCGAAAAACCGCTGTCATGAATTAAATACCTACCACTCACGCTACAGGAGACACGAAGTCGTAAATTACGATATTTTGCAATTACTGCAAAACCATGCGAGCCATCTTCCTGCACCTCCTCCTAACGTAGTGGACCGACTGCAAACAAACTCGGTACACATACTGCGTACAATCAGGCGATTAACCGCTGTCATGAATTAAACACCTACCACTCACGCTACAAGAGACACGAAGTCGTAAACTACGATATTCTTGAATTACTGCAAAACAATGCGAGCCATCTTCCTGTACCTCCTCCTAAAGTAGTGGACCGACTGTAACCAAACTCGGTAGACATACTGCTTATTATCAGGCGAACAACCCCTCTCATGAATTAATCACCTACCACTCACGCTACAGGAGACACGAAGTCGTAAACTACGATATTCTTGAATTACTGCAAAACCATGCGAGCCAAATTCCTGCACCTCCTCCTCCAGTGGTGGACCGACTGCAACCAAACTCGGCACACATACTGCTTACTATCAGGCGAATAACCGCTGTCATGAATTAAACACCTACCACTCACGCCACAGGAGACACGAAGTCGTAAACTACGACATTCTTGAATTACTGCAAAACCATGCGAGCCATCTTCCTGCACCTCCTCCTAAAGTAGTGGGCCGACTGCAATCAAACTCGTTACACATACTGCTTACTATCAGGTGAACAACCGCGGTCATGAATTAAACACCTACCACTCACGCTACAGGAGACAAGAAGTCGTGAACAACGATATTCTTGAATTCCTGTAAAACCAAGTGAGCCATCATCCTGCACCTCCTCCTAACCTAGTGGACCGACTGCAACCAAACTCGGTACACATACTGCTTACTATCAGGCGAACAATCTCTGTAATGAATTAAACACCTACCACTCACGCTACAGGAGACACGAAGTCGTAAACTACGTTATTCTTGATTTACTGCAAAACCATGCGAGCCATCTTCCTGCACCTCCTCCTCCAGTAATGGACCTACTGCAACCAAACTGGGTACACATACTGGTTACTATCAGGCGAACAACTGCAGTCATGAATTAAACACGTACCACTCACGCTACAGGAGACACGTAGTCGTAAACTACGATATTTTTGAATTACTGCAAAACCATGCGAGCCAACTTACGGCACCTCCTCCTAAAGTAGTGGACCGACTGCAACCAACCTCGGTACACATACTGCTTTCAATCAGGCGAACAACCGCTGTCATGAATTAAACACCTACCACACACGCTACAGGAGACACGAAGTCGTAAACTAAGATATTCTTGAATTACTGCAAAACCATGCGAGCTATCTTCCTGCACCTCCTCCTACAGTAGTGGACCGACTGCAACCAAACTCGGTACACATACTGCTTACTATCAGGCGAACAACGGCTGATATGAATTAAACACCTACCACTCACGCTACAGGAGACAGGAAGTCGTAAACTACGTTATTCTTGATTTACTGCAAAACCATGCGAGCCATCTTCCTGCACCTCCTCCTCCAGTAATGGACCTACTGCAACCAAACTGGGTACACATACTGCTTACTATCAGGCGAACAACTGCTGTCATGAATTAAGCACGTACCACTCACGCTACAGGAGACACGTTGTCGTAAACTACGATATTTTTGAATTACTGCAAAATCATGCGAGCCATCTTACGGCACCTCCTCCTAAAGTACTGGACCGACTGCAACCAAACTCGGTACACATACTGGATACTATCAGGCGATCAACCGCTGTCATGAATTAAACACCTACCACTCACGCTACAGGAGACACGAAGTCGTTAACTACGAAATTCTTGAATTACTGCAAAACCGTGCGAGCCATCTTCCTGCACATCCTTCTAAAGTAGTGGACCGACTGCAACCAAACTCTGTACACATACTGCTTACTATCAGGGGAACAACCGCTGACATGAATTAAACACCTACCACTCACGCTACAGGAGACAAGAAGTCGTAAACTACGATATTCTTGTATTACTGCAAAACCATGCGAGCCATCTTCCTGCACCTCCTCCTAAAGTAGTGGACCGACTGCAACCAAACACGTTCCACATACTGCTTACTATCAGGCGAACAACCGCTGTCATGAATTAAACACCTACCACTCACGATACAGGAGACACGAAGTCGTAAACTACGATATTCTTGTATTACTGCAAACCCATACGAGCTATCTTGCTGCACCTCCTCCTAAAGTAGTGGACCGACTGCAACCAAACTCGGTACACATACTGCTATCTATCAGGCGAATAACCGCTGTCATGAATTAAACACCTACCACTCACGCTACAGGAGACACGATGTCGTATCTACGATATTCTTGCATTACTGCAAAACCATGCGAGTCATCTTCCCGCACCTCCTCCTAAAGTAGTGGACCGACTGCAACCAAACTCGGTACACATACTGCTTACTATCAGGCGAACAACCACTGTCATGAATTAAACACCACTCACGCTACAGGAGTCACGAAATCGTAAAATAAGATATTCTTCAATTACTGCAAAATCATGCGAGTCATCTTCCTGCACCTCCTCCTAAGGTAGTGGACCGACTGCAACCAAACTTGGTGCACATACTGCTTACTATCAGGCGAACAACCGTTGTCATGAATTAAACACCTATCACTCACGCTACAGGAGACACGAAGTCGTAAACTACGATATTCCTGAATTACTGCAAAACCATGCGAGCAATCTTCCTGCACCTCCTCCTAAAGTAGTGGACCGACTGCAACCCAACTCGGTACACATACTGCTTACTATCAGGCGAAAAACCGCTGTCATGAATTAAATACCTACCACTCACGCTACAGGAGACACGAAGTCGTAAAGTACGATATTCTGGAATTACTGCAAAACCATGCGACCCATCTTCCTGCACCTCCTCCTAACGTAGTTGTCCGACTGAAAACAAACTCGGT
The DNA here is from genome assembly GCA_026315105.1 of Locusta migratoria. Lineage (NCBI taxonomy): Eukaryota > Metazoa > Arthropoda > Insecta > Orthoptera > Acrididae > Locusta > Locusta migratoria. The sequence goes on along the minus strand of CM048752.1, from coordinate 6,458,222 downwards.
ACACATACTGTGTACAATCAGGCGATTAACCGCTGTCATGAATTAAACACCTACCACTCACGCTACAAAAGACACGAAGTCGTAAACTACGATATTCTTGAATTACTGCAATACAATGCGAGCCATCTTCCTGTACCTCCTCCTAAAGTAGTGGACCGACTGTAACCAAACTCGGTAGTCATACTGCTTATTATCAGGCGAACAACCCCTCTCATGAATTAATCACCTACCACTCACGCTACAGGAGACACGAAGTCGTAAACTACGATATTCTTGAATTACTGCAAAACCATGCGAGCCAAATTCCTGCACCTCCTCCTCCAGTAGTGGACCGACTGCAACCAAACTCGGCACACATACTGCTTACTATCAGGTGAACAACCGCGGTCATGAATTAAACACTTACCACTGACGCTACAGGAGTCAAGAAGTCGTGAACAACGATATTCTTGAATTCCTGTAAAACCAAGTGAGCCATCATCTTGCACCTCCTCCTAAAGTAGTGGACCGACTGCAACCTAACTCGGTACACATACTGCTTACTATCAGGCGAACAATCTCTGTCATGAATTAAACACCTACCACTCACGCTACAGGAGACACGAAGTCGTAAACTACGATATTCCTGAATTACTGCAAAACCATGCGAGCAATCTTCCTGCACCTCCTCCTAAAGTATTGGACGGACTGCAACCAAACTTGGTACACATACTGCTTCCTATCAGGAGAAAAACCGCTGTCATGAATTAAATACCTACCACTCACGCTACAGGAGGCACGAAGTCGTAAACTACGATATTCTTGTATTACTGCAAAACCATACGAGCAATCTTCCTGCACCTCCTCCTAAAGTAGTTGACCGACTGCAACCAAACTCGGTACACATACTGCTTACTATCAGGCGAACAACCGCTGTCATGAATTACACACCTACCACTCACGCTACAGGAGACACGAAGTCATAAACTGCGATATTCTGGAATTACTGCAAAACCATGCGAGCCATCTTCCTGTACCTCCTCCTAAAGTAGTGGACCGACTGCAACCCAACTCGGTACACATACTGCTTACTATCAGGCGAACAACCGCTGTCATGAATTAAACACCTACCACTCACGTTGCAGGAGACACGAAGTCGTAAACTACGATATTCTTGTATTACTGCAAACCCATGCGAGCAAACTTGCTGCACCTACTCCTAAAGTAGTGGACCGACTGCAACCAAACTCCGTACACATACTGCTATCTATCAGGCGAATAACCGCTGTCATGAATTAAACACCTACGACTCACGCTACAGGAGACACGATGTCGTAACTACGATGTTCTTGAATTACTGCAAAACCATGCGAGTCATCTTCCCGCACCTCCTCCTCCAGTAGTGGACCGACTGCAACCAAACTCGGTACACATACCGCTTACTATCAGGCGAACAACCGCTGTCATGAATTAAACACCACTCACGCTACAGGAGTCACGTAGTCGTAAACTAAGATATTCTTCAATTACTGCAAAACCATGCGAGTCATCTTCCTGCACCTCCTCCTAAAGTAGTGGACCGACTGCAACCAAACTCGGTACACATACTGCTTACTATCAGGCGAACAACCGCTGTCATGAATTAAACACCCATCACTCACGCTACAGGAGACACGAAATCGTAAACTACGATATTCCTGAATTACTGCAAACACATGCAAGCCATCTTCCTGCACCTCCTCCTAAAGTAGTGGACCGACTGCAACCCAACTCGGTACACATACTGCTAACTATCAGGCGAACAACAGCTCTCATGAATTAAACACCTACCGCTCACGCTACAGGAGATACGATGTCGTAAACTACGATATTCTTGAATTACTGCAAAACCATGCGAGCAATCTTCCTGCACCTCCTCCTAAAGTAGTGTACCGACTGCAACCAAACTCGGTACACATACTGGTTAGTATCAGGCGAACAACCGCTGTCATGAATTAAACACCTACCACTCACGCTACAGGAGACAAGAAATCGTAAACTAGTATATTCTTGTATTACTGCAAAACCATGCGAGCTATCTTCCTGCACCTCCTCCTAAAGTATTGGACGAACTGCAACCAAACTTGGTACACATACTGCTTACTATCAGGCGAAAAAACGCTGTCATGAATTAAATACCTACCACTCACGCTACAGGAGACACGAAGTCGTAAACTACCATATTCTTGAATTACTGCAAAACCATGAGAGCAATCTTCCTGCACCTCCTCCTAAAGTAGTGGACCGACTGCAACCAAACTCGGTTTAAATACTGCATACTATCAGGCGAACAACCGCTGTCATGAATTAAACACCTACCACTCACGCTACAGGAGACACGAAGTCATAAACTACGATATTCTGGAATTACTGCAATACCATGCGAGCCATCTTCCTGCACCTCCTCCTAAAGTAGTGGACCGACTGCAACCCAACTCGGTACACATACTGCTTACTATCAGGCGAACAACCGCTGTCATGAATTAAACACCTAGCACTCACGCTACAGGAGACACGATGTCGTAAACTACGATATTCTAGAATTACTGCAAAACCATGCGAGCCATCTTCCTGCACCTCCTCCTAAAGTAATGGACCGACTGCAACGAAACTCGGTTTACATACTGCGTACTATCAGGCGAACAACCGCTGTCATGAATTAAACACCTACCACTCACGCTACAGGAGACACGATGTCGTAAACTAAGATATTCTTCAATTACTGCAAAACCATGCGAGTCATCTTCCTGCACCTCCTCCTAAAGTAGTGGACCGACTGCAACCAAACTCGGTACACATACTGCTTACTATCAGGCGAACAACCGCTGTCATGAATTAAACACCTATCACTCATGCTGTAGGAGACACGAAGTCGTAAACTACGATATTCCTGAATTACTGCAAAACCATGCAAGCCATCTTCCTGCACCTCCTCCTAAAGTAGTGGACCGACTGCAACCCAACTCGGTACACATACTGCTTACTATCAGGCGAAAAACCGCTGTCATGAATTAAATACCTACCACTCACGCTACAGGAGACACGAAGTCGTAAAGTACGATATTCTGGAATTACTGCAAAACCATGCGAGCCATCTTCCTGCACCTCCTCCTAACGTAGTGGACCGACTGCAAACAAACTCGGTACACATACTGCGTACAATCAGGCGATTAACCGCTGTCATGAATTAAACACCTACCACTCACGCTACAGGAGACACGAAGTCGTAAACTACGATATTCTTGAATTACTGCAAAACAATGCGAGCCATCTTCCTGTACCTCCTCCTAAAGTAGTGGACCGACTGTAACCAAACTCGGTAGACATACTGCTTATTATCAGGCGAACAACCCCTCTCATGAATTAATCACCTACCACTCACGCTACAGGAGACACGAAGTCGTAAACTACGATATTCTTGAATTACTGCAGAACCATGCGAGCCAAATTCCTGCACCTCCTCCTCCAGTAGTGGACCGACTGCAACCAAACTCGGCACACATACTGCTTACTATTAGGCGAATAACCGCTGTCATGAATTAAACACCTACCACTCACGCCACAGGAGACACGAAGTCGTAAACTACGACATTCTTGAATTACTGCAAAACCATGCGAGCCATCTTCCTGCACCTCCTCCTAAAGTAGTGGGCCGACTGCAATCAAACTCGTTACACATACTGCTTACTATCAGGTGAACAACCGCGGTCATGAATTAAACACCTACAACTCACGCTACAGGAGACAAGAAGTCGTGAACAACGATATTCTTGATTTCCTGTAAAACCAAGTGAGCCATCATCCTGCACCTCCTCCTAAGGTAGTGGACCGACTGCAACCAAACTCGGTACACATACTGCTTACTATCAGGCGAACAATCTCTGTCATGAATTAAACACCTACCACTCACGCTGCAGGAGACACGAAGTCGTAAACTACGTTATTCTTGATTTACTGCAAAACCATGCGAGCCATCTTCCTGCACCTCCTCCTCCAGTAATGGACCTACTGCAACCAAACTGGGTACACATACTGCTTACTTTCAGGCGAACAACTGCTGTCATGAATTAAACACCTACCACTCACGATACAGGAGACACGAAGTCGTAAACTACGATAATCTTGTATTACTGCAAACCCATACGAGCTATATTGCTGCACCTCCTCCTAAAGTAGTGGACCGACTGCAACCAAACTCGGTACACATACTGCTATCTATCAGGCGAATAACCGCTGTCATGAATTAAACACCTACCACTCACGCTACAGGAGACACGATGTCGTATCTACGATATTCTTGAATTACTGCAAAACCATGCGAGTCATCTTCCCGCACCTCCTCCTAAAGTAGTGGACCGACTGCATCCAAACTCTGTACACATACTGCTTACTATCAGGGGAACAACAGCTGACATGAATTAAACACCTACCACTCACGCTACAGGAGACAAGAAGTCGTAAACTACGATATTCTTGTATTACTGCAAAACCATGCGAGCCATCTTCCTGCACCTCCTCCTAAAGTAGTGGACCGACTGCAACCAAACTCGGTGCACATACTGCTTACTATCAGGCGAACAACCGCTGTCATGAATTAAACACCTATCACTCACGCTACAGGAGACACGAAGTCGTAAACTACGATATTCCTGAATTACTGCAAAACCATGCGAGAAATCTTCCTGCACCTCCTCCTAAAGTATTGGACGGACTGCAACCAAACTTGGTACACATACTGCTTACTATCAGGCGAAAAACCGCAGTCATGAATTAAATACCTACCACTCACGCTACAGGAGACACGAAGTCGTAAACTACGATATTCTTGAATTACTGCAAAACCATGCGAGCAATCTTCCTGCACCTCCTCCTAAAGTATTTGACCGACTGCAACCAAACTCGGTACACATACTGCTTACTATCAGGCGAACAACCGCTGTCATGAATTAAACACATACCACTCACGCTACAGGAGACACGAAGTCATAAACTACGATATTCTGGAATTACTGCAAAACCATGCGAGCCATCTTCCTGTACCTCCTCCTAAAGTAGTGGACCGGCTGCAACCCAACTCGGTACACATACTGCTTACTATCAGGCGAACAACCGCTGTCATGAATTAAACACCCATCACTCACGCTACAGGAGACACGAAATCGTAAACTACGATATTCCTGAATTACTGCAAACACATGCAAGCCATCTTCCTGCACCTCCTCCTAAAGTAGTGGACCGACTGCAACCCAACTCGGTACACATACTGCTAACTATCAGGCGAACAACAGCTGTCATGAATTAAACACCTACCACTCACGCTACAGGAGACACGATGTCGTAAACTACGATATTCTTGAATTACTGCAAAACCATGCGAGCAATCTTCCTGCACCTCCTCCTAAAGTAGTGTACCGACTGCAACCAAACTCGGTACACATACTGGTTAGTATCAGGCGAACAACCGCTGTCATGAATTAAACACCTACCACTCACGCTACAGGAGACAAGAAATCGTAAACTAGTATATTCTTGTATTACTGCAAAACCATGCGAGCTATCTTCCTGCACCTCCTCCTAAAGTATTGGACGAACTGCAACCAAACTTGGTACACATACTGCTTACTATCAGGCGAAAAAACGCTGTCATGAATTAAATACCTACCACTCACGCTACAGGAGACACGAAGTCGTAAACTACGATATTCTTGAATTACTGCAAAACCATGAGAGCAATCTTCCTGCACCTCCTCCTAAAGTAGTGGACCGACTGCAACCAAACTCGGTTTAAATACTGCATACTATCAGGCGAACAACCGCTGTCATGAATTAAACACCTACCACTCACGCTACAGGAGACACGAAGTCATAAACTACGATATTCTGGAATTACTGCAATACCATGCGAGCCATCTTCCTGCACCTCCTCCTAAAGTAGTGGACCGACTGCAACCCAACTCGGTACACATACTGCTTACTATCAGGCGAACAACCGCTGTCATGAATTAAACACCTAGCACTCACGCTACAGGAGACACGATGTCGTAAACTACGATATTCTAGAATTACTGCAAAACCATGCGAGCCACCTTCCTGCACCTCCTCCTAAAGTAATGGACCGACTGCAACGAAACTCGGTTTACATACTGCGTACTATCAGGCGAACAACCGCTGTCATGAATTAAACACCTACCACTCACGCTACAGGAGACACGATGTCGTAAACTAAGATATTCTTCAATTACTGCAAAACCATGCGAGTCATCTTCCTGCACCTCCTCCTAAAGTAGTGGACCGACTGCAACCAAACTCGGTACACATACTGCTTACTATCAGGCGAACAACCGCTGTCATGAATTAAACACCTATCACTCATGCTGTAGGAGACACGAAGTCGTAAACTACGATATTCCTGAATTACTGCAAAACCATGCAAGCCATCTTCCTGCACCTCCTCCTAAAGTAGTGGACCGACTGCAACCCAACTCGGTACACATACTGCTTACTATCAGGCGAAAAACCGCTGTCATGAATTAAATACCTACCACTCACGCTACAGGAGACACGAAGTCGTAAAGTACGATATTCTGGAATTACTGCAAAACCATGCGAGCCATCTTCCTGCACCTCCTCCTAACGTAGTGGACCGACTGCAAACAAACTCGGTACACATACTGCGTACAATCAGGCGATTAACCGCTGTCATGAATTAAACACCTACCACTCACGCTACAGGAGACACGAAGTCGTAAACTACGATATTCTTGAATTACTGCAAAACAATGCGAGCCATCTTCCTGTACCTCCTCCTAAAGTAGTGGACCGACTGTAACCAAACTCGGTAGACATACTGCTTATTATCAGGCGAACAACCCCTCTCATGAATTAATCACCTACCACTCACGCTACAGGAGACACGAAGTCGTAAACTACGATATTCTTGAATTACTGCAGAACCATGCGAGCCAAATTCCTGCACCTCCTCCTCCAGTAGTGGACCGACTGCAACCAAACTCGGCACACATACTGCTTACTATTAGGCGAATAACCGCTGTCATGAATTAAACACCTACCACTCACGCCACAGGAGACACGAAGTCGTAAACTACGACATTCTTGAATTACTGCAAAACCATGCGAGCCATCTTCCTGCACCTCCTCCTAAAGTAGTGGGCCGACTGCAATCAAACTCGTTACACATACTGCTTACTATCAGGTGAACAACCGCGGTCATGAATTAAACACCTACAACTCACGCTACAGGAGACAAGAAGTCGTGAACAACGATATTCTTGATTTCCTGTAAAACCAAGTGAGCCATCATCCTGCACCTCCTCCTAAGGTAGTGGACCGACTGCAACCAAACTCGGTACACATACTGCTTACTATCAGGCGAACAATCTCTGTCATGAATTAAACACCTACCACTCACGCTGCAGGAGACATGAAGTCGTAAACTACGTTATTCTTGATTTACTGCAAAACCATGCGAGCCATCTTCCTGCACCTCCTCCTCCAGTAATGGACCTACTGCAACCAAACTGGGTACACATACTGCTTACTTTCAGGCGAACAACTGCTGTCATGAATTAAACACCTACCACTCACGATACAGGAGACACGAAGTCGTAAACTACGATAATCTTGTATTACTGCAAACCCATACGAGCTATATTGCTGCACCTCCTCCTAAAGTAGTGGACCGACTGCAACCAAACTCGGTACACATACTGCTATCTATCAGGCGAATAACCGCTGTCATGAATTAAACACCTACCACTCACGCTACAGGAGACACGATGTCGTATCTACGATATTCTTGAATTACTGCAAAACCATGCGAGTCATCTTCCCGCACCTCCTCCTAAAGTAGTGGACCGACTGCATCCAAACTCTGTACACATACTGCTTACTATCAGGGGAACAACAGCTGACATGAATTAAACACCTACCACTCACGCTACAGGAGACAAGAAGTCGTAAACTACGATATTCTTGTATTACTGCAAAACCATGCGAGCCATCTTCCTGCACCTCCTCCTAAAGTAGTGGACCGACTGCAACCAAACTCGGTGCACATACTGCTTACTATCAGGCGAACAACCGCTGTCATGAATTAAACACCTATCACTCACGCTACAGGAGACACGAAGTCGTAAACTACGATATTCCTGAATTACTGCAAAACCATGCGAGAAATCTTCCTGCACCTCCTCCTAAAGTATTCGACGGACTGCAACCAAACTTGGTACACATACTGCTTATTATCAGGCGAAAAACCGCAGTCATGAATTAAATACCTACCACTCACGCTACAGGAGACACGAAGTCGTAAACTACGATATTCTTGAATTACTGCAAAACCATGCGAGCAATCTTCCTGCACCTCCTCCTAAAGTATTTGACCGACTGCAACCAAACTCGGTACACATACTGCTTACTATCAGGCGAACAACCGCTGTCATGAATTAAACACATACCACTCACGCTACAGGAGACACGAAGTCATAAACTACGATATTCTGGAATTACTGCAAAACCATGCGAGCCATCTTCCTGTACCTCCTCCTAAAGTAGTGGACCGGCTGCAACCCAACTCGGTACACATACTGCTTACTATCAGGCGAACAACCGCTGTCATGAATTAAACACCCATCACTCACGCTACAGGAGACACGAAATCGTAAACTACGATATTCCTGAATTACTGCAAACACATGCAAGCCATCTTCCTGCACCTCCTCCTAAAGTAGTGGACCGACTGCAACCCAACTCGGTACACATACTGCTAACTATCAGGCGAACAACAGCTGTCATGAATTAAACACCTACCACTCACGCTACAGGAGACACGATGTCGTAAACTACGATATTCTTGAATTACTGCAAAACCATGCGAGCAATCTTCCTGCACCTCCTCCTAAAGTAGTGTACCGACTGCAACCAAACTCGGTACACATACTGGTTAGTATCAGGCGAACAACCGCTGTCATGAATTAAACACCTACCACTCACGCTACAGGAGACAAGAAATCGTAAACTAGTATATTCTTGTATTACTGCAAAACCATGCGAGCTATCTTCCTGCACCTCCTCCTAAAGTATTGGACGGACTGCAACCAAACGTGGTACACATACTGCTTACTATCAGGCGAAAAACCGCTGTCATGAATTAAATACCTACCACTCACGCTACAGGAGACACGAAGTCGTAAACTACGATATTCTTGAATTACTGCAAAACCATGAGAGCAATCTTCCTGCACCTCCTCCTAACGTAGTGGACCGACTGCAACCAAACTCGGTTTACATACTGCGTACTATCAGGCGAACAACCGCTGTCATGAATTCCTGTAAAACCAAGTGAGCCATCATCCTGCACCTCCTCCTAAAGTAGTGGACCGACTGCAACCAAACTCGGTACACATACTGCTTACAATCAGGCGAACAATCTCTGTCATGAATTAAACACCTACCACTCACGCTACAGGAGACACGAAGTCGTAAACTACGAAATTCTTGAATTACTGCAAAACCGTTCGAGCCATCTTCCTGCACTTCCTCCTAAAGTAGTGGACCGACTGCAACCAAACTCTGTACACATACTGCTTACTATCAGGGGAACAACCGCTGACATGAATTAAACACCTACCACTCACGCTACAGGAGACAAGAAGTCGTAAACTACGATATTCTTGTATTACTGCAAAACCATGCGAGCCATCTTCCTGCACCTCCTCCTAAAGTAGTGGACCGACTGCAACCAAACACGTTACACATACTGCTTACTATCAGGCGAACAACCGCTGTCATGAATTAAACACCTACCACTCACGTTACAGGAGACACGAAGTCGTAAACTACGATATTCTTGTATTACTGCAAACCCATGCGAGCAAACTTGCTGCACCTTCTCCTAAAGTAGTGGACCGACTGCAACCAAACTCCGTACACATACTGCTATCTATCAGGCGAATAACCGCTGTCATGAATTAAACACCTACGACTCACGCTACAGGAGACACGATGTCGTAACTACGATGTTCTTGAATTACTGCATAACCATGCGAGTCATCTTCCCGCACCTCCACCTCCAGTAGTGGACCGACTGCAACCAAACTCGGTACACATACCTCTTACTATCAGGCGAACAACCGCTGTCATGAATTAAACACCACTCACGCTACAGGAGTCACGAAGTCGTAAGCTAAGATATTCTTCAATTACTGCAAAACCATGCGAGTCATCTTCCTGCACCTCCTCCTAAAGTAGTGGACCGACTGCAACCAAACTCGGTACACATACTGCTTACTATCAGGCGAACAACCGCTGTCATGAATTAAACACCCATCACTCACGCTACAGGAGACACGAAATCGTAAACTACGATATTCCTGAATTACTGCAAACACATGCAAGCCATCTTCCTGCACCTCCTCCTAAAATAGTGGACCGACTGCAACCCAACTCGGTACACATACTGCTAACTATCAGGCGAACAACAGCTGTCATGAATTAAACACCTACCACTCACGCTACAGGAGACACGATGTCGTAAACTACGATATTCTTGAATTACGCTACAGGAGACACGATATCGTAAACTACGATATTCTTGAATTACTTCAAAACCATGCGAGCCATCTTCCTGCACCTCTTCCTAAAGTAGTGGACCGACTGCAAACAAACTCGGTACACGTACTGCGCACTATCAGGCGAACAACCGCTGTCATGAATTAAACACCTACCTCTCACGCTACAGGAGTCACGAAGTCGAAAACTACGATATTCTTGAATTACTGCAAAACCATGCGACCCATCTTCCTTCACCTCCTCCTAAAGTAGTGGACCGACTGCAACCAAACTCTGTACACATACTGCTTACTATCAGGGGAACAACCGCTGCAATGAATTAAACACCTATCATTCACATTACAGGAGTCACGAAGTCGTAAACTACGATATTCCTGAATTACTGCAAAAACATGCAAGCCATCTTCCTGCACCTCCTCCTAAAGTAGTGGACCGACTGCAACCCAACTCGGTACACTTACTGCTTACTATCAGGCGAACAACCGCTGTCATGAATTAAACACCTAGCACTCACGCTACAGGAGACACGATGTCGTAAACTACGATATTCTAGAATTACTGCAAAACCATGCGAGGAATCTTCCTGCACCTCCTCTTAAAGTACTGGACCGACTGCAACCAAACTCGGTACACATACTGGTTACTATCAGGCGATCAACCGCTGTCATGAATTAAACACCTACCACTCACGCTACAGGAGACACGAAGTCGTAAACTACGAAATTCTTGAATTACTGCAAAACCGTGCGAGCCATCTTCCTGCACATCCTTCTAAAGTAGTGGACCGACTGGACCAAACTCTGTACACATACTGCTTACTATCAGGGGAACAACCGCTGACATGAATTAAACACCTACCACTCACGCTACAGGAGACAAGAAGTCGTAAACTACGATATTCTTGTATTACTGCAAAACCATGCGAGCCATCTTCCTGCACCTCCTCCTAAAGTAGTGGACCGACTGCAACCAAACACGTTCCGCATACTGCTTACTATCAGGCGAACAACCGCTGTCATGAATTAAACACCTATCACTCACGCTACAGGAGACACGAAGTCGTAAACTACGATATTCCTGAATTACTGCAAAAACATGCAAGCCATCTTCCTGCACCTCCTCCTAATGTAGTGGACCGACTGCAACCCAACTCGGTACACTTACTGCTTACTATCAGGCGAACAACCGCTGTCATGAATGAAACACCTAGCACTCACGCTACAGGAGACACGATGTCGTAAACTACGATATTCTAGAATTACTGCAAAACCATGCGAGCCATCTTCCTGCACCTCCTCCTAAAGTAATGGACCGACTGCAACGAAACTCGGTTTACATACTGCGTACTATCAGGGGAACAACCGCTGACATGAATTAAACACCTACCACTCACGCTACAGGAGACAAGAAGTCGTAAACTACGATATTCTTGTATTACTGCAAAACCATGCGAGCCATCTTCCTGCACCTCCTCCTAAAGTAGTGGACCGACTGCAACCAAACACGTTCCGCATACTGCTTACTATCAGGCGAACAACCGCTGTCATGAATTAAACACCTATCACTCACGCTACAGGAGACACGAAGTCGTAAACTACGATATTCCTGAATTACTGCAAAAACATGCAAGCCATCTTCCTGCATCTCCTCCTAAAGTAGTGGACCGACTGCAACCCAACTCGGTACACATACTGCTTACTATCAGGCGAAAAACCGCTGTCATGAATTAAATACCTACCACTCACGCTACAGGAGACACGAAGTCGTAAAGTACGATATTCTGGAATTACTGCAAAACCATGCGAGCCATATTCCTGCACCTCCTCCTAACGTATTGGACCGACTGCAAACAAACTCGGTACACATACTGCGTACAATCAGGCGATTAACCGCTGTCATGAATTAAACACCTACCACTCACGCCACAGGAGACACGAAGTCGTAAACTACGACATTCTTGAATTACTGCAAAACCATGCGAGCCATTTTCCTGCACCTCCTCCGAAAGTAGTGGGCCGACTACAATCAAACTCGTTACACATACTGCTTACTATCAGGTGAACAACCGCGGTCATGAATAAAACACCTACCACTCACGCTACAGGAGACAAGAAGTCGTGAACAACGATATTCTTGAATTCCTGTAAAACCAAGTGAGCCATCATCCTGCACCTCCTCCTAAAGTAGTGGACCGACTGCAACCAAACTCGGTACACATACTGCTTACTATCAGGCGAACAATCTCTGTCATGAATTAAACACCTACCACTCACGCTACAGGAGACACGAAGTCGTAAACTACGTTATTCTTGATTTACTGCAAAACCATGCGAGCCATCTTCCTGCACCTCCTCCTCCAGTAATGGACCTACTGCAACCAAACTGGGTACACATACTGCTTACTTTCAGGCGAACAACTGCTGTCATGAATTAAACACCTACCACTCACGATACAGGAGACACGAAGTCGTAAACTACGATAATCTTGTATTACTGCAAACCCATACGAGCTATATTGCTGCACCTCCTCCTAAAGTAGTGGACCGACTGCAACCAAACTCGGTACACATACTGCTATCTATCAGGCGAATAACCGCTGTCATGAATTAAACACCTACCACTCACGCTACAGGAGACACGATGTCGTATCTACGATATTCTTGAATTACTGCAAAACCATGCGAGTCATCTTCCCGCACCTCCTCCTAAAGTAGTGGACCGACTGCAACCAAACTCTGTACACATACTGCTTACTATCAGGGGAGCAACAGCTGATATGAATTAAACACCTACCACTCACGCTACAGGAGACAAGAAGTCGTAAACTACGATATTCTTGTATTACTGCAAAACCATGCGAGCCATCTTCCTGCACCTCCTCCTAAAGTAGTGGACCGACTGCAACCAAACTCGGTGCACATACTGCTTACTATCAGGCGAACAACCGCTGTCATGAATTAAACACCTATCACTCACGCTACAGGAGACACGAAGTCGTAAACTACGATATTCCTGAATTACTGCAAAACCATGCGAGCAATCTTCCTGCACCTCCTCCTAAAGTATTGGACGGACTGCAACCAAACTTGGTACACATACTGCTTACTATCAGGCGAAAAACCGCTGTCATGAATTAAATACCTACCACTCACGCTACAGGAGACACGAAGTCGTAAACTACGATATTCTTGAATTACTGCATAACCATGCGAGCAATCTTCCTGCACCTCCTCCTAAAGTATTTGACCGACTGCAACCAAACTCGGTACACATACTGCTTACTATCAGGCGAACAACCGCTGTCATGAATTAAACACCTACCACTCACGCTACAGGAGACACGAAGTCATAAACTACGATATTCTGGAATTACTGCAAAACCATGCGAGCCATCTTCCTGTACCTCCTCCTAAAGTAGTGGACCGACTGCAACCCAACTCGGTACACATACTGCTTACTATCAGGCGAACAACCGCTGTCATGAATTAAACACCTAGCACTCACGCTACAGGAGACACGATGTCGTAAACTACGATAATCTAGAATTACTGCAAAACCATGCGAGCAATCATCCTGCACCTCCTCCTAAAGTACTGGACCGACTGCAACCAAACTCGGTACACATACTGGTTACTATCAGGCGATCAACCGCTGTCACGAATTAAACACCTACCACTCACGCTACAGGAGACACGAAGTCGTAAACTACGAAATTCTTGAATTACTGCAAAACCGTTCGAGCCATCTTCCTGCACTTCCTCCTAAAGTAGTGGACCGACTGCAACCAAACTCTGTACACATACTGCTTACTATCAGGGGAACAACCGCTGACATGAATTAAACACCTACCACTCACGCTACAGGAGACAAGAAGTCGTAAACTACGATATTCTTGTATTACTGCAAAACCATGCGAGCCATCTTCCTGCACCTCCTCCTAAAGTAGTGGACCGACTGCAACCAAACACGTTACACATACTGCTTACTATCAGGCGAACAACCGCTGTCATGAATTAAACACCTACCACTCACGTTACAGGAGACACGAAGTCGTAAACTACGATATTCTTGTATTACTGCAAACCCATGCGAGCAAACTTGCTGCACCTTCTCCTAAAGTAGTGGACCGACTGCAACCAAACTCCGTACACATACTGCTATCTATCAGGCGAATAACCGCTGTCATGAATTAAACACCTACGACTCACGCTACAGGAGACACGATGTCGTAACTACGATGTTCTTGAATTACTGCAAAACCATGCGAGTCATCTTCCCGCACCTCCTCCTCCAGTAGTGGACCGACTGCAACCAAACTCGGTACACATACCGCTTACTATCAGGCGAACAACCGCTGACATGAATTAAACACCACTCACGCTACAGGAGTCACGAAGTCGTAAGCTAAGATATTCTTCAATTACTGCAAAACCATGCGAGTCATCTTCCTGCACCTCCTCCTAAAGTAGTGGACCGACTGCAACCTAACTCGGTACACATACTGCTTACTATCAGGCGAACAACCGCTGTCATGAATTAAACACCCATCACTCACGCTACAGGAGACACGAAATCGTAAACTACGATATTCCTGAATTACTGCAAACACATGCAAGCCATCTTCCTGCACCTCCTCCTAAAGTAGTGGACCGACTGCAACCCAACTCGGTACACATACTGCTAACTATCAGGCGAACAACAGCTGTCATGAATTAAACACCTACCACTCACGCTACAGGAGACACGATGTCGTAAACTACGATATTCTTGAATTACTGCAAAACCATGCGAGCAATCTTCCTGCACCTCCTCCTAAAGTAGTGTACCGACTGCAACCAAACTCGGTACACATACTGGTTAGTATCAGCGAACAACCGCTGTCATGAATTAAACACCTACCACTCACGCTACAGGAGACAAGAAATCGTAAACTAGTATATTCTTGTATTACTGCAAAACCATGCGAGCTATCTTCCTGCACCTCCTCCTAAAGTATTGGACGGACTGCAACCAAACGTGGTACACATACTGCTTACTATCAGGCGAAAAACCGCTGTCATGAATTAAATACCTACCACTCACGCTACAGGAGACACGAAGTCGTAAACTACGATATTCTTGAATTACTGCAAAACCATGAGAGCAATCTTCCTGCACCTCCTCCTAACGTAGTGGACCGACTGCAACCAAACTCGGTTTACATACTGCGTACTATCAGGCGAACAACCGCTGTCATGAATTAAACACCTACCACTCACGCTACAGGAGACACGAAGTCATAAACTACGATATTCTGGAATTACTGCAAAACCATGCGAGCCATCTTCCTGTACCTCCTCCTAAAGTAGTGGACCGACTGCAACCCAACTCGGTACACATACTGCTTACTATCAGGCGAACAACCGCTGTCATGAATTAAACACCTAGCACTCACGCTACAGGAGACACGATGTCGTAAACTACGATAATCTAGAATTACTGCAAAACCATGCGAGCAATCATCCTGCACCTCCTCCTAAAGTACTGGACCGACTGCAACCAAACTCGGTACACATACTGGTTACTATCAGGCGATCAACCGCTGTCACGAATTAAACACCTACCACTCACGCTACAGGAGACACGAAGTCGTAAACTACGAAATTCTTGAATTACTGCAAAACCGTTCGAGCCATCTTCCTGCACTTCCTCCTAAAGTAGTGGACCGACTGCAACCAAACTCTGTACACATACTGCTTACTATCAGGGGAACAACCGCTGACATGAATTAAACACCTACCACTCACGCTACAGGAGACAAGAAGTCGTAAACTACGATATTCTTGTATTACTGCAAAACCATGCGAGCCATCTTCCTGCACCTCCTCCTAAAGTAGTGGACCGACTGCAACCAAACACGTTACACATACTGCTTACTATCAGGCGAACAACCGCTGTCATGAATTAAACACCTACCACTCACGTTACAGGAGACACGAAGTCGTAAACTACGATATTCTTGTATTACTGCAAACCCATGCGAGCAAACTTGCTGCACCTTCTCCTAAAGTAGTGGACCGACTGCAACCAAACTCCGTACACATACTGCTATCTATCAGGCGAATAACCGCTGTCATGAATTAAACACCTACGACTCACGCTACAGGAGACACGATGTCGTAACTACGATGTTCTTGAATTACTGCAAAACCATGCGAGTCATCTTCCCGCACCTCCTCCTCCAGTAGTGGACCGACTGCAACCAAACTCGGTACACATACCGCTTACTATCAGGCGAACAACCGCTGTCATGAATTAAACACCACTCACGCTACAGGAGTCACGAAGTCGTAAGCTAAGATATTCTTCAATTGCTGCAAAACCATGCGAGTCATCTTCCTGCACCTCCTCCTAAAGTAGTGGACCGACTGCAACCTAACTCGGTACACATACTGCTTACTATCAGGCGAACAACCGCTGTCATGAATTAAACACCCATCACTCACGCTACAGGAGACACGAAATCGTAAACTACGATATTCCTGAATTACTGCAAACACATGCAAGCCATCTTCCTGCACCTCCTCCTAAAGTAGTGGACCGACTGCAACCCAACTCGGTACACATACTGCTAACTATCAGGCGAACAACAGCTGTCATGAATTAAACACCTACCACTCACGCTACAGGAGACACGATGTCGTAAACTACGATATTCTTGTATTACTGCAAAACCATGCGAGCTATCTTCCTGCACCTCCTCCTAAAGTATTGGACGGACTGCAACCAAACGTGGTACACATACTGCTTACTATCAGGCGAAAAACCGCTGTCATGAATTAAATACCTACCACTCACGCTACAGGAGACACGAAGTCGTAAACTACGATATTCTTGAATTACTGCAAAACCATGAGAGCAATCTTCCTGCACCTCCTCCTAACGTAGTGGACCGACTGCAACCAAACTCGGTTTACATACTGCGTACTATCAGGCGAACAACCGCTGTCATGAATTAAACACCTACCACTCACGCTACAGGAGACACGAAGTCATAAACTACGATATTCTGGAATTACTGCAAAACCATGCGAGCCATCTTCCTGCACCTCCTCCTAAAGTAGTGGACCGACTGCAACCCAACTCGGTACACATACTGCTTACTATCAGGCGAACAACCGCTGTCATGAATTAAACACCTAGCACTCACGCTACAGGAGACACGATGTCGTAAACTACGATATTCTGGAATTACTGCAAAACCATGCGAGCCATCTTCCTGCACCTCCTCCTAAAGTAATGGACCGACTGCAACCAAACTCGGTACACAAACTGGATACTATCAGGCGATCAACCGCTGTCATGAATTAAACACCTACCACTCACGCTACAGGAGACACGAAGTCGTAAACTACGAAATTCTTGAATTACTGCAAAACCTTGCGAGCTACCTTCCTGCACCTCCTCCTAAAGTAGTGGACCGACTGCAACAAACTCGGTACACATACTGCTTACTCTCAGGCGAACAACGGCTGACATGAATTAAACACATACCACTCACGTTACAGGAGTCACGAAATCGTAAACTACGATATTCTTCAATTACTGCAAATCCGTGCG
This sequence comes from Locusta migratoria, assembly GCA_026315105.1. Taxonomy (NCBI): domain Eukaryota; kingdom Metazoa; phylum Arthropoda; class Insecta; order Orthoptera; family Acrididae; genus Locusta; species Locusta migratoria. Next base: position 6,440,015 of record CM048752.1, on the reverse strand, counting down.
AGCCATCTTCCTGCATCTCCTCCTAAAGTAGTGGACCGCCTGCAACCAAACTCGGTACACATACTGCTTACTTTCAGGAGAACAACCGCTGTCATGAATTAAACACCTACCACTCACGCTATAGGAGACACGAAGTCGTAAACTTCGATATTCTTGAATTACTGCAAAACAATGCGAGCCATCTTCCTTCACCTCCTCCTCCAGTAGAGGACCGACTGCAACCAAACTCCGTACACGTACTGATTACTATCAGGCGAACAACCGCTGTCATGAATTAAACACCTACCACTCACGCTACAGGAGACACGAAGTCGTAAACTATGATATTCTTGAATTACTGTAAAACCATGCGAGCCATCTTCCTGCACCTCCTCCTAAAGTAGTGAACCGACTGCAACCAAACTCGGTACACATACTGCGTATTATATGGCGAACAACCGCTGTCATGACTTAAACACCTATCACAAACGCTAAAGGAGACACGAAGTCGTAAACTACGATATTCTTGAATTACTGCAAAACCATGCGAGCAATCTTCCTGCACATCCTCCTAAAGAAGTGGACCGCCTGCAACCAAACTCGGTACACATACTGCTTACTATCAGGCGAACAACCGCTGTCATGAATTAAACACCTACCACTCACGCTACAGGAGACACGAAGTCGTAAACTACGATATTCTGGAATTACTGCAAACCAATGCGAGCCATCTTCCTTCGCCTACTCCTCCAGTAGAGGACCGACTGCAACCAAACTCGGTACACATACTGCTTACTATCAGGCGATCAATCGCTGTCATGAATTAAACACCGACAACTCACGCTACAGGGGACACGAAGTCGTAAACTACGATATACTTGAATTACAGCAAAACCATGCGAGCAATCTTCCTGCAGCTGCTCCTAAAGTATTGGACCGACTGCAACCAAACTCGGTACACATACTGCTTACTATCAGCCGAACAACCGCTGTCATGAATTAAACACCTACCACTCACGCTACAGGAGACACGAAATCGTTTACTACGATATTCTTGAATTACTGCAAAACCATGCGAGCCATCTTCCTGCACCTCCTCCTAATGTAGTGGACCGACTGCACCCAAACTCAGTACACATACTGCGTACTATCAGGCGAACAACCGCTGTCATGAATTAAACACCTACCAGTCACGCTACAGGAGACACGAATTCGTAAACTACGATATTCTTGAATTACTGCAAAACCATGCGAGCCATCTTAATGCACCTCCTCCTAAAGTATTGACCGACTGCAACCAAACTCGGTACACATACTGCTTACTGTCAAGCGACCAACCGCTGTCATGAATTAAACACCTACCACTCACGCTACAGGAGACGCGAAGTCGTAAACTACGATATTCTTGAATTACTGCACAACCATGCGATCCATCTTCCTGCACCTCCTCCGCCTGTAGTGGACCGACTGCAACCAAACTCCGTACACATACTTCTTACTATCAGGCGAACAACCGCTGTCATGAATTAAACACCTACCACTCACGCTACAGAAGACACGAAGTCGTAAACTACGATATTCTTGAATTACTGCAAAACCATGCGAGACATCTTCCTGCACCTCCTCCTAAAGTAGTAAAGCGACTGCAACCAAACTCGGTACACATACTGCTTACTATATGGCGAACAACCGCTGTCATGACTTAAACACCTACCACAAACGCTACAGGAGACACGAATTCGTGAACTACGATATTCTTGAATTACTGCAAAATAATGCGAGCCATCTTCCTGCACCTCCTCCTCCAGTAGTGGACCTACTGCAACCAAACTGGGTACACATACTGCTTACTATCAGGCGAACAACTGCTGTCATGAATTAAACACGTATCACTCACGCTACAGGAGACACGAAGTCGTAAACTAAGATATTCATGAATTACTGCAAAACCATGCGAGCAATCTTCCTGCACCTCCTCCTAAAGTAGTGGACCGACTGCAACCAAACTCGGTACACATACTGCTTACTATCAGGTGAACAACCGGTGTCATGAATTTAACACCTACCACTCACGCTACAGGAGACACGAAGTCGTAAACTACGATATTCTTGAATTACTGCAAAACAATGCGAGCTACCTTCCTGCACCTCCTCCTAAAGTAGTGGACCGACTGCAACAAATTCGGTACACATACTGCTTACTATCAGGCGAACAACGGCTGACATGAATTAAACACATACCACTCACGTTACAGGAGTCACGAAATCGTAAACTACGATATTCTTGAATTACTGCAAACCCATGACAGCAATCTTCCTGCACCTCCTCCTAAAGTAGTGGATCAACTGCAAACAAACTCAGTACACATACTGCGTACTATCAAGCGAACAACCGCTGTCATGACTTAAACACCTACAACTCACGCTACAGGGGACACGAAATCGTAAACTACGATATTCTTCAATTACTGCAAAACCGTGCGAGCCATCTTCCTGCACCTCCTCCTAAAGTAGTGGACCGACTGCAACCAAACTGAGTACACAAACTGCTTACTATCAGGCGAACAACTGCTGTCATGAATTAAACACGTACCCCTCACGCTACAGGAGACACGAAGTCGTAAGCTAAGATATTCTTGAATTACTGCAAAACCATGCGAGCCACCTTCCTGCACCTCCTCCTCCAGTAGTGGACCGACTGCAACCAAACTCGGTACACATACTGCTTACCATCAGGCGAACAACCGCTGTCATGAATTGAACACCTACCACTCACGCTACAGGAGACACGAAGTCGTAAACTACGATATTCTGGAATTACTGCAAACCAATGCGAGCCATCTTCCTTCGCCTACTCCTCCAGTAGAGGACCGACTGCACCCAAACTCGGTACACATACTGCATACTATCAGGCGATCAATCGCTGTCATGAATTAAACACCGACAACTCACGGTACAGGGGACACGAAGTCGTAAACTACGATATACTTGAATTACAGCAAAACCATGCGAGCAATCTTCCTGCAGCTGCTCCTAAAGTATTGGACCGACTGCAACCAAACTCGGTACACATACTGCTTACTATCAGCCGAACAACCGCTGTCATGAATTAAACACCTACCACTCACGCTACAGGAGACACGAAATCGTTTACTACGATATTCTTGAATTACTGCAAAACCATGCGAGCCATCTTCCTGCACCTCCTCCTAATGTAGTGGACCGACTGCACCCAAACTCAGTACACATACTGCGTACTATCAGGCGAACAACCGCTGTCATGAATTAAACACCTACCAGTCACGCTACAGGAGACACGAATTCGTAAACTACGATATTCTTGAATTACTGCAAAACCATGCGAGCCATCTTAGTGCACCTCCTCCTAAAGTATTGACCGACTGCAACCAAACTCGGTACACATACTGCTTACTGTCAAGCGACCAACCGCTGTCATGAATTAAACACCTACCACTCACGCTACAGGAGACGCGAAGTCGTAAACTACGATATTCTTGAATTACTGCACAACCATGCGATCCATCTTCCTGCACCTCCTCCGCCTGTAGTGGACCGACTGCAACCAAACTCCGTACACATACTGCTTACTATCAGGCGAACAACCGCTGTCATGAATTAAACACCTACCACTCACGCTACAGAAGACACGAAGTCGTAAACTACGATATTCTTGAATTACTGCAAAGCCATGCGAGACATCTTCCTGCACCTCCTCCTAAAGTAGTTAAGCGACTGCAACCAAACTCGGTACACATACTGCTTACTATCAGGCGAACAACCGCTGTCATTAATTAAACATCTACCACTCACGCTACAGGAGACACGAAGTCGTAAACTATGATATTCTTGAATTACTGTAAAACCATGCGAGCCATCTTCCTGCACCTCCTCCTAAAGTAGTGGACCGACTGCAACCAAACTCCGTACACATACTGCTTACTATCAGGCGAACAACCGCTGTCATGAATTAAACACCTACCACACACGCTACAGAAGACACGAAGTCGTAAACTACGATATTCTTGAATTACTGCAAAACCATGCGAGACATCTTCCTGCACCTCCTCCTAAAGTAGTAAAGCGACTGCAACCAAACTCGGTACACATACTGCTTACTATCAGGCGAACAACCGCTGTCATTAATTAAACACGTACCACTCACGCTACAGGAGACACGAAGTCGTAAACTATGATATTCTTGAATTACTGCACAACCATGCGATCCATCTTCCTGCACCTCCTCCGCCTGTAGTGGACCGACTGCAACCAAACTCCGTACACATACTGCTTACTATCAGGCGAACAACCGCTGTCATGAATTAAACACCTACCACTCACGCTACAGAAGACACGAAGTCGTAAACTACGATATTCTTGAATTACTGCAAAACAATGCGAGCCATCTTCCTTCACCTCCTCCTCCAGTAGAGGACCGACTGCAACCAAACTCCGTACACGTACTGATTACTATCAGGCGAACAACCGCTGTCATGAATTAAACACCTACCACTCACGCTACAGGAGACACGAAGTCGTAAACTATGATATTCTTGAATTACTGTAAAACCATGCGAGCCATCTTCCTGCACCTCCTCCTAAAGTAGTGAACCGACTGCAACCAAACTCGGTACACATACTGCGTATTATATGGCGAACAACCGCTGTCATGACTTAAACACCTTTCACAAACGCTAAAGGAGACACGAAGTCGTAAACTACGATATTCTTGAATTACTGCAAAACCATGCGAGCAATCTTCCTGCACATCCTAATAAAGTAGTGGACCGCCTGCAACCAAACTCGGTACACATACTGCTTACTGTCAGGCGAACAACCGCTGTCATGAATTAAACACCTACCACTCACGCTACAGGAGACACGAAGTCGTAAACTACGATATTCTTGAATTACTGCAAACCATGTGAGCCATCTTCCTACGTCTCCTCCTCCAGTAGTGGACCGACTGCAACCAAACTCGGTACACATACTGCTTACTATCAGGCGAACAACCGCTGTCATGAATTAAACACCTACCACTCACGCTACAGGAGACACGAAGTCGTAAACTACGATATTCTGGAATTACTGCAAACCAATGCGAGCCATCTTCCTTCGCCTACTCCTCCAGTAGAGGACCGACTGCAACCAAACTCGGTACACATACTGCTTACTATCAGGCGATCAATCGCTGTCATGAATTAAACACCGACAACTCACGCTACAGGGGACACGAAGTCGTAAACTACGATATACTTGAATTACAGCAAAACCATGCGAGCAATCTTCCTGCAGCTGCTCCTAAAGTATTGGATCGACTGCAACCAAACTCGGTACACATACTGCTTACTATCAGCCGAACAACCGCTGTCATGAATTAAACACCTACCACTCACGCTACAGGAGACACGAAATCGTTTACTACGATATTCTTGAATTACTGCGAAACCATGCGAGCCATCTTCCTGCACCTCCTCCTAATGTAGTGGACCGACTGCACCCAAACTCAGTACACATACTGCGTACTATCAGGCGAACAACCGCTGTCATGAATTAAACACCTACCAGTCACGCTACAGGAGACACGAATTCGTAAACTACGATATTCTTGAATTACTGCAAAACCATGCGAGCCATCTTAATGCACCTCCTCCTAAAGTATTGACCGACTGCAACCAAACTCGGTACACATACTGCTTACTGTCAAGCGACCAACCGCTGTCATGAATTAAACACCTACCACTCACGCTACAGGAGACGCGAAGTCGTAAACTACGATATTCTTGAATTACTGCACAACCATGCGATCCATCTTCCTGCACCTCCTCCGCCTGTAGTGGACCGACTGCAACCAAACTCCGTACACATACTGCTTACTATCAGGCGAACAACCGCTGTCATGAATTAAACACCTACCACTCACGCTACAGAAGACACGAAGTCGTAAACTACGATATTCTTGAATTACTGCAAAACCATGCGAGACATCTTCCTGCACCTCCTCCTAAAGTAGTAAAGCGACTGCAACCAAACTCGGTACACATACTGCTTACTATATGGCGAACAACCGCTGTCATGACTTAAACACCTACCACAACCGCTACAGGAGACACGAATTCGTGAACTACGATATTCTTGAATTACTGCAAAATAATGCGAGCCATCTTCCTGCACCTCCTCCTCCAGTAGTGGACCTACTGCAACCAAACTGGGTACACATACTGCTTACTATCAGGCGAACAACTGCTGTCATGAATTAAACACGTATCACTCACGCTACAGGAGACACGAAGTCGTAAACTAAGATATTCATGAATTACTGCAAAACCATGCGAGCAATCTTCCTGCACCTCCTCCTAAAGTAGTGGACCGACTGCAACCAAACTCGGTACACATACTGCTTACTATCAGGTGAACAACCGGTGTCATGAATTTAACACCTACCACTCACGCTACAGGAGACACGAAGTCGTAAACTACGATATTCTTGAATTACTGCAAAACAATGCGAGCTACCTTCCTGCACCTCCTCCTAAAGTAGTGGACCGACTGCAACAAATTCGGTACACATACTGCTTACTATCAGGCGAACAACGGCTGACATGAATTAAACACATACCACTCACGTTACAGGAGTCACGAAATCGTAAACTACGATATTCTTGAATTACTGCAAACCCATGACAGCAATCTTCCTGCACCTCCTCCTAAAGTAGTGGATCGACTGCAAACAAACTCAGTACACATACTGCGTACTATCAAGCGAACAACCGCTGTCATGACTTAAACACCTACAACTCACGCTACAGGGGACACGAAATCGTAAACTACGATATTCTTCAATTACTGCAAAACCGTGCGAGCCATCTTCCTGCACCTCCTCCTAAAGTAGTGGACCGACTGCAACCAAACGGAGTACACAAACTGCTTACTATCAGGCGAACAACTGCTGTCATGAATTAAACACGTACCCCTCACGCTACAGGAGACACGAAGTCGTAAGCTAAGATATTCTTGAATTACTGCAAAACCATGCGAGCCACCTTCCTGCACCTCCTCCTCCAGTAGTGGACCGACTGCAACCAAACTCGGTACACATACTGCTTACTATCAGGCGAACAACCGCTGTCATGAATTAAACACCTACCACTCACGCTACAGGAGACACGAAGTCGTAAACTACGATATTCTGGAATTACTGCAAACCAATGCGAGCCATCTTCCTTCGCCTACTCCTCCAGTAGAGGACCGACTGCAACCAAACTCGGTACACATACTGCATACTATCAGGCGATCAATCGCTGTCATGAATTAAACACCGACAACTCACGCTACAGGGGACACGAAGTCGTAAACTACGATATACTTGAATTACAGCAAAACCATGCGAGCAATCTTCCTGCAGCTGCTCCTAAAGTATTGGACCGACTGCAACCAAACTCGGTACACATACTGCTTACTATCAGCCGAACAACCGCTGTCATGAATTAAACACCTACCACTCACGCTACAGGAGACACGAAATCGTTTACTACGATATTCTTGAATTACTGCAAAACCATGCGAGCCATCTTCCTGCACCTCCTCCTAATGTAGTGGACCGACTGCACCCAAACTCAGTACACATACTGCGTACTATCAGGCGAACAACCGCTGTCATGAATTAAGCACCTACCAGTCACGCTACAGGAGACACGAATTCGTAAACTACGATATTCTTGAATTACTGCAAAACCATGCGAGCCATCTTAATGCACCTCCTCCTAAAGTATTGACCGACTGCAACCAAACTCGGTACACATACTGCTTACTGTCAAGCGACCAACCGCTGTCATGAATTAAACACCTACCACTCACGCTACAGGAGACGCGAAGTCGTAAACTACGATATTCTTGAATTACTGCACAACCATGCGATCCATCTTCCTGCACCTCCTCCGCCTGTAGTGGACCGACTGCAACCAAACTCCGTACACATACTGCTTACTATCAGGCGAACAACCGCTGTCATGAATTAAACACCTACCACTCACGCTACAGAAGACACGAAGTCGTAAACTACGATATTCTTGAATTACTGCAAAACCATGCGAGACATCTTCCTGCACCTCCTCCTAAAGTAGTAAAGCGACTGCAACCAAACTCGGTACACATACTGCTTACTATATGGCGAACAACCGCTGTCATGACTTAAACACCTACCACAAACGCTACAGGAGACACGAATTCGTGAACTACGATATTCTTGAATTACTGCAAAATAATGCGAGCCATCTTCCTGCACCTCCTCCTCCAGTAGTGGACCTACTGCAACCAAACTGGGTACACATACTGCTTACTATCAGGCGAACAACTGCTGTCATGAATTAAACACGGATCACTCACGCTACAGGAGACACGAAGTCGTAAACTAAGATATTCATGAATTACTGCAAAACCATGCGAGCAATCTTCCTGCACCTCCTCCTAAAGTAGTGGACCGACTGCAACCAAACTCGGTACACATACTGCTTACTATCAGGTGAACAACCGGTGTCATGAATTTAACACCTACCACTCACGCTACAGGAGACACGAAGTCGTAAACTACGATATTCTTGAATTACTGCAAAACAATGCGAGCTACCTTCCTGCACCTCCTCCTAAAGTAGTGGACCGACTGCAACAAATTCGGTACACATACTGCTTACTATCAGGCGAACAACGGCTGACATGAATTAAACACATACCACTCACGTTACAGGAGTCACGAAATCGTAAACTACGATATTCTTGAATTACTGCAAACCCATGACAGCAATCTTCCTGCACCTCCTCCTAAAGTAGTGGATCGACTGCAAACAAACTCAGTACACATACTGCGTACTATCAAGCGAACTACCGCTGTCATGACTTAAACACCTACAACTCACGCTACAGGGGACACAAAATCGTAAACTACGATATTCTTCAATTACTGCAAAACCGTGCGAGCCATCTTCCTGCACCTCCTCCTAAAGTAGTGGACCGACTGCAACCAAACTGAGTACACAAACTGCTTACTATCAGGCGAACAACTGCTGTCATGAATTAAACACGTACCCCTCACGCTACAGGAGACACCAAGTCGTAAGCTAAGATATTCTTGAATTACTGCAAAACCATGCGAGCCACCTTCCTGCACCTCCTCCTAAAGTAGTGGAATGACTGCAACCAAATTCGGTACAAATACTGCTTACTATCAGACGAACAACCGCTGTCATGAATTAAACACCTACCACACACGCTACAGGAGACACGAAGTCGTAAACTACGATATTCTTGAATTACTGCAAAACCATGCGAGCTACCTTCCTGCACCTCCTCCTAAAGTAGTGGACCGACTGCAACAAATTCGGTACACATACTGCTTACTATCACGCGAACAACGGCTGACATGAATTAAACACATACCACTCACGTTACAGGAGTCACAATATCGTAAACTACGATATTTTTGAATTACTGCAAACCCATGACAGCAATCTTCCTGCACCTCCTCCTAAAGTAGTGGATCGACTGCAAACAAACTCAGTACACATACTGCGTACTATCAAGCGAACAACCGCTGTCATGATTAAACACCTACCACTCATGCTACAGGAGGCACGAATTCTTAAACCACGATATGCTTGAATTACTGCAAACCATGCGAGCCATCTTCCTGCACCTCCTCCTCCAGTAGTGGACCGACTGCAACCAAACTCGGTACACATACTGCATACTTTCAGGAGAACATCCGCTGTCATGAATTAAACACCTACCACACACGCTACAGGAGACACGAAGTGGTAAACTACGATATTCTTGAATTACTGCAAAACCATGCGAGCAATCTTCCTGCACCTCCTCCTAAAGTAGTGGACCGACTGCAACCAAACTCGGTACACATACTGCTTACTATATGGCGAACAACCGCTGTCATGACTGAAACACCTACCAAAACGGTAAAGGAGACACGAAGTCGTGAACTACGATATTCTTGAATTACTGCAAAACCATGCGAGCGATCTTCCTGCACTTCCTCCTCCAGTACTGGACCTACTGCAACCAAACTGGGTACACATACTGCGTACTATCAGGCAAACAACTGCTGTTATGAATTAAAAACGTACCACTGACGCTACAGGAGACACGAAGTCGTAAACTACGATATTCTTGAATCACTGCAAAACCATGCGAGACATCTTCCTGCACCTCCTCCTAATGTAGTAAAGCGACTGCAACCAAACTCGGTACACATACTGCTTACTGTCAGGCGAACAACCGCTGTCATGAATTAAACACCTACCACTCATGCTACAGGAGACACGATTTCTTAAACTACGATTTTCTTGAATTACTGCAAACCATGCGAGCCATCTTCCTGCACCTCTTCCTCCAGTAGTGGACCGACTGCAACAAAACTCGGTACACAAACTGCTTACTTTCAGGAGAACAACCGCTGTCATGAATTAAACACCTACCACACACGCTACAGGAGACACGAAGTCGTAAACTACGATATTCTTGAATTACTGCAAAACCATGCGAGCTACCTTCCTGCACCTCCTCCTAAAGTAGTGGACCGACTGCAACAAGCTCGGTACACATACTGCTTACTATCAGGCGAACAACGGCTGTCATGAATTAAACACATACCACTCACGTTACAGGGGTCACGAAATCGTAAACTACGATATTCTTGAATTACTGCAAACCCATGACAGCAATCTTCCTGCACCTCCTCCTAAAGTAGTGGATCGACTGCAAACAAACTCAGTACACATACTGCGTACTATCAAGCGAACAACCGCTGTCATGAATTAAACACCTACCACTCACGCTACAGGAGACTCGAAGTCGTAAACTACGATATTCTTGAATTACTGCAAACCAATGCGAGCCATCTTAATTCACCTCCTCCTCCAGTAGAGGACCGACTGCAACCAAACTCGGTACACATACTGCTTACTATCAGGCGAACAACCGCTGTCATGAATTAAACACCTACAACTCACGCTACAGGGGACACGAAGTCGTGAACTACGATATTCTTGAATTACTGCAAAACCATGCGAGCGATCTTCCTGCACTTCCTCCTCCAGTACTGGACCTACTGCAACCAAACTGGGTACACATACTGCGTACTATCAGGCGAACAACTGCTGTCATGAATTAAAAACGTACCACTCACGCTACAGGAGACACGAAGTCGTAAACTACGATATTCTTGAATTACTGCAAAACAATGCGAGCCATCTTCCTTCACCTCCTCCTCCAGTAGAAGACCGACTGCAACCAAACTCGGTACACATACTGATTACTATCAGGCGAACAACCGCTGTCATGAATTAAACACCTACCACTCACGCTACAGGAGGCACGAAGTCGTGAACTACGATATTCTTGACTTACTGCAAAACCATGCGAGCCATCTTCCTGCACCTCCTCCTCCAGTATTGGACCTACTGCAACCAAACTGGGTACACATACGGCTTACTATCAGGCGAACAACTGCTGTCATGAATTAAACACGTATCACTCACGCTACAGGAGACACGAAGTCGTAAACTAAGATATTCATGAATTACTGCAGAACCATGCGAGCCATCTTCCTGCACCTCCTTCTAAAGTAGTGGACCGACTGCAACCAAACTCGGTACACATACTGCTTACTATCAGGTGAACAACCGGTGTCATGAATTTAACACCTACCACTCACGCTACAGGAGACACGAAGTCGTAAACTACGATATTCTTGAATTATTGCAAACGATGCGAGCCATCTTCCTGTACCTCCTCCTAAAGTATTGGACCGACTATAACCAAACTCGGTGCACATACTGAATACTATCAGGCGAACAACCGCTGTCATGACTTAAACACCTACAACTCACGCTACAGGGGACACGAAATCGTAAACTACGATATTCTTCAATTACAGCAAAACCGTGCGAGCCATCTTCCTGCACCTCCTCCTAAAGTAGTGGACCGACTGCAACCAAACTGGGTACACAAACTGCTTACTATAAGCCGAACAACAGCTGTCATGCATTAAACACGTACCCCTCACGCTACAGGAGACACGAAGTCGTAAACTAAGATATTCTTGAATTACTGCAAAACCATGCGAGCCACCTTCCTGCACCTCCTCCTAAAGTAGTGGAAAGACTGCAACCAAATTCGGTACAAATACTGCTTACTATCAGACGAACAACCGCTGTCATTAATTAAACACCTACCACACACGCTACAGGAGACACGAAGTCGTAAACTACGATATTCTTGAATTACTGCAAAACCATGCGAGCTACCTTCCTGCACCTCCTCCTAAAGTAGTGGACCGACTGCAACAAACTCGGTACACATACTGCTTACTCTCAGGCGAACAACGGCTGACATGAATTAAACACATACCACTCACGTTACAGGAGTCACGAAATCGTAAACTACGATATTCTTCAATTACTGCAAATCCGTGCGAGCCATCTTCCTGCACCTCCTCCTAAAGTAGTGGACCGCCTGCAACCAAACTCGGTACACATACTGCTTACTTTCAGGAGAACAACCGCTGTCATGAATTAAACACCTACCACTCACGCTATAGGAGACACGAAGTCGTAAACTTCGATATTCTTGAATTACTGCAAAACAATGCGAGCCATCTTCCTTCACCTCCTCCTCCAGTAGAGGACCGACTGCAACCAAACTCCGTACACGTACTGATTCCTATCAGGCGAACAACCGCTGTCATGAATTAAACACCTACCACTCACGCTACAGGAGACACGAAGTCGTAAACTATGATATTCTTGAATTACTGTAAAACCATGCGAGCCATCTTCCTGCACCTCCTCCTAAAGTAGTGAACCGACTGCAACCAAACTCGGTACACATACTGCGTATTATATGGTGAACAACCGCTGTCATGACTTAAACACCTATCACAAACGCTAAAGGAGACACGAAGTCGTGAACTACGATATTCTTGAATTACTGCAAAACCATGCGAGCCATCTTCCTACACCTCCTCCTCCAGTAGTGGACCTACTGCAACCAAACTGGGTACACATACTGCTTACTATCAGGCGAACAACTGCTGTCATGAATTAAAAACGTACCAATCACGCTACAGGAGACACGAAGTCGTAAACTAAGATATTCTTGAATTACTGCAAAAATATGCGAGCAATCTTCCTGCACCTCCTCCTAAAGTAGTGGACCGACTGCAACCAAACTCGGTACACATACTGCTTACTATCAGGTGAACAACCGGTGTCATGAATTTAACACCTACCACTCACGCTACAGGAGACACGAAGTCGTAAACTACGATATTCTTGAATTATTGCAAACCATGCGAGGCATCTTCCTGTACCTCCTCCTAAAGTATTGGACCGACTATAACCAAACTCGGTACACATACTGCTTACTATCAGGCGAACAACCGCTGTCATGACTTAAACACCTACAACTCACGCTACAGGGGACACGAAATCGTAAACTACGATATTCTTCAATTACTGCAAAACCGTGCGAGCCATCTTCCCGCACCTCCTCCTAAAGTAGTGGACCGACTGCAACCAAACTCGGTACACAAACTGCTTACTATCAGGCGAACAACTGCTGTCATGAATTAAACACGTACCCCTCACGCTACAGAAGACACGAAGTCGTAAACTAAGATATTCTTGAATTACTGCAAAACCATGCGAGCCACCTTCCTGCACCTCCTCCTAAAGTAGTGAAAAGACTGCAACCAAATTCGGTACAAATACTGCTTACTATCAGACGAACAACCGCTGTCATGAATTAAACACCTACCACACACGCTACAGGAGACACGATGTCGTAAACTACGATATTCTTGAATTACTGCAAAACCATACGAGCTACCTTCCTGCACCTCCTCCTAAAGTAGTGGACCGACTGCAACAAACTCGGTACACATACTGCTTACTATCAGGCGAACAACGGCTGACATGAATTAAACACATACCACTCACGTTACAGGAGTCACGAAATCGTAAACTACGATATTCTTGAATTACTGCAAACCCATGACAGCAATCTTCCTGCACCTCCTCCTAAAGTAGTGGATCGACTGCAAACAAACTCAGTACACATACTGCGTACTATCAAGCGAACAACCGCTGTCATGAATTAAACACCTACCACTCACGCTACAGGAGACACGAAGCCGTAAACTACGATATTTTTTAATTACTACAAAACCATGCGTGCCATCTTCCTGCACCTCCTCCTAAAGTAGTGGACCGCCTGCAACCAAACTCGGTACACATACTGCTTACTGTCAGGCGAACAACCGCTGTCATGAATTAAACACTTACCACTCACGCTACAGGAGACACGAATTCTTAAACTACGATATTCTTGAATTACTGCAAACCATGCGAGCCATCTTCCTGCACCTCCTCCTCCAGTAGTGGACCGACTGCAACCGAACTCGGTACACATACTGCTTACTTTCAGGAGAACAACCGCTGTCATGAATTAAACACCTACCACTCACGCTACAGGAGACACGAAGTCGTAAACTACGATATTCTTGAATTACTGCAAAACAATGCGAGCCATCTTCCTTCACCTCCTCCTCCAGTAGAGGACCGACTGCAACCAAACTCGGTACACATACTGATTAATATCAGGCGAACAACCGCTGTCATGAATTAAACACCTACCACTCACGCTACAGGAGACACGAAGTCGTAAACTATGATATTCTTGAAGTACTGCAAAACCATGCAAGCCATCTTCCTGCACCTCCTCCTAAAGTAGTGAACCGACTGCAACCAAATTCGGTACACATACTGCGTATTATATGGCGAACAACCGCTGTCATGACTTAAACACCTACCACAAACGCTAAAGGAGACACGAAGTCGTGAACTACGATATTCTTGAATTACTGCAAAACCATGCGAGCCATCTTCCTGCACCTCCTCCTCTAGTAGTGGACCTACTGCAACCAAACTGGGTACACATACTGCTTACTATCAGGCGAGCAACTGCTGTCATGAATTAAAAACGTACCACTCACGCTACAGGAGACACGAAGTCGTAAACTAAGATATTCTTCAATTACTGCAAAAATATGCGAGCCATCTTCCTGCACCTCCTCCTAAAGTAGTGGACCGACTGCAACCAAATTCGGTGTACATACTGCTTACTATATGGCGAACAACCGCTGTCATGACTTAAACACCTACCACAAACGCTACAGGAGACACGAAGTCGTAAACTACGATATTCTTGAATTACTGCAAACCATGCGAGCCATCTTCCTGCACCTCCTCCTCCAGTAGTGGACCGCCTGCAACCAAACTCGGTACACATACTGCTTACTATCAGGCAAACAACCGCTGTCATGAATTAAACACCTACAACTCACGCTACAGGGGACACGAAGTCGTAAACTACGATATTCTTGAATTACTGCAAAACCATGCGAGCCATCTTCCTGCACCTGCTCCTAAAGCATTGGACCGACTCCAACCAAACCCGGTACACATACTGCTTACTATCAGGCGAACAACCGCTGTCATGAATTAAACACCTACCACTCACGCTACAGGAGACACTAAGTCGTAAACTACGATATTCTTGAATTACTGCAAAACCATGTGAGCCATCATCCTTCACCTCCTCCTAAAGTATTGGACCGACTGCAACCAAACTCGGTACACATACTGCTTACTGTCAAGCGACCAACCGCTGTCATGAATTAAACACCTACCACTCACGCTACAGGAGACGCGAAGTCTTAAACTATGATATTCTTGAATTTCTGCAAACCATGCGAGCCATCTTCCTGCACCTCCTCCTCCAGTAGTGGACCGACTGCATCCAAACTCGGTACACATACTGCTTATTATCAGGCGAACTACCGGTGTCATGAATTAAACACCTACCACTCACGCTACAGGAGACACGAAGACGTAAACTAAGATATTCATGAATTACTGCAAAACCATGCGAGATATCTTCCTGCACCACCTCCTAAAGTAGTGAACCGACTGCAACCAAACTCGGTACACATACTGCTTACTATATGGCGAACAACCGCTGTCATGACTTAAACACCTACCACAAACGCTACAGGAGACACGAAGTCGTAAACTACGATATTCTTGAATTATTGCAAACCATGCGAGGCATCTTCCTGTACCTCCTCCTAAAGTATTGGACCGACTATAACCAAACTCAGTACACATACTGCTTACTATCAGGCGAACAACCGCTGTCATGACTTAAACACCTACAACTCACGGTACAGGGGACACGAAATCGTAAACTACGATATTCTTCAATTACTGCAAAACCGTGCGAGCCATCTTCCTGCACCTCCTCCTAAAGTATTGGACTGACTGCAACCAAACTGGGTACACAAACTGCTTACTATCAGGCGAACAACCGCTGTCATGACTTAAACACCTACCACAAACGCTACAGGAGACACGAAGTCGTAAACTACGATATTCTTGAATTATTGCAAACCATGCGAGGCATCTTCCTGTACCTCCTCCTAAAGTATTGGACCGACTATAACCAAACTCAGTACACATACTGCTTACTATCAGGCGAACAACCGCTGTCATGACTTAAACACCTACAACTCACGGTACAGGGGACACGAAATCGTAAACTACGATATTCTTCAATTACTGCAAAACCGTGCGAGCCATCTTCCTGCACCTCCTCCTACAGTAGTGAACCGACTGCAACCAAACTGGGTACACAAACTGCTTACTATCAGGCGAACAACGGCTGACATGAATTAAACACATACCACTCACGTTACAGGAGTCACGAAATCGTAAACTACGATATTCTTGAATTACTGCAAACCCATGACAGCAATCTTCCTGCACCTCCTCCTAAAGTAGTGGATCGACTGCAAACAAACTCAGTACACATACTGCGTACTATCAAGCGAACAACCGCTGTCATGAATTAAACACCTACCACTCACGCTACAGGAGACACGAAGTCGTAAAAACGAAATTCTTGAATTACTGCAAAACCATGCGAGCCATCTTCCTGCACCTCCTCCTCCAGTAGAGGACCGACTGCAACCAAACTCGGTACACATACTGATTACTATCAGGCGAACAACCGCTGTCATGAATTAAAAACCTACCACTCACACTACAGGAGACACGAAGTCGTAAAAACGAAATTCTTGAATTACTGCAAAACCATGCGAGCCATCTTCCTGCACCTCCTCCAAAAGTAGTGGACCGACTGCAACCAAACTCGGTACACATACTGCTTACTATCAGGCGAACAAGCGCTGTCATGAATTAAACACCTACCACTCACGTTACAGGAGACACGAAGTCGTAAACTACGATATTCTTGAATTACTGCAAAACAATGCGAGCCATCTTCCTTCACCTCCTCCTCCAGTGGAGGACCGACTGCAACCAATCTCGGTACACATACTGATTACTATCAGGCGAACAATCGCTGTCATGAATTAAACACGTACCACTCACGATACAGCAGGCACGAAGTCGTAAACTATGATATTCTTGAATTACTGCAAAACCATGCGAGCCATCTATCTGCACCTTCTCCTAAAGCAGTGAACCGACTGCAACCAAACTCGGTACACATACTGCTTACTATATGGCGAACAACCGCTGTGATGACTTAAACACCTACCACAAACGCTACAGGAGACACGAAGTCGTAAACTACGATATTCTTGAATTACTGCAAAACAATGCGATCCATCTTCCTGCACCTCCTCCTCCAGTAGTGGACCTACTGCAACTAAACTGGGTGCAGATACTGCTTACTATCAGGCGAACAACTGCTGTCATGAATTACACACGTACCACTCACGCTACAGGAGACACGAAGTCGTAAACTAAGATATTCTTGAATTACTGCAAAACCATGCGAGCCATCTTCCAGCACCTCCTCCTAAAGTAGTGGACCGACTGCAACAAACTCGGTACACATACTGCTTACTATCAGGCGAACAACGGCTGACATGAATAAAACACCTACCACTCACGCTACAGAAGACACGAAATCGTTTACTACGATGTTCTTGAATTACTGCAAAATCATGCGAGCAATCTTCCTGCACATCCTCCTAAAGTAGTGGACCGACTGCAACCAAACTGGGTACACATACTGCTTACTATCAGGCGAACAACTGCTGTCATGAATTAAACACGTACCACTCACGCTACAGGAGACACGAGGTCGTAAACTAAGATAATCATGAATTACTGCAAAACCATGCGAGCCATCTTCCTGCACCTCCTCCTAAAGTAGTGGACCGACTATAACCAAACTCGGTACACATACTGCTTACTATCAGGCGAACAAACGCTGTCATGACTTAAACACCTACAACTCACGCTACAGGGGACACGAAGTCGTAAACTACGATATTCTTCAATTACTGCAAAACCTTGCGAGCCATCTTCCTGCACCTCCTCCTCCAGTAGTGGACCTACTGCAACCAAACTGGGTACACATACTACTTACTATCAGGCGAACAACTGCTGTCATGAATTAAACACGTACCACTCACGCTACAGGAGACACGAAGTTGTAAACTAAGATATTCTTGAATTACTGCAAAACCATGCGAGCCTCCTTCCTGCACCTCCTCCTAAAGTGGTGGAAAGACTGCAACCAAATTCGGTACAAATACTGCTTACTATCAGACGAGCAACCGCTGTCATGAATTAAACACCTACCACACACGCTACAGGAGACACGAAGTCGTAAACTACGATATTCTTGAATTACTGCAAAACCATGCGAGCTATCTTCCTGCACCTCCTCCTAAAGTAGTGGACCGACCTCAACAAACTCGGTACACATACTGCTTACTATCAGGCGAACAACGGCTGACATGAATTAAACACATACCACTCACGCTACAGGAGTCACGAAATCGTAAACTACGATTTTCTTGAATTACTGCAAAACCATGACAGCAATCTTCCTGCACCTCCTCCTAAAGTAGTGGATCGACTGCAAACAAACTCAGTACACATTCTGCGTACTATCAACCGAACAACCGCTGTCATGAATTAAACACCTACCACTCACGCTACAAGAGACACGAAGTCGTAAACTACGATATTCTTTAATTACTACAAAACCATGCGAGCCATCTTCCTGCACCTCCTCCTAAAGTAGTGGACCGCCTGCAACCAAACTCGGTACACATACTGCGTACTGTCAGGCGAACAACCGCTGTCATGAATTAAACACCTACCACTCACGCTACAGGAGACACGAAGTCGTAAACTACGATATTCTTGAATTACTGCAAAACCATGCGAGCCATCTTCCTGCACCTCCTCCTAAAGCAGTGGACCGCCTGCAACCAAACTCGGTACACATACTGCTTACTGTCAGGCGAACAACCGCTGTCATAAATTAAAAACCTACCCCTCACGCTACAGGAGACACGAAGTCGTAAACTACGATATTCTTGAATTACTGCAAACCATGCGAGCCATCTTCCTGCACTTCCTCCTCCAGTAGTGGACCGCCTGCATCCAAACTCGGTACACATACTGCTTACTATCAGGCAAACAACCGCTGTCATGAATTAAACACCTACAACTCACGCTACAGGGGACACGAAGTCGTAAACTACGATATTCTTGAATTACTGCAAAACCATGCGAGCCATCTTCCTGCACCTGCTCCTAAAGCATTGGACCGACTCCAACCAAACCCGGTACACATACTGCTTACTATCAGGCGAACAACCGCTGTCATGAATTAAACACCTACCACTCACGCTACAGGAGACACAAAGTCGTAAACTACGATATTCTTGAATTACTGCAAAACCATGTGAGCCATCATCCTTCACCTCCTCCTAAAGTATTGGACCGACTGCAACCAAACTCGGTACACATACTGCTTACTGTCAAGCGACCAACCGCTGTCATGAATTAAACACCTACCACTCACGCTACAGGAGACGCGAAGTCGTAAACTATGATATTCTTGAATTACTGCAAACCATGCGAGCCATCTTCCTGCACCTCCTCCTCCAGTAGTGGACCGACTGCATCCAAACTCGGTACACATACTGCTTATTATCAGGCGAACTACCGGTGTCATGAATTAAACACCTACCACTCACGCTACAGGAGACACGAAGACGTAAACTAAGATATTCATGAATTACTGCAAAACCATGCGAGATATCTTCCTGCACCACCTCCTAAAGTAGTGAACCGACTGCAACCAAACTCGGTACACATACTGCTTACTATATGGCGAACAACCGCTGTCATGACTTAAACACCTACCACAAACGCTAAAGGAGACACGAAGTCGTGAACTACGATATTCCTGAATTACTGCAAAACCATGCGAGCCATCTTCCTGCACTTCCTCCTCCAGTAGTGGACCTACTGCAACCAAACTGGGTACACATACTGATTACTATCAGGCGAACAACCGCTGTCATGAATTAAACACCTACCACTCACGCTACAGGAGACACGAAGTCGTAAACTATGATATTCTTGAATTACTGCAAACCATGCGAGCCATCTTCCTGCACCTCCTCCTCCAGTAGTGGACCGACTGCAACCAAACTCGGTACACATACTACTTACTATATGGCGAACAACCGCTGTCACGAATTAAACACCTACCACTCACGCTACAGGAGACACGAAGACGTAAACTAAGATATTCATGAATTACTGCAAAACCATGCGAGCTATCTTCCTGCACCTCCTCCTAAAGTAGTGGACCGACTGCAACAAACTCAGTACACATACTGCTTACTATCAGGCGAACTACGGCTGACATGAATTAAACACATACCACTCACGCTACAGGAGTCACGAAATCGTAAACTACGATATCCTTGAATTACTGCAAAACCATGACAGCAATCTTCCTGCACCTCCTCCTAAAGTAGTGGACCGCCGGCAACCAAACTCGGTACACATACTGCTTACTGTCAGGCGAACAGCCGCTGTCATGAATTAAACACCTACCACTCACGCTACAGGAGGCACGAAGTCGTAAACTACAATATTCTTGAATTACTGCAAACCATGCGAGCAATCTTCCTGCACCTCCTCCTCCAGTAGGGGACCGACTGCAACCATACTCGGTACACATACTGATTACTATCAGGCGAACAACCGCTGTCATGAATTAAACACCTACCACTCACACTACAGGAGGCACGAAGTCGTAAATACGAAATTCTTGAATTACTGCAAAACCATGCGAGCCATCTTCCTGCACCTCCTCCTAAAGTAGTGGACCGACTGCAACCAAACTCGGTACACATACTGCTTACTATCAGGCGAACAACCGCTGTCATGAATTAAACACCTACCACTCACGCTACAGGAGACACGAAGTCGTAAACTACGATATTCTTGAATTACTGCAAAACAATGCGAGCCATCTTCCTTCACCTCCTCCTCCAGTGGAGGACCGACTGCAACCAATCTCGGTACACATACTGATTACTATCAGGCGAACAACCGCTGTCATGAATTAAACACCTACCACTCACGATACAGGAGACACGAAGTCGTAAACTATGATATTCTTGAATTACTGCAAAACCATGCGAGCCATCTTTCTGCACCTCCTCCTAAAGCAGTGAACCGACTGCAACCAAACTCGGTACACATACTGCTTACTATATGGCGAACAACCGCTGTGATGACTTTAACACCTCCCACAAACGCTACAGGAGACACGAAGTCGTAAACTAAGATATTCTTGAATTACTGCAAAACCATGCGAGCCATCTTTCTGCACCTCCTCCAAAAGTAGTGGACAGACTGCAACAAACTCGGTACACATACTGCTTTCTATCAGGCGAACAACGGCTGACATGAATAAAACACCTACCACTCACGCTACAGAAGACACGAAATCGTTTACTACGATGATCTTGAATTACTGCAAAACCATTCGAGCCATCTTCCTGCACCTCCTCCTAAAGTAGTGGACCGACTGCAACCAAACTCAGTACACATACTGCGTACTATCAGGCGAACAACCGCTGTCATGAATTAAACACCTACCACTCACGGTACAGGAGACACGAAGTCGTAAACTACGATATTCTTGAAATACTGCAAAACCATGCGAGCCATCGTCCTGCACCTCCTCCTAAAGTATTGGACCGACTGCAACCAAACTCGGTACACTTACTGCTTACTGTCAAGCGACCAACCGCTGTCATGAATTAAATACCTACCACTCACGCTACAGGAGACACGAAGTCGTAAACTACGATATTCTTCAATTACTGCAAAACCATGCGAGCCATCTTCCTGCACCTCCTCCTCCAGTAGTGGACCTACTGCAACCAAACTGGGTACACATACTGCTTACTATCAGGCGAACAACTGCTGTCATGAATTAAACACGTACCACTCACGCTACAGGAGACACGAAGTTGTAAACTAAGATATTCTTGAATTACTGCAAAACCATGCGAGCCTCCTTCCTGCACCTCCTCCTAAAGTGGTGGAAAGACTGCAACCAAATTCGGTACAAATACTGCTTACTATCAGACGAGCAACCGCTGTCATGAATTAAACACCTACCACACACGCTACAGGAGACACGAAGTCGTAAACTACGATATTCTTGAATTACTGCAAAACCATTCGAGCCATCTTCCTGCACCTCCTCCTAAAGTAGTGAACCGACTGCAACCAAACTCGGTACACATACTGCGTATTATATGGCGAACAACCGCTGTCATGACTTAAACACCTACCACAAACGCTAAAGGAGACACGAAGTCGTGAACTACGATATTCTTCAATTACTGCAAAACCGTGCGAGCCATCTTCCTGCACCTCCTCCTAAAGTAGGGGACCGACTGCAACCAAACTGGGTACACAAACTGCTTACTATCAGGCGAACAACCGCTGTCATGAATTAAACACCTACCACACACGCCACAGGAGACACGATGTCATAAACTACGATATTCTTGAATTACTGCAAAACCATGCGAGCTACCTTCCTGCACCTCCTCCTAAAGTAGTGGACCGACTGCAACAAACTCGGTACACATACTGCTTACTATCAGGCGAACAACGGCTGACATGAATTAAACACATACCACTCACGCTACAGGAGACACGAAGTCGTAAACTACGATATTCTTGAATTACTGCAAACCATGCGAGCCATCTTCCAGCACCTCCTCCTCCAGTAGTGGACCGACTGCAACCAACCTCGCTACACATACTGCTTACTATCAGGCGAACAACCGCTGTCATGAATTAAACACCTACCACTCACGCTACAGGAGACACGAAGTCGTGAACTACGATATTCTTGAATTACTGCAAAACCATGCGAGCCATCTTCCTGCACCTTCTCCTAAAGTATTGGACTGACTGCAACCAAACTCGGTACACATACTGCTTACTGTCAAGCGACCAACTGCTGTCATGAATTAAACACCTACCACTCACGCTACAGGAGACACGAAATCGTTTACTACGATATTCTTGAATTACTGCAAAACCATGCAAGCCATCTTCCTGCACCTCCTCCTAAAGTAGTGGACCGACTGCAACCAAACTCAGCACACATACTGCGTACTATCAGGCGAACAACCGCTGTCATGACTTAAACACCTACCACAAACGCTACAGGAGACACGAAGTCTTGAACTACGATATTCTTGAAGTACTGCAAAACCATGCGAGCCATCTTCCTGCACTTCCTCCTCCAGTAGTGGACCTACTGCAACCAAACTCAGTACACATACTGCGTACTATCAGGCGAACAACCGCTGTCATGAATTAAACACCTAACACAAACGCTAAAGGAGACACGAAGTCGTAAACTACGATATTCTTGAATTACTGCAAAACAATGCGAGCCATCTTCCTTCACCTCCTCCTCCAGTAGAGGACCGACTGCAACAAAACTCGGTACACATACTGATTACTATCAGGCGAACAACCGCTGTCACGAATTAAACACCTACCACTCACGCTACAGGAGACACGAAGTCGTAAACTATGATATTCTTGAATTACTGCAAAACCATGCGAGACATCTTCCTGCACCTCCTCCGAAAGTAGTGAAGCGACTGCAACCAAACTCGGTACACATACTGCTTACTATCAGGTGAACAATCTGTGTCATGAATTTAACACCTACCACTCACGCTACAGGAGACACGAAGACGTAAACTACGATATTCTTGAATTAATGCAAACCATGCGAGCCATCTTCCTGTACCTCCTCCTAAAGTATTGTACCGACTATAACCAAACTCGGTACACATACTGCTTACTATCAGGCGACCAACCGCTGTCATGACTTAAACACCTACAACTCACGCTACAGGGGACACGAAGTCGTAAACTACGATATTCTTCAATTACTGCAAAACCATGCGAGCCATCTTCCTGCACCTCATCCTCCAGTAGTGGACTTACTGCAACCAAACTGGGTACACAAACTGCTTACTATCAGGCGAACAACTGCTTTCATGAATTAAACACGTACCACTCACGCTACAGGAGACACGAAGTCGTAAACTAAGATATTCTTGAATTACTGCAAAACCATGCGAGCCACCTTCCTGCACCTCCTCCTAAAGTAGTGGAAAGACTGCAACCAAATTCAGTACAAATACTGCTTACTATCAGACGAACAACCGCTGTCATGAAATAAACACCTACCACTCACGCTACAGGAGACACGAAGTCGTAAACTACGATATTCTTTAATTACTACAAAACCATGCGAGCCATCTTCCTGCACCTCCTCCTAAAGTAGTGGACCGACTGCAACCAAACTCGGTACACATGCTGCTTACTGTCAGGCGAACAACCGCTGTCATGAATTAAACACCTACCTCTCACGCTACAGGAGACACGAAGTCGTAAACTACGATATTCTTGAATTACTGCAAAACCATGCGAGCCATCTTCCTGCACCTCCTCCTAAAGTAATGGACCGCCTGCAACCAAACTCGGTACACATACTGCTTACTGTCAGTCGAACAACCGCTGTCATGAATTAAACACCTACCACTCACGCTACAGGAGACACGAAGTCGTAAACTACGATATTCTTGAATTACTGCAAACCATGCGAGCCATCTTCCAGCACCTCCTCCTCCAGTAGTGGACCGACTGCAACCAAACTCGGTACACATACTGCCCTCTATCAGGCGAACAACCGCTGTCATGAATTAAACACCTACCACTCACGCTACAGGAGACACGAAGTCGTAAACTACGATATTCTTGAATTACTGCAAACAATGCGAGCCATCTTCCTTCACCTCCTCCTCCAGTAGAGGACCGACTGCAACAAAACTCGGTACACATACTGCTTACTATCAGGCGAACAACCGCTGTCATGAATTAAACACCTACAACTCACGCTACAGGGGACACGAATTCGTAAACTACGATATTCTTGAATTACTGCAAAACCATGCGAGCCATCTTCCTGCACCTGCTCCTAAAGTATTCGACCGACTGCAACCAAACCCGGTACACATACTGCATACTATCAGGCGAACAACCGCTGTCATGAATTAAACACCTACCACTCACGCTACAGCAGAC
This sequence comes from Locusta migratoria, assembly GCA_026315105.1. NCBI lineage: Eukaryota > Metazoa > Arthropoda > Insecta > Orthoptera > Acrididae > Locusta > Locusta migratoria. The sequence continues at coordinate 6,414,405 of CM048752.1, read as the reverse complement.
ACTAAGTCGTAAACTACGATATTCTTGAATTACTGCAAAACCATGCGAGCCATCTTCCTGCACCTCCTCCTAAAGTAATGGACCGCCTGCAACCAAACTCGGTACACATACTGCTTACTGTCAGGCGAACAACCGCTGTCATGAATTAAACACCTACCACTCACGCTACAGGAGACACGAAGTCGTAAACTACGATATTCTTGAATTACTGCAAAACCATGCGAGCAATCTTCCTGCACCTCCTCCAAAAGTATTGGACCGACTGCAACCAAACTCGGTACACATACTGCTTACTATCAGCCGAACAACCGCTGTCATGAATTAAACACCAACCACTCACGCTACAGGAGACAAGAAATCGTAAACAAGGATATTCTTGAATTACTGCAAAACCATGCGAGCCATCTTCCTGCACCTCCTCCTAAAGTAGTGGACCGACTGCAACCAAACTCAGTACACATACTGCGTACTATCAGGCGAACAACCGCTGTCATGAATTAAACACCTACCACTCACGCTACAGGAGACACGAAGTCGTAAACTACGATATTCTTGAATTACTGCAAAACCATGCGAGCCATCTTCCTGCACCTCCTCCTAAAGTATTGTACCGACTGCAACCAAACTCGGTACACATACTGCTTACTGTCAAGCGAACAACCGCTGTCATGAATTAAACACCTACCACTCACGCTACAGGAGACACGAAGTCGTAAACTATGATATTCTTGAATTACTGCAAAACCATGCGAGACATCTTCCTGCACCTCCTCCTAAAGTAGTGAAGCGACTGCAACCAAACTCGGTACACATACTGCTTACTATATGGCGAACAACCGCTGTCAAGACTTAAACACCTACCACAAACGCTACAGGGGACACGAAGTCTTGAAATACGAATTTCTTGAATTACTGCAAAACCATGCGAGCCATCTTCCTGCACCTCCTCCTCCAGTAGTGGACCTACTGCAACCAAACTGGGTACACATACTGCTTTCTATCAGGCGAACAATTGCTGTCATGAATTAAACACGTACCACTCACGCTACAGGAGACACGAAGTCGTAAACTAAGATATTCTTGAATTACTGCAAAACCATGCGAGCCACCTTCCTGCACCTCCTCCTAAAGTAGTGGACCGACTGCAACCAAACTCGGTACACATACTGCTTACTATCAGGTGAACAATCTGTGTCATGAATTTAACACCTACCACTCACGCTACAGGAGACACGAAGTCGTAAACTACGATATTCTTGAATTATTGCAAACCATGCGAGCCATCTTCCTGTACCTCCTCCTAAAGTATTGTACCGACTATAACCAAACTCGGTACACATACTGCTTACTATCAGGCGAACAACCGCTGTCATGACTTAAACACCTACAACTCACGCTACAGGGGACACGAAGTCGTAAACTACGATATTCTTCAATTACTGCAAAACCATGCGAGCCATCTTCCTGCACCTCATCCTCCAGTAGTGGACTTACTGCAACCAAACTGGCTACACAAACTGCTTACTATCAGGCGAACAACTGCTTTCATGAATTAAACACGTACCACTCACGCTACAGGAGACACGAAGTCGTATACTAAGATATTCTTGAATTACTGCAAAACCATGCGAGCCACCTTCCTGCACCTCCTCCTAAAGTAGTGGAAAGACTGCAACCAAATTCAGTACAAATACTGCTTACTATCAGACGAACAACCGCTGTCATGAAATAAACACCTACCACGATCGCTACAGGAGACACGAAGTCGTAAACTACGATATTCTTGAATTACTGCAAAACCATGCGAGTCATCTTCCTGCAACTCCTCCTAAAGTAGTGGACCGACTGCAACAAACTCGGTACACATACTGCTTACTATCAGGCGAACAACGGCTGACATGAATTAAACACCTACCACTCACGCTACAGGAGTCACGAAATCGTAAACTATGATATTTTTGAATTACTGCAAAACCATGACAGCAATCTTCCTGCACCTCCTCCTAAAGTAGAGGATCGACTGCAAACAAACTCAGTACACATACTGCGTACTATCAAGTGAAAAACCGCTGTCATGAATTAAACACCTACCACTCACGCTACAGGAGACACGAAGTCGTAAACTACGATATTCTTTAATTACTACAAAACCATGCGAGCCATCTTCCTGCACCTCCTCCTAAAGTAGTGGACCGACTGCAACCAAACTCGGTACACATGCTGCTTACTGTCAGGCGAACAACCGCTGTCATGAATTAATCACCTACCACTCACGCTACAGGAGACACGAAGTCGTAAACTACGATATTCTTGAATTACTGCAAAACCATGCGAGCCATCTTCCTGCACCTCCTCCTAAAGTAATGGACCGCCTGCAACCAAACTCGGTACACATACTGCTTACTGTCAGGCGAACAACCGCTGTCATGAATTAAACACCTAACACAAACGCTACAGGAGACACGAAGTCGTAAACTACGATATTCTTGAATTACTGCAAACCATGCGAGCCATCTTCCAGCACCTCCTCCTCCAGTAGTGGACCGACTGCAACCAAACTTGGTACACATACTGCTTACTATCAGGCGAACAACCGCTGTCATGAATTAAACACCTACCACTCACGCTACAGGAGACACGAAGTCGTAAACTACGATATTCTTGAATTACTGCAAACAATGCGAGCCATCTTCCTTCACCTCCTCCTCCAGTAGAGGACCGACTGCAACCAAACTCGGTACACATACTGCTTACTATCAGGCGAACAACCGCTGTCATGAATTAAACACCTACAACTCACGCTACAGGGGACACGAAGTCGTAAACTAAGATATTCTTGAATTACTGCAAAACCATGCGAGCCATCTTCCTGCACCTGCTCCTAAAGTATTGGACCGACTGCAACCAAACCCGGTACACATACTGCTTACTATCAGGCGAACAACCGCTGTCATGAATTAAACACCTACCACTCACGCTACAGGAGACACTAAGTCGTAAACTACGATATTCTTGAATTACTGCAAAACCATGCAAGCCATCTTCCTGCACCTCCTCCTAAAGTATTGGACCGACTGCAACCAAACTCGGTACACATACTGCTTACTATCAGCCGAACAACCGCTGTCATGAATTAAACACCAACCACTCACGCTACAGGAGACAAGAAATGGTAAACAAGGATATTCTTGAATTACTGCAAAACCATGCGAGCAATCTTCCTGCAACTCCTCCTCCAGTAGTGGACCGACTGAAACCAATCTCGGTACACATACTGCTTACAACCAGGCGAACAACAGGTGTCATGAATTAAACACTTACCACTCACGCTACAGGAGATACGAAGTCGTGAACTGCGATATTCTTGAATTACTGCAAAACCATACGAGCCATCTTCCTGCACCTCCTCCTAAACTAGTGGACCGACTGCAACAAACTCGGTACACATACTGCTTACTATCAGGCGAACAACGGCTGACATGAATTAAACACCTACCTATCACGCTACAGGAGACACGAAGTCGTAAACTACGATAATCTTGAATTACTGCAAAACCATGCGAGCCATCTTCCTGCACCTCCTCCTAAAGTAGTAGACCGCCTGCAACAAAACTCGGTACACATACTGCTTACTGTCAGGCGAACAACCGCTGTCATGAATTAAACACCTACCACTCACGCTACAGGAGACACGAAGTCGTAAACTACGATATTCTTGAATAACTACAAAACCATGCGAGCCATCTTCCTGCACCTCCTCCTAAAGTAGTGGACCGACTGCAACCAAACTCGGTCTACATGCTACTTACTGTCAGGCGAACAACCCCTGTCATGAATTAAACACATAGCAATCACGCTACAGGAGACACGAAGACGTAAACTACGATATTCTTGAATTACTGCAAACCATGCGAGCCATCTTCCTGCACCTCCTCCTCCAGTAGTGGACTGACTGCAACCAAACTCGGTACACATACTGCTTACTATCAGGCGAACAACCGCTGTCATGAATTAAACACCTACCACTCACGCTATAGGAGACATGAAGTCGTAAACTACGATATTCTTGAATTACTGCAAAACAATGCGAGCCATCTTCCTTCACCTCCTCCTCCAGTAGAGGACCGACTGCAACCAAACTCGGTACACATACTGCTTACTATCAGCCGAACAACCGCTGTCATGAATTAAACACCAACCACTCACGCTACAGGAGACAAGAAATCGTAAACAAGGATATTCTTGAATTACTGCAAAACCATGCGAGCAATCTTCCTGCAGCTCTTTCTAAAGTAGTGGACCGACTGCAACCAAACTCGGTACACATATTGCTTACTGTCAGGAGAGCAACCGCTGTCATGAATTAAATACCTACCACTCACGCTACAGGAGACACGAAATCGTAATGTACGAAATTCTTGAATTACTGCTGAACCATGCGAGCCATCTTCTTGCAACTCCTCCTCCAGTAGTGGACCGACTGAAACCAATCTCGGTACACATACTGCTTACAACCAGGCGAACAACAGGTGTCATGAATTAAACACTTACCACTCACGCTACAGGAGAAACGAAGTCGTGAACTACGATATTCTTGAATTACTGCAAAACCATACGTGCCATCTTCCTGCACCTCCTCCTAAACTAGTGGACCGACTGCAACAAACTCGGTACACATACTGCTTACTATCAGGCGAACAACGGCTGACATGAATTAAACACCTACCTATCACGCTACAGGAGACACGAAATCGTAATCTACGATATTCTTGAATTACTGCAAAACCTTGACAGCCATCTTCCTGCACCTCCTCCTAAAGTAGTGGACCGACTGCAACCAAATTCGGTACTCATACTGCTTACTATCAGACGAACAACCGCTGTCATGAATTAAACACCTACCACTCACGCTACAGGAGACACGAAGTCGTAATCTACGATATTCTTGAATTACTGCAAAACAGTGCGAGCCATCTTCCTTCACCTCTTCCTCCAGTAGAGGACCGACTGCAACCAAAATCGGTACACATACTGATTGCTATCAGGCGAACAACCGCTGTCATGAATTAAACACCTACCACTCACGCTACAGGAGACACGAAGACGTAAACTACGATATTCTTGAATTACTGCAAAACCATGCGAGCCATCTTCCTGCACCTCCTCCTCCAGTAGTGGACCGACTGCATCCAAACTCGGTACACATACTGCGTACTATCAAGCGAACAACCGCTGTCATGAATTAAACACCTACCACTCAGGCTACCGGAGACACGAAGTCGTAAACTACGATATTCTTTAATTACTACAAAAGCATGCGAGCAATCATCCTGCACCTCCTCCTAAAGTAGTGGACCGACTGCAACCAAACTCGGTACACATGCTGCTTACTGTCAGGCGAACAACCGCTGTCATGAATTAAACACCTACCACTCACGCTACAGGAGACACGAAGACGTAAACTACGATATTCTTGAATTACTGCAAAACCATGCGAGCCATCTTCCTGCACCTCCTCCTAAAGTAGTGGACCGCCTGCAACCAAACTCGGTACACATACTGCTTACTGTCAGGCGAACAATCACTCTCATGAATTAAACACCTACCACTCACGCTACAGGAGACACGAAGTCGTAAACTACGATATTCTTAAATTACTGCAAAACCATGCGAGACATCTACCTGCACCTCCTCCTAAAGTAGTTGACCGCCTGCAACCAAACTCGGTACACATACTGCTTACTGTCAGGCGAACAACCGCTGTCATGAATTAAACACCTACCACTCACGCTACAGGAGACACGAAGTCGTAAATAACGATATTCTTGAATTACTGCAAACCACGCGAGCCATCTTCCTGCACCTCCTCCTCCAGTAGTGGACCGACTGCAACCAAACTCGGTACTCATACTGCTTACTATCAGGCGAACAACCGCTGTCATGAATTAAACACCTACCACTCACGCTATAGGAGACACGAAGTCGTAAACTACGATATTCTTGAATTACTGCAAAACAATGCGAGCCATCTTCCTTCACCTCTTCCTCCAGTAGAGGATCGACTGCAACCAAACTCGGTACACATACTGATTGCTATCAGGCGAACATCCGCTGTCATGAATTAAACACCTACCACTCACGCTACAGAAGACACGAAGTCGTAAATACGATATTCTTGAATTACTGCAAAAACATGCGAGCCATCTTCCTGCACCTCCTCCTAAAGTAGTGAAGCGACTGCAACCAAACTCGGTACACATACTGCTTACTATATGGCGAACAACCGCTGTCATGACTTAAACACCTACCACAAACGCTACAGGAGACACGAAGTCGTGAACTACGATATTCTTGAATTACTGCAAAACCATGCGAGCCATCTTCCTGCACCTCCTCCTCCAGTAGTGGACGTACTGCAACCAAACTCGGAACACATACTGCTTACTATCAGGCGAACAACTGCTGTCATGAATTAAACACGTACCACTCACGCTACAGGAGACACGAAGTCGTAAACTAAGATACTCTTGAATTGCTGCAAAACCATGCGAGCCATCTTCCTGTACCTCCTCCTAAAGTAGTATACCGACTGTAACCAAACTCGGTACACATACTGCTTACTATCAGGCGAACAACCGCTGTCATGACTTAAACACCTACAAATCACGCTACAGGGGACACGAAGTCGTAAACTAAGATATTCTTGAATTACTGCAAAACCATGCGAGATATCTTCCTGCACCTCCTCCTAAAGTAGTGGACCGACTGCAACAAACTCGGTACACGTACTGCTTACTATCAGGCAAACAACGGCTGACATGAATTAAACACCTACCACTCACGCTACAGGAGACACGAAATCGTAAACTACGATATTCTTGAATTACTGCAAAACCATGACAGCCATCTTCCTGCACCTCCTCCTAAAGTAGTGGATCGACTGCAAACAAACTCAGTACACATACTGCGTACTATCAAGCGAACAACCGCTGTCATGAATTAAACACCTACCACTCACGCTACCGGAGACACGAAGTCGTAAACAACGATATTCTTGAATTACTGCAAACCATGCGAGCCATCTTCCTGCACCTCCTCCTCCAGTAGTGGACCGACTGCAACCAAACTCTGTACTCATACTGCTTAATATCAGGCGAACAACCGCTGTCATGACTTAAACACATACAACTCACGCTACAGGGGACACGAAGTCGTAAACTACGATATTCTTGAATTACTGCAAAACCATGCGAGCTATCTTCCTGCACCTCCTCCTAACGTAGTGGACCGACTGCAACATACTCGGTACACGTACTGCTTACTATCAGGCAAACAACGGCCGACATGAATTAAACACCTACCACTCACGCTACAGGAGACACGAAATCGTAAACTACGATATTCTTGAATTACTGCAAAACCATGACAGCCATCTTCCTGCACCTCCTCCTAAAGTAGTGGACCGACTGCAACCAAATTCGGTACTCATACTGCTTACTATCAGACGAACAACCGCTGTCATGAATTAAACACCTACCACTCACGCTACAGGAGACACGAAGTCGTAATCTACGATATTCTTGAATTACTGCAAAACAGTGCGAGCCATCTTCCTTCACCTCTTCCTCCAGTAGAGGACCGACTGCAACCAAAATCGGTACACATACTGATTGCTATCAGGCGAACAACCGCTGTCATGAATTAAACACCTACCACTCACGCTACAGAAGACACGAAGTCGTAAATACGATATTCTTAAATTACTGCAAAAACATGCGAGCCATCTTCCTGCACCTCCTCCTAAAGTAGTGAAGCGACTGCAACCAAACTCGGTACACATACTGCTTACTATCAGGCGAACAACTGCTGTCATCAATTAAACACGTACCACTCACGATACAGGAGACACGAAGTCGTAAACTAAGATACTCTTGAATTACTGCAAAACCATGCGAGCTATCTTCCTGCACCTCCTCCTAACGTAGTGGACCGACTGCAACAAACTCGGTACACGTACTGCTTACTATCAGGCAAACAACGGCCGACATGAATTAAACACCTACCACTCACGCTACAGGAGACACGAAATCGTAAACTACGATATTCTTGAATTACTGCAAAACCATGACAGCCATCTTCCTGCACCTCCTCCTAAAGTAGTGGATCGACTGCAAACAAACTCAGTACACATACTGCGTACTATCAAGCGAACAACCGCTGTCATGAATTAAACACCTACCACTCAGGCTACCGGAGACACGAAGTCGTAAACTACGATATTCTTTAATTACTACAAAAGCATGCGAGCAATCATCCTGCACCTCCTCCTAAAGTAGTGGACCGACTGCAACCAAACTCGGTACACATGCTGCTTACTGTCAGGCGAACAACCGCTGTCATGAATTAAACACCTACCACTCACGCTACAGGAGACACGAAGACGTAAACTACGATATTCTTGAATTACTGCAAAACCATGCGAGCCATCTTCCTGCACCTCCTCCTAAAGTAGTGGACCGCCTGCAACCAAACTCGGTACACATACTGCTTACTGTCAGGCGAACAATCACTCTCATGAATTAAACACCTACCACTCACGCTACAGGAGACACGAAGTCGTAAACTACGATATTCTTAAATTACTGCAAAACCATGCGAGACATCTACCTGCACCTCCTCCTAAAGTAATTGACCGCCTCCAACCAAACTCGGTACACATACTGCTTACTGTCAGGCGAAGAACCGCTGTCATGAATTAAACACCTACCACTCACGCTACAGGAGACACGAAGTCGTAAATAACGATATTCTTGAATTACTGCAAACCACGCGAGCCATCTTCCTGCACCTCCTCCTCCAGTAGTGGACCGACTGCAACCAAACTCGGTACTCATACTGCTTACTATCAGGTGAACAACCGCTGTCATGAATTAAACACCTACCACTCACGCTATAGGAGACACGAAGTCGTAAACTACGATATTCTTGAATTACTGCAAAACAATGCGAGCCATCTTCCTTCACCTCTTCCTCCAGTAGAGGATCGACTGCAACCAAACTCGGTACACATACTGATTGCTATCAGGCGAACATCCGCTGTCATGAATTAAACACCTACCACTCACGCTACAGAAGACACGAAGTCGTAAATACGATATTCTTGAATTACTGCAAAAACATGCGAGCCATCTTCCTGCACCTCCTCCTAAAGTAGTGAAGCGACTGCAACCAAACTCGGTACACATACTGCTTACTATATGGCGAACAACCGCTGTCATGACTTAAACACCTACCACAAACGCTACAGGAGACACGAAGTCGTGAACTACGATATTCTTGAATTACTGCAAAACCATGCGAGCCATCTTCCTGCACCTCCTCCTAAAGTAGTATACCGACTGTAACCAAACTCGGTACACATACTGCTTACTATCAGGCGAACAACCGCTGTCATGACTTAAACACCTACAAATCACGCTACAGGGGACACGAAGTCGTAAACTAAGATATTCTTGAATTACTGCAAAACCATGCGAGATATCTTCCTGCACCTCCTCCTAAAGTAGTGGACCGACTGCAACAAACTCGGTACACGTACTGCTTACTATCAGGCAAACAACGGCTGACATGAATTAAACACCTACCACTCACGCTACAGGAGACACGAAATCGTAAACTACGATATTCTTGAATTACTGCAAAACCATGACAGCCATCTTCCTGCACCTCCTCCTAAAGTAGTGGATCGACTGCAAACAAACTCAGTACACATACTGCGTACTATCAAGCGAACAACCGCTGTCATGAATTAAACACCTACCACTCACGCTACCGGAGACACGATGTCGTAAACTACGATATTCTTTAATTACTGCAAAACCATGCGAGCCATCTTGATGCACCTCCTCCTAAAGTAGTGGACCGCCTGCAACCAAACTCGGTACACATACTGCTTACTGTCAGGCGAACAACCGCTGTCATGAATTAAACACCTACCACTCACGCTACAGGAGACACGAAGTCGTAAACAACGATATTCTTGAATTACTGCAAACCATGCGAGCCATCTTCCTGCACCTCCTCCTCCAGTAGTGGACCGACTGCAACCAAACTCTGTACTCATACTGCTTAATATCAGGCGAACAACCGCTGTCATGACTTAAACACATACAACTCACGCTACAGGGGACACGAAGTCGTAAACTACGATATTCTTGAATTACTGCAAAACCATGCGAGCTATCTTCCTGTACCTCCTCCTAACGTAGTGGACCGACTGCAACAAACTCGGTACACGTACTGCTTACTATCAGGCAAACAACGGCCGACATGAATTAAACACCTACCACTCACGCTACAGGAGACACGAAATCGTAAACTACGATATTCTTGAATTACTGCAAAACCATGATAGCCATCTTCCTGCACCTCCTCCTAAAGTAGTGGATCGACTGCAAACAAACTCAGTACACATACTGCGTACTATCAAGCGAACAACCGCTGTCATGAATTAAACACCTACCACTCACGCTACCGGAGACACGAAGTCGTAAACTACGATATTCTTTAATTACTACAAAAGCATGCGAGCCATCATCCTGCACCTCCTCCTGAAGTAGTGGACCGCCTGCAACCAAACTCGGTACACATACTGCTTACTGTAAGGCGAACAATCACTCTCATGAATTAAACACCTACCACTCACGCTACAGGAGACACGAAGTCGTAAACAACGATATTCTTGAATTACTGCAAACCATGCGAGCCATCTTCCTGCACCTCCTCCTCCAGTAGTGGACCGACTGCAACCAAACTCTGTACTCATACTGCTTACTATCAGGCGAACAACCGCTGTCATGACTTAAACACATACAACTCACGCTACAGAGGACACGAAGTCGTAAACTACGATATTCTTGAATTACTGCAAAACCATGCGAGCTATCTTCCTGCACCTCCTCCTAACGTAGTGGACCGACTGCAACAAACTCGGTACACGTACTGCTTACTATCAGGCAAACAACGGCCGACATGAATTAAACACCTACCACTCACGCTACAGGAGACACGAAGACGTAAACTACGATATTCTTGAATTACTGCAAAACCATGCGAGCCATCTTCCTGCACCTCCTCCTAAAGTAGTGGACCGCCTGCAACCAAACTCGGTACACATACTGCTTACTGTCAGGCGAACAATCACTCTCATGAATTAAACACCTACCACTCACGCTACAGGAGACACGAAGTCGTAAACTACGATATTCTTAAATTACTGCAAAACCATGCGAGACATCTACCTGCACCTCCTCCTAAAGTAGTTGACCGCCTGCAACCAAACTCGGTACACATACTGCTTACTGTCAGGCGAACAACCGCTGTCATGAATTAAACACCTACCACTCACGCTACAGGAGACACGAAGTCGTAAATAACGATATTCTTGAATTACTGCAAACCACGCGAGCCATCTTCCTGCACCTCCTCCTCCAGTAGTGGACCGACTGCAACCAAACTCGGTACTCATACTGCTTACTATCAGGCGAACAACCGCTGTCATGAATTAAACACCTACCACTCACGCTATAGGAGACACGAAGTCGTAAACTACGATATTCTTGAATTACTGCAAAACAATGCGAGCCATCTTCTTTCACCTCTTCCTCCAGTAGAGGATCGACTGCAACCAAACTCGGTACACATACTGATTGCTATCAGGCGAACATCCGCTGTCATGAATTAAACACCTACCACAAACGCTACAGGAGACACGAAGTCGTGAACTACGATATTCTTGAATTACTGCAAAACCATGCGAGCCATCTTCCTGCACCTCCTCCTCCAGTAGTGGACGTACTGCAACCAAACTCGGAACACATACTGCTTACTATCAGGCGAACAACTGCTGTCATGAATTAAACACGTACCACTCACGCTACAGGAGACACGAAGTCGTAAACTAAGATACTCTTGAATTGCTGCAAAACCATGCGAGCCATCTTCCTGTACCTCCTCCTAATGTAGTATACCGACTGTAACCAAACTCGGTACACATACTGCTTACTATCAGGCGAACAACCGCTGTCATGACTTAAACACCTACAAATCACGCTACAGGGGACACGAAATCGTAAACTAAGATATTCTTGAATTACTGCAAAACCATGCGAGATATCTTCCTGCACCTCCTCCTAAAGTAGTGGACCGACTGCAACAAACTCGGTACACGTACTGCTTACTATCAGGCAAACAACGGCTGACATGAATTAAACACCTACCACTCACGCTACAGGAGACACGAAATCGTAAACTACGATATTCTTGAATTACTGCAAAACCATGACAGCCATCTTCCTGCACCTCCTCCTAAAATAGTGGATCGACTGCAAACAAACTCAGTACACATACTGCGTACTATCAAGCGAACAACCGCTGTCATGAATTAAACACCTACCACTCACGCTACCGGAGACACGATGTCGTAAACTACGATATTCTTTAATTACTGCAAAACCATGCGAGCCATCTTCCAGCACCTCCTCCTAAAGTAGTGGACCGCCTGCAACCAAACTCGGTACACATACTGCTTACTGTCAGGCGAACAACCGCTATCATGAATTAAACACCTACCACTCACGCTACAGGAGACACGAAGTCGTAAACAACGATATTCTTGAATTACTGCAAACCATGCGAGCCATCTTCCTGCACCTCCTCCTCCAGTAGTGGACCGACTGCAACCAAACTCTGTACTCATACTGCTTAATATCAGGCGAACAACCGCTGTCATGACTTAAACACATACAACTCACGCTACAGGGGACACGAGGTCGTAAACTACGATATTCTTGAATTACTGCAAAACCATGCGAGCTATCTTCCTGCACCTCCTCCTAACGTAGTGGACCGACTGCAACAAACTCGGTACACGTACTGCTTACTATCAGGCAAACAACGGCCGACATGAATTAAACACCTACCACTCACGCTACAGGAGACACGAAATCGTAAACTACGATATTCTTGAATTACTGCAAAACCATGACAGCCATCTTCCTGCACCTCCTCCTAAAGTAGTGGATCGACTGCAAACAAACTCAGTACACATACTGCGTACTATCAAGCGAACAACCGCTGTCATGAATTAAACACCTACCACTCACGCTACCGGAGACACGAAGTCGTAAACTACGATATTCTTTAATTACTACAAAAGCATGCGAGCCATCATCCTGCACCTCCTCCTGAAGTAGTGGACCGACTGCAACCAAACTCGGTACACATGCTGCTTACTGTCAGGCGAACAACCGCTGTCATGAATGAAACACCTACCACTCACGCTACAGGAGACACGAGGACGTAAACTACGATATTCTTGAATTACTGCAAACCATGCGAGCCATCTTCCTGCACCTCCTCCTAAAGTAGTGGACCGCCTGCAACCAAACTCGGTACACATACTGCTTACTGTAAGGCGAACAATCACTCTCATGAATTAAACACCTACCACTCACGCTACAGGAGACACGAAGTCGTAAACTACGATATTCTTGAATTACTGCAAAACCATGCGAGCCATCTACCTGCACCTCCTCCTAAAGTAGTTGACCGCCTGCAACAAAACTCGGTACACATACTGCTTTCTGTCAGGCGAAGAACCGCTGTCATGAATTAAACACCTACCACTCACGCTACAGGAGACACGAAGTCGTAAACAACGATATTCTTGAATTACTGCAAACCATGCGAGCCATCTTCCTGCACCTCCTCCTCCAGTAGTGGACCGACTGCAACCAAACTCTGTACTCATACTGCTTACTATCAGGCGAACAACCGCTGTCATGACTTAAACACATACAACTCACGCTACAGAGGACACGAAGTCGTAAACTACGATATTCTTGAATTACTGCAAAACCATGCGAGCTATCTTCCTGCACCTCCTCCTAACGTAGTGCACCGACTGCAACAAACTCGGTACACGTACTGCTTACTATCAGGCAAGCAACGGCCGACATGAATTAAACACCTACCACTCACGCTACAGGAGACACGAAATCGTAAACTACGATATTCTTGAATTACTGCAAAACCATGACAGCCATCTTTCTGCACCTCCTCCTAAAGTAGTGGATCGACTGCAAACAAACTCAGTACACATACTGCGTACTATCAAGCGAACAACCGCTGTCATGAATTAAACACCTACCACTCACGCTACCGGAGACACGAAGTCGTAAACTACGATATTCTTTAATTACTACAAAAGCATGCGAGCCATCATCCTGCACCTCCTCCTAAAGTAGTGGACCGACTGCAACCAAACTCAGTACACATGCTGCTTACTGTCAGGCGAACAACCGCTGTCATGAATGAAACACTTACCACTCACGCTACAGGAGACACGAAGACGTAAACTACGATATTCTTGAATTACTGCAAAACCATGCGAGCCATCTTCCTGCACCTCCTCCTAAAGTAGTGGACCGCCTGCAACCAAACTCGGTACACATACTGCTTACTGTAAGGCGAACAATCACTCCCATGATTTAAACACCTACCACTCACGCTACAGGAGACACGAAGTCGTAAACTACGATATTCTTGAATTACTGCAAAACCATGCGAGCCATCTACCTGCACCTCCTCCTAATGTAGTTGACCGCCTGCAACCAAACTCGGTACACATACTGCTTACAGTCAGGCGAACAACCGCTGTCATGAATTAAACACCTACTACTCACGCTACAGGAGACACGAAGTCGTAAATAACGATATTCTTGAATTACTGCAAACCACGCGAGCCATCTTCCTGCACCTCCTCCTCCAGTAGTGGACCGACTGCAACCAAACTCGGTACTCATACTGCTTACTATCAGGGGAACAACCGCTGTCATGAATTAAACACCTACCACTCACGCTATAGGAGACACGAAGTCGTAAACTACGATATTCTTGAATTACTGCAAAACAATGCGAGCCATCTTCCTTCACCTCTTCCTCCAGTAGAGGACCGACTGCAACCAAACTCGGTACACATACTGATTGCTATCAGGCGAACAACCGGTGTCATGAATTTAACACCTACCACTCACGCTACAGGAGACACGAAGTCGCAAACAACGATATCCTTGTATTATTGCAAACCATGCGAGCCATCTTCCTGTACCTCCTCCTAAAGTAGTATACCGACTGTAACCAAACTCGGTACACATACTGCTTACTATCAGGCGAACAACCGCTGTCAAGACTTAAACACCTACAAATCACGCTACAGGGGACACGAAGTCGTAAACTAAGATATTCTTGAATTACTGCAAAGCCATGCGAGATATCTTCCTGCACCTCCTCCTAAAGTAGTGGACCGACTGCAACAAACTCGGTGCACGTACTGCTTACTATCAGGCAAACAACGGCTGACATGAATTAAACACCTACCACTCACGCTACAGGAGACACGAAATCGTAAATTACGATATTCTTGAATTACTGCAAAACCATGACAGCAATCCTCCTGCACCTCCTCCTAAAGTAGTGGATCGACTGCAAACAAACTCAGTACACATACTGCGTACTATCAATCGAACAACCGCTGTCATGGATTAAACACCTACCACTCACGCTACCGGAGACACGATGTCGTAAACTACGATATTCTTTAATTACTGCAAAACGATGCGAGCCATCTTCCTGCACCTCCTCCTAAAGTAGTGGACCGACTGCAACCAAACTCGGTACACATACTGCTTACTGTCAGGCGAACAACCGCTGTCATGAATTAAACACCTACCACTCACGCTACAGGAGACCCGAAGTCGTAAACAAGATATTCTTGAATTACTGCAAACCATGCGAGCCATCTTCCTGCACCTCCTCCTCCAGTAGTGGACCGACTGCAACCAAACTCTGTACTCATACTGCTTACTATCAGGCGAACAACCGCTGTCATGAATTAAACACCTACCACTCACGCTACAGGAGACACGAAGACGTAAACTACGATATTCTTGAATTACTGCAAAACCATGCGAGCCATCTTCCTGCACCTCCTCCTAAAGTAGTGGACCGCCTGCAACCAAACTCGGTACACATACTGCTTACTGTCAGGCGAACAATCACTGTCATGAATTAAACACCTACCACTCACGCTACAGGAGACACGAACTCGTAAACTACGATATTCTTGAATTACTGCAAACCATGAGTGCCATCTATCTGCACCTCCTCCTAAAGTAGTGGACCGCCTGCAACCAAACTCGTACACATACTGGTTACTGTCAGGCGAACAACCGATGTCATGAATTAAAGACCTACCACTCACGCTACAGGAGACACGAAGTCGTAAACAACGATATTCTTGAATTACAGCAAAACATGCGAGCCATCTTCCTGCATCTCCTCCTCCAGTAGTGGACCGACTGCAACCAAACTCTGTACTCATACTGCTTACTATCAGGCGAACAACCGCTGTCATGAATTAAACACCTACAACTCACGCTACAGGAGACACGAAGTCGTAAACTACGATATTCTTGAATTACTGCAAAACAATGCGAGCCATCTTCCTTCACCTCCTACTCCAGTAGAGGACCGACTGCAACCAAACCCGGTACACATACTGCTTACTATCAGGCGAAGAACCGCTGTCATGAATTAAACACCTACCACTCACGCTACAGGAGACACGAAGTCGTAAACTACGATATTCTTGAATTACTGCAAAACCATGCGAGCCATCTTCCTGCACCTCCTCCTAAAGTATTGGACCGACTGCAACCAAACTCGGTACACATACTGCTTAATATCAGCCGAACAACCGCAGTTCTGAATTAAACACCAACCACTCACGCTACAGGAGACAAGAAATCGTAAACAAGGATATTCTTGAATTACTGCAAAACCATGCGAGCAATCTTCCTGCAGCTCTTTCTAAAGTAGTGGACCGACTGCAACCAAACTCGGTACACATACTGCTTACTGTCAGGAGAACAACCGCTGTCATGAATTAAACACCTACCACTAACGCTACAGGAGACACGATGTCGTAATCTACGATATTCTTGAATTACTGCTAAATCATGCGAGCCATCTTCCTGCAACTCCTCCTCCAGTAGTGGACTGACTGAAACCAATCTCGGTACACATACTGCTTACAACCAGGCGAACAACAGGTGTCATGAATTAAACACTTACCACTCACGCTACAGGAGAAACGAAGTCGTGAACTACGATATTCTTGAATTACTGCAAAACCATACGAGCCATCTTCCTGCACCTCCTCCTAAACTAGTAGACCGACTGCAACAAACTCGGTACACATACTGCTTACTATCAGGCGAACAACGGCTGACATGAATTAAACACCTACCTATCACGCTACAGGAGACACGAAATCGTAATCTTCGATATTCTTGAATTAATGCAAAACCTTGACAGCCATCTTCCTGCACCTCCTCCTAAAGTAGTGGACCGACTGCAACAAACTCGGTACACATACTGCTTACTATCAGACACAAACCGCTGTCATGAATTAAACACCTACCACTCACGCTACTGGAGACACGAAGTCGTAAACTACGATATTCTTGAATTACTGCAAAACAGTGCGAGCCATCTTCCTTCACCTCTTCCTCCAGTAGAGGACCGACTGCAACCAAAATCGGTACACATACTGATTGCTATCAGGCGAACAACCGCTGTCATGATTTAAACACCTACCACTCGCGCTACAGAAGACACGAAGTCGTAAATACGATATTCTTAAATTACTGCAAAAACATGCGAGCCATCTTCCTGCACCTCCTCCTAAAGTAGTGAAGCGACTGCAACCAAACTCGGTACACATACTGCTTACTATATGGCGAACAACCGCTGTCATGACTTAAACACCTACCACAAACGCTACAGGAGACACGAAGTCGTGAACTACGATATTCTTGAATTACTGCAAAACCATGCGAGCCATCTTCCTGCACCTCCTCCTCCAGTAGTGGACGTACTGCAACCAACCTCGGAACACATACTGCTTACTATCAGGCGAACAACTGCTGTCATGAATTAAACACGTACCACTCACGCTACAGGAGACACGAAGTCGTAAACTAAGATACTCTTGAATTACTGCAAAACCATGCGAGCCATCTTCCTGCACCTCCTCCTAAAGTATTGGACCGACTGCAACCAAACCCGGTACACATACTGCTTACTATCAGGCGAACAACCACTGTCATGACTTAAAAACCTACAACTCACGCTACAGGAGACACGAAGTCGTAAACTACGATATTCTTGAATTACTGCAAAACCATGCGAGCCATCTTCCTGCACCTCCTCCTAAAGTAGTGGACCGACTGCAACAAACTCGGTACACGTACTGCTTACTATCAGGCAAACAACGGCTGACATGAATTAAACACCTACCACTCACGCTACAGGAGACACGAAATCGTAAACTACGATATTCTTGAATTACTGCAAAACCATGACAGCCATCTTCCTGCACCTCCTCCTAAAGTAGTGGACCGACTGCAACAAACTCGGTACACGTACTGCTTACTATCAGGCAAACAACGGCTGACATGAATTAAACACCTACCACTCACGCTACAGGAGACACGAAGACGTAAACTACGATATTCTTGAATTACTGCAAAACCATGTGAGCCATCTTCCTGCACCTCCTCCTCCAGTAGTGGACCGACTGCAACCAAACTCTGTACTCATACTGCTTACTATCAGGTGAACAACCGCTGTCATGAATTAAATACCTACCACTCACGCTACAGGAGACACGAAGTCGTAAACTACGATATTCTTGAATTACTGCAAAACAATGCGAGCCATCTTCCTGTACCTCCTCCTAAAGTAGTATACCGACTGTAACCAAACTCGGTACACATACTGGTTACTATCAGGCGAACAACCGCTGTCATGACTTAAACACCTACAACTCACGCTACAGGAGACACGAAGTCGTAAACTACGATATTCTTGAATTACTGCAAAACCATGCGAGCTATCTTCCTGCACCTCCTCCTAAATTAGTGGACCGACTGCAACAAACTCGGTACACGTACTGCTTACTATCAGGCAAACAACGGCTGACATGAATTAAACACCTACCACTCACGCTACAGGAGACACGAAATCGTAAACTACGATATTCTTTAATTTCTGCAAAACCATGCGAGCCATCTTCCTGCACCTCCTCCTAAAGTATTGGACCGACTGCAACCAAACTCGGAACACATACTGCTTACTATCAGGCGAACAACCGGTGTCAATAAGTAAACACCTACCACTCACGCTACAGGGGACACGAAGTCGTAAACTACGATATTCTAGAATTACTGCAAAACAATGCGAGCCATCTTCCCGCACCTGCTCCTAAAGTATTGGACCGACTGCAACCAAACCCTGTACACATACTGCTTGAAATCAGGTGAACAACCGCTGTCATGAATTAAACACCTACCACTCACGCTACAGGAGTCACGAAGTCGTAAACTACGATATTCTTGAATTACTGCAAAACCATGCGAGCCATCTTCCTGCACCTCCTCCTAAAGTAGTGGACCGACTGCAACAAAACTCGTTACACATACTGCTTACTATGTGGCAAACAACCGCTGTCATGAATTAAACACCTACCACAAACGCTACAGGAGACATGAAGTCGTGTACTACGATATTCTTGAATTACTGCAAAATCATGCGAGCCATCTTCCTGCACCTTCTCCTAAAGTAGTGGACCGACTGCAACAAAACTCGGTACACATACTGCTTACTATGTGGCAAACAACCGCTGTCATGAATTAAACACCTACCACAAACGCTGCAGGAGACATGAAGTCGTGTACTACGATATTCTTGAATTACTGCAAAATCATGCGAGCCATCTTCCTGCACCTCCTCCTAAAGTAGTTGACCGACTGCAACCAAACTCGGTACACATACTGCTTACTATCAGGCGAACAACCGCTGTCATGAACTAAACACCTACCACTCACGCTACAGGACACACGAAGTCTAAAAACTACGATATTCTTGAATTACTGCAAGA
This sequence comes from Locusta migratoria, assembly GCA_026315105.1. NCBI lineage: Eukaryota > Metazoa > Arthropoda > Insecta > Orthoptera > Acrididae > Locusta > Locusta migratoria. The sequence goes on along the minus strand of CM048752.1, from coordinate 6,394,343 downwards.
CCATGCGAGATATCTTCCTGCACCTCCTCCTAAAGTAGTGGACCGACTGCAACCAAACTCGGTACACATACTGCTTACTATCAAGCAAACAACCGCTGTCATGAATTAAACACCTACCACTCACGCTAGAGGAGACACGAAGTCGTAAACTACGATATTCTTGAATTACTGCAAAACCATGCGAGATATCTTCCTGCACCTCCTCCTAAAGTAGTGGACCGACTGCAACCAATCTTGGTACATATACTGCTTACCGTCAGGCGAACAACCGCTGTGATGAATTAAACACCTACCACTCACGCTACAGGAGACACGAAGTCGTAAACTATGATATTCTTGAATTACTGCAAGAACATGCGAGGCCACCTTCCTGCACCTATTCCTAAAGTAGTGGACCGACTGCAACCAAACTTAGTACATATACTGCTTACCGTCAGGCGAACAACCGCTGTCATGAATTAAACACCTACCACTCACACTACAGGAGACACGAAGTCGTAAACTACGATATTCTTGAATTACTGCAAAACAATGTGAGCCATCTTCCTGCAACTCCTCCTCCAGTACTGGACCGACAGCAACCAAACAGGGTTCACATACTGCTTACTATCAGGCGAACAACCGCTGTCATGAGTTATACACCTACCACTCACGCTACAGGAGACACCAAGTCGTGAACTACGATATTCTTGAATTACTGCAAAACCATGCGAGCTATCTTCCTACACCTCCTCCTAAAGTAGTGGACCGCCTGCAACCAAACTCGGTACACATACTGCTTACTGTCAGGCAAACAACCGCTGTCATGAATTAAACACCAACCACTCACGCTACAGGGGACACGATTTCGTAAACTACGATATTCTTGAATTACTGCAAAACCATGCGAGCCATCTTCCTGCACCTCTTCGTAAAGTAGTGGACCGACTGCAACCAAACTCGGTACAAATACTGCTCTCTGTCAGGCGAACAACCACTGTCATGAATTAAACACCCACCATTCACGCTACAGGAGACACGAAGTCGTAAACTACGATATTCTTGAATTACTGCAAAACCATGCGAGCCATCTTCCTGCACCTCCTCCTCCAGTAGTGGACCGACTGCAACCAAACGCGGTACACATACTGCTTACTTTCAGGAGAACAACCGCTGTCATGAATTAAACACCTACCACTCACGCTACAGGAGACATGAAGTCGTAAACTACGATATCCTTGAATGACTGCAAAATCATGCGAGCCATCTTCCTGCACCTCCAACTAAAGTAGTGGACCGACTTCAACCAAACTAGGTACACATACTGCTTACTTTCAGGAGAAAAACCGCTGTCGTGAATTAAACACCTACCACCCACGCTACAGGAGACATGAAGTCGTAAACTACGATATCCTTGAATTACTGCAAAACCATGCGAGCCATCTTCCTGCACCTCCTCCTAAAGTAGTGGACCGACATCAACCAAACTAGGTACACATACTGCTTACTATCAGGCGAACAACCGTGGTCATGAATTAAACACCTACCGCTCACGCTACAGGAGACACGAAGTCGTGAACTACGATATTCTTGAATTACTGCAAAACCATGCGAGCAATCTTCCTGCACCTCCTCGTAATGTAGTCTACCGACTGCAACCAAACTCGGTACACATACTGGATACTATCAGGTGAACAACCGGTGTCATGAATTTAACACCTAACACTCACGCTAGAGGAGACACGAAGTCGTAAACTACGATATTCTTGAATTACTACAAAACCATGCGAGCCATCTTCCTGCACCTCCTCCTAAAGTAGTGGACCGACTGTAACCAAACTCAGTACACATACTGCTTACTATCTGGCGAACAACCGCTGTCATGAATTAAACACCTACAACTCACGCTACAAGGGACACGAAGTCGTAAACTACGATATTCTTGAATTACTGCAAAACCATGCGAGCCATATTCCAGCACCTCCTCCTAAAGTAGTTGACCGACTGCAACGAAACTCGGTACACATACTGCTTACTATCAGGCGAACAACCGCTGTCATGAACTAAACACCTACCACTTACGCTACAGGAGACGCGAAGTCGTAAACTACGATATTCTTGAGTTACTGCAAAACCATGCGAGACATCTTCCTGCACCTCCTCCTAAAGTAATGGACCGACTGCAACCAAACTCGGTACACATACTGCTTACTATCAGGCGAACAACCGCTGTCATGAATTAAACACCTACAACTCACGCTACAGGGGACACGAAGTCGTAAACTACGATATTCTTGAATTACTGCAAAACCATGCGAGCCATATTCCTGCACCTCCTCCTAAAGTTGTTGACCGACTGCAACCAAACTCGGTACACATACTGCTTACTATCAGGCGAACAACCGCTGTCATGAAATAAACACCTACCACTCACGCTACAGGACACACGAAGTCGTAAACTACGATATTCTTGAATTACTGCAAGACCATGCGAGACATCTTCCTGCACCTCCTCCTAAAGTAGTGGACCGACTGCAACCAAACTCGCTACACATACTGCTTACTATCAGGCGAACAACCGCTGTCATGAATTAAACACCTACCACTCACGCTACAGGAGACACGAAGTCGTAAACTACGATATTCTTGAATTACTGCAAAACCATGCGAGCCATCTTCCTGCACCTCCTCCTAAAGTAGTGGACCGACTGTAACCAAACTCGGTACACATACTGCTTACTATCTGGCGAACAACCGCTGTCATGAATTAAACACCTACAACCCACGCTACAAGGGACACGAAGTCGTAAACTACGATATTCTTGAATTACTGCAAAACCATGCGAGCAATATTCCAGCACCTCCTCCTAAAGTAGTTGACCGACTGCAGCCAAACTCGGTACACATACTGCTTACTATCAGGCGAACAACCGCTGTCATGAACTAAACACCTACCACTTACGCTACAGGACACACGAAGTCGTAAACTACGATATTCTTGAATTACTGCAAGACCATGCGAGATATCTTCCTGCACCTCCTCCTAAAGTAGTGGACCGACTGCAACCAAACTCGCTACACATACTGCTTACTATCAGGCGAACAACCGCTGTCATGAATTAAACACCTACCACTCACACTACAGGAGACACGAAGTCGTAAACTACGATATTCTTGAATTACTGCAAGACCATGCGAGACATCTTCCTGCACCTCCTTCTAAAGTAGTGGACCGACTGCAACCAAACTCGCTACACATACTGCTTACTATCAGGCGAACAACCGCTGTCATGAATTAAACACCAACCACTCACGCTTCAGGGGACACGAAGTCGTAAACTACGATATTCTTGAATTACAGCAAAACAATGCGAGCCATCTTCCTTCACCTCTTCCTCCAGTAGAGGACCGACTGCAACCAAACTCGGTACACATACTGATTGCTATCAGGCGAACAACTGCTGTCATGAATTAAACACCTACCACTCACGCTACAGAAGACACGACGTCGTAAATACGATATTCTTGAATAACTGCAAAAACATGCGAGCCATCTTCCTGCACCTCCTCCTAAAGTAGTGAAGCGACTGCAACCAAACTCGGTACACATACTGCTTACTATATGGAGAACAACCGCTGTCATGACTTAAACACCTACCACAAACGCTACAGGAGACACGAAGTCGTGAACTACGATATTCTTGAATTACTGCACAACCATGCGAGCCATCTTCCTGCACCTCCTCCTCCAGTAGTGGACGTACTGCAACCAAACTCGGAACACATACTGCTTACTATCAGGCGAACAACCGCTGTCATGACTTAAACACCTACAACTCACGCTACAGGGGACACGAAGTCGTAAACTACGATAATCTTGAATTACTGCAAAACCATGCGAGCAATATTCCAGAACCTCCTCCTAAAGTAGTTGACCGACTGCAACCAAACTCGGTACACATACTGCTTACTATCAGGCGAACAACCGCTGTCATGAATTAAACACCTACCACTCACGCTACAGGAGACACGAAGTCGTAAACTACGATATTCTTGAATTACTGCAAAACCATGCGAGACATCTTCCTGCACCTCCTCCTAAAGTAGTGGACCGACTGCAACCAATCTTGGTACATATACTGCTTACTGTCAGGCGAACAACCGCTGTGATGAATTAAAATCCTACCACTCACGCTACAGGAGACACGAAGTCGTAAACTACGATATTCTTGAATTACTGCAAAAACATGCGAGGCCACCTTCCTGCACCTATTCCTAAAGTAGTGGACCTGACTGCAACTAAACTTGGTTCATATACTGCTTACCGTCAGGCGAAAAACCGCTGTCATGAATTAAACACCTACCACTCACACTACAGGGGCACGAAGTCGTAAACTACGATATTCTCGAATTACTGCAAATCCATGTGAGCCATCTTCCTGCAACTCCTCCACCAGTACTGGACCGACTGCAACCAAACTCGGTTCACATACTGCTTACTATATGGCGAAAAACCGCTGTCATGAGTTAAACACCTACCACTCACGCTACAGGAGACACCAAGTCGTGAACTACGATATTCTTGAATTACTGCATAACCATGCGAGCTATCTTCGGGCACCTCCTCCTAAAGTAATGGACCGCCTGCAACCAAACTCGGTACACATACTGCTTACTGTCAGGCGAACAACCGCTGTCTTGAATTAAACACCAACCACTCACGCTACAGGGGACACGAAGTCGTAAACTACGATATTCTTGAATTACTGCAAAACCATGCGAGCAATCTTCCTGCACCTCCTCCTAAAGTAGTGAACCGACTGCAACCAAACCCGGTACACATACTGCTTACTATCAGGCGAACAACCGCTGTCCTGAATTAAACACTTACCACTCACGCTACAGGAGACACTAAGTCGTAAACTACGATATTCTTGAATTACAGCAAAACAATGCGAGCCATCTTCCTTCACCTCTTCCTCCAGTAGAGGACCGACTGCAACCAAACTCAGTACACATACTGATTGCTATCAGGCGAACAACTGCTGTCATGAATTAAACACCTACCACTCACGCTACAGAAGACACGACCTCGTAAATACGATATTCTTGAATAACTGCAAAAACATGCGAGCCATCTTCCTGCACCTCCTCCTAAAGTAGTGAAGCGACTGCAACCAAACTCGGTACACATACTGCTTACTATATGGCGAACAACCGCTGTCATGACTTAAACACCTACCACAAACGCTACAGGAGACACGAAGTCGTGAACTACGATATTCTTGAATTACTGCACAACCATGCGAGCCATCTTCCTGCACCTCCTCCTCCAGTAGTGGACGTACTGCAACCAAACTCGGAACACATACTGCTTACTATCAGGCGAACAACTGCTGTCATGAATTAAACACGTACCACTCACGCTACAGGAGACACGAAGTCGTAAACTAAGATACTCTTGAATTACTGCAAAACCATGCGAGCCATCTTCCTTCACCTCCTCCTCCAGTAGAGGACCGACTGCAACCAAACTCGGTACACATACTGCTTACTATCAGGCGAACAACCGCTGTCATGAATTAAACACCTACAACTCACGCTACAGGGGACACGAAGTCGTAAACTAAGATATTCTTGAATTACTGCAAAACCATGCGAGCCATCTTCCTGCACCTGCTCCTAAAGTATTGGACCGACTGCAACCAAACCCGGTACACATACTGCTTACTATCAGGCGAACAACCGCTGTCATCAATTAAACACCTACCACAAACGCTACAGGAGACACGAAGTCGTGAACTACGATATTCTTGAATTACTGCAAAAACCTGCGAGCCATATTTTTGCACCTCCTCCTAAAGTAGTTGACCGACTGCAACCAAACTCGGTACACATACTGCTTACTATCAGGCGAACAACCGCTGTCATGAATTAAACACCTACAACTCACGCTACAGGGGACACGAAGTCGTAAACTACGATATTCTTGAATTACTGCAAAACCATGCGAGCCATATTTTTGCACCTCCTCCTAAAGTAGTTGACCGACTGCAACCAAACTCGGTACACATACTGCTTACTATCAGGCGAACAACCGCTGTCATGAACTAAACACCTACCACTCACGCTACAGGACACACGAAGTCGTAAACTACGATATTCTTGAATTACTGCAAGACCATGCGAGACATCTTCCTGCACCTCCTCCTAAAGTAGTGGACCGACTGCAACCAAACTCGGTACACACACTGCTTACTATCAGGCGAACAACCGCTGTCATGAATTAAACACCTACCACTCACGCTACAGGAGACACGAAGTCGTAAACTACGATATTCTTGAACTACTGCAAAACCATGCGAGACATCATCCTGCACCTCCTCCTAAAGTAGTGGACCGACTGCAACCAATCTTGGTACATATACTGCTTACTGTCAGGCGAATAACCGCTGTCATGAATTAAACACCTACCACTCACGCTACAGGAGACACGAAGTCGTAAACTACGATATTCTTGAAATACTGCAAAACCATGCGAGGCCACCTTCCTGCACTTATTCCTAAAGTAGTGGACCGACTGCAACCAAACGTGGTACATATACTGCTTACCGTCAGGCGAACAACCGCTGTCATGAATTAAACACCTACCACTCACACTACAGGAGACACGAAGTCGTAAACTACGATATTCTTGAATTACTGCAAAACCATGCGAGCCATCTTATTGCACCTCCTCCTCCAGTAGTGGACCGACTGCAACCAAACGCGGTACACATACTGCTTACTTTCAGGAGAACAACCGCTGTCATGAATTAAACACCTACCACTCACGCTACAGGAGACATGAAGTCGTAAACTACGATATCCTTGAATGACTGCAAAACCATGCGAGCCATCTTCCTGCACCTCCACCTAAAGTAGTGGACCAACTTCAACCAAACTTGGTACACATACTGCTTACTTTCAGGAGAACAACCGCTGTCATGAATTAAACACCTATCACTCACGCTACAGGAGACATGAAGTCGTATACTACGATATCCTTGAATTACTGCAAAAGCATGCGAGCCATCTTCCTGCACCTCCTCCTAAAGTAGTGGCCTGACATCAACCAAACTTGGCACACATACTGCTTACTATCAGGCGAACAACCGCGGTCATGAATTAAACACCTACCGCTCACGCTACAGGAGACACGAAGTCGTGAACTACGATATTCTTGAATTACTGCAAAATCATGCGAGCCCTTTCCTGCACCTCCTCGTAATGTAGTCTACCGACTGCAACCAAACTCGGTACACATACTGGATACTATCAGGTGAACAACCGGTGTCATGAATTTAACACCTACCACTCACGCTAGAGGAGACACGAAGTCGTAAACTACGATATTCTTGAATTAATGCAAAACCATGCGAGCCATCTTCCTGCACCTCCTCCTAAAGTAGTGGACCGACTGTAACCAAACTCGGTACACATACTGCTTACTATCTGGCGAACAACCGCTGTCATGAATTAAACACCTACAACTCACGCTACAAGGGACACGAAGTCGTAAACTACGATATTCTTGGATTACTGCAAAACCATGCGAGCCATATTCCAGCACCTCCTCCTAAAGTATTTGACCGACTACAACCAAACTCGGTACACATACTGCTTACTATCAGGCGAACAATCGCTGTCATGAACTAAACACCTACCACTTACGCTACAGGACACACGAAGTCGTAAACTAGGATATTCTTGAATTACTGCAAAACCATGCGAGACATCTTCCTGCACCTCCTCCTAAAGTAATGCACCGACTGCAACCAAACTCGGTACACATACTGCTTACTATCAGGCGAACAACCGCTGTCATGAATTAAACACCTACAATTCACGCTACAGGGGACACGAAGTCGTAAACTACGATATTCTTGAATTACTGCAAAACCATGCGAGCCATATTCCTGCACCTCCTCCTAAAGTTGTTGACCGACTGCTACCAAACTCGGTACACATACTGCTTACTATCAGGCGAACAACCGCTGTCATGAACTAAACACCTACCACTTACGCTACAGGACACACGAAGTCGTAAACTACGATATTCTTGAATTACTGCAAGACCATGCGAGACATCTTCCTGCACCTCCTCCTAAAGTAGTGGACCGACTGCAACCAAACTCGCTACACATACTGCTTACTATCAGGCGAACAACCGCTGTCATGAATTAAACACCTACCACTCACGCTACAGGACACACGAAGTCGTAAACTACGATATTCTTGAATTACTGCAAAACCATGCGAGACATCTTCCTGCACCTCCTCCTAAAGTAGTGGACCGACTGCAACCAAACTCGGTACACATACTGCTTACTATCAGGCGAACAACCGCTGTCATGAATTAAACACCTACCACTCACACTACAGGAGCACGAAGTCGTAAGCTACGATATTCTCGAATTACTGCAAATCCATGTGAGCCATCTTCCTGCAACTCCTCCACCAGTACTGGACCGACTGCAACCAAACTCGGTTCACATACTGCTTACTATATGGCGAAAAACCGCTGTCATGAGTTAAACACCTACCACTCACGCTACAGGAGACACCAAGTCGTGAACTACGATATTCTTGAATTACTGCAAAACAATGCGAGCCATCTTCCTTCACCTCCTCCTAAAGTAGTGAAGCGACTGCAACCAAACTCGGTACACATACTGCTTACTATATGGCGAACAACCGCTGTCGTGACTTAAACACCTACCACAAACGCTACAGGAGACACGAAGTCGTGAACTACGATATTCTTGAGTTACTGCAAAACCATGCAAGCCATCTTCCTGCACCTCCTCCTCCAGTAGTGGACGTACTGCAACCAAACTCGGAACACATACTGCTTACTATCAGGTGAACAACCGGCGTCATGAATTTAACACCTACCACTCACGCTACAGGAGACATGAAGTCGTAAACTACGATATACTTGTATTATTGCAAACCATGCGAGCCATCATCCTGTACCTCCTCCTAAAGTAGTGAACCGACTGCAATCAAACCCGGTACACATACTGCTTACTATCAGGCGAACAACCGCTGTCATGAATTAAACACCTACCACTCACGCTACAGGAGACACGAAGACGTAAACTACGATATTCTTGAATTACTGCAAAACCATGCGAGCTATATTCCTGCACCTCCTCCTAAAGTAGTGGACCGCCTGCAACCAAACTCGGTACACATACTGCTTACTGTAAGGCGAACAATCACTGTCATGAATTAAACACCTACCACTCACGCTACAGGAGACACGAAGTCGTAAACTACGATATTCTTGAATTACTGCAAAACAATGCGAGCCATCTACCTGCACCTCCTCCTAAAGTAGTAGACCTCCTGCAACCAAACGCGGTACACATACTGCTTACTATCAGGCGAACAACCGCTGTCATGAATTAAACACCTACAACTCACGCTACAGGGGCCACGAAGTCGTAAACTACGATATTCTTGAATTACTGCAAAACCATGCGAGCAACCTTTCAGCACCTCCTCCTAAAGTAGTGAACCGACTGCAACCAAACCCGGTACACATACTGCTTACTATCAGGCGAACAACCGCTGTCCTGAATTAAACACTTACCACTCACGCTACAGAAGACACTAAGTCGTAAACTACGATATTCTTGAATTACTGCAAAACCATGCGAGCCATCTTCCTGCACCTCTTCCTAAAGTATTGGACCGACTGCAACCAAACCCGGTACACATACTGCTTACTATCAGGCGAACAACCGCTGTCATGAATTAAACACCAACCACTCACGCTACAGGAGTCACTAAGTCGTAAACTACGATATTCTTGAATTACTGCAAAACCATGCGAGCAATCTTCCTGCACCTCCTCCTAAAGTAGTGGACCAACTGCAATTAAACTCGGTACACATACTGCTTACTATATGGCAAACAACCGCTGTCATCAATTAAACACCTACCACAAACGCTACAGGAGACACGAAGTCGTGAACTACGATATTCTTGAATTACTGCAAAACCATGCGAGCCATATTTTTGCACCTCCTCCTAAAGTAGTTGACCGACTGCAACCAAACTCGGTACACATACTGCTTACTATCAGGCGAACAACCGCTGTCCTGAATTAAACACTTACCACTCACGCTACAGGAGACACTAAGTCGTAAACTACGATATTCTTGAATTACAGCAAAACAATGCGAGCCATCTTCCTTCACCTCTTCCTCCAGTAGAGGACCGACTGCAACCAAACTCAGTACACATACTGATTGCTATCAGGCGAACAACTGCTGTCATGAATTAAACACCTACCACTCACGCTACAGAAGACACGACCTCGTAAATACGATATTCTTGAATAACTGCAAAAACATGGGAGCCATCTTCCTGCACCTCCTCCTAAAGTAGTGAAGCGACTGCAACCAAACTCGGTACACATACTGCTTACTATATGGCGAACAACCGCTGTCATGACTTAAACACCTACCACAAACGCTACAGGAGACACGAAGTCGTGAACTACGATATTCTTGAATTACTGCACAACCATGCGAGCCATCTTCCTGCACCTCCTCCTCCAGTAGTGGACGTACTGCAACCAAACTCGGAACACATACTGCTTACTATCAGGCGAACAACTGCTGTCATGAATTAAACACGTACCACTCACGCTACAGGAGACACGAAGTCGTAAACTAAGATACTCTTGAATTACTGCAAAACCATGCGAGCCATCTTCCTGCACCTCCTCCTCCAGTAGTGGACGTACTGCAACCAAACTCGGAACACATACTGCTTACTATCAGGTGAACAACCGGCGTCATGAATTTAACACCTACCACTCACGCTACAGTAGACACGAAGTCGTAAACTACGATATCCTTGTATTATTGCAAACCATGCGAGCCATCTTCCTGTACCTCCTCCTAAAGTAGTGAACCGACTGCAACCAAACCCGGTACACATACTGCTTACTATCAGGCGAACAACCGCTGTCATGAATTAAACACCTACCACTCACACTACAGGAGCACGAAGTCGTAAGCTACGATATTCTCGAATTACTGCAAATCCATGTGAGCCATCTTCCTGCAACTCCTCCACCAGTACTGGACCGACTGCAACCAAACTCGGTTCACATACTGCTTACTATATGGCGAAAAACCGCTGTCATGAGTTAAACACCTACCACTCACGCTACAGGAGACACCAAGTCGTGAACTACGATATTCTTGAATTACTGCAAAACAATGCGAGCCATCTTCCTTCACCTCCTCCTAAAGTAGTGAAGCGACTGCAACCAAACTCGGTACACATACTGCTTACTATATGGCGAACAACCGCTGTCGTGACTTAAACACCTACCACAAACGCTACAGGAGACACGAAGTCGTGAACTACGATATTCTTGAGTTACTGCAAAACCATGCAAGCCATCTTCCTGCACCTCCTCCTCCAGTAGTGGACGTACTGCAACCAAACTCGGAACACATACTGCTTACTATCAGGTGAACAACCGGCGTCATGAATTTAACACCTACCACTCACGCTACAGGAGACATGAAGTCGTAAACTACGATATACTTGTATTATTGCAAACCATGCGAGCCATCATCCTGTACCTCCTCCTAAAGTAGTGAACCGACTGCAATCAAACCCGGTACACATACTGCTTACTATCAGGCGAACAACCGCTGTCATGAATTAAACACCTACCACTCACGCTACAGGAGACACGAAGACGTAAACTACGATATTCTTGAATTACTGCAAAACCATGCGAGCTATATTCCTGCAGCTCCTCCTAAAGTAGTGGACCGCCTGCAACCAAACTCGGTACACATACTGCTTACTGTAAGGCGAACAATCACTGTCATGAATTAAACACCTACCACTCACGCTACAGGAGACACGAAGTCGTAAACTACGATATTCTTGAATTACTGCAAAACAATGCGAGCCATCTACCTGCACCTCCTCCTAAAGTAGTAGACCTCCTGCAACCAAACGCGGTACACATACTGCTTACTATCAGGCGAACAACCGCTGTCATGAATTAAACACCTACAACTCACGCTACAGGGGCCACGAAGTCGTAAACTACGATATTCTTGAATTACTGCAAAACCATGCGAGCAACCTTTCAGCACCTCCTCCTAAAGTAGTGAACCGACTGCAACCAAACCCGGTACACATACTGCTTACTATCAGGCGAACAACCGCTGTCCTGAATTAAACACTTACCACTCACGCTACAGAAGACACTAAGTCGTAAACTACGATATTCTTGAATTACTGCAAAACCATGCGAGCCATCTTCCTGCACCTCTTCCTAAAGTATTGGACCGACTGCAACCAAACCCGGTACACATACTGCTTACTATCAGGCGAACAACCGCTGTCATGAATTAAACACCAACCACTCACGCTACAGGAGTCACTAAGTCGTAAACTACGATATTCTTGAATTACTGCAAAACCATGCGAGCCATCTTCCTGCACCTCCTCCTAAAGTAGTGGACCAACTGCAATTAAACTCGGTACACATACTGCTTACTATATGGCAAACAACCGCTGTCATCAATTAAACACCTACCACAAACGCAACAGGAGACACGAAGTCGTGAACTACGATATTCTTGAATTACTGCAAAACCATGCGAGCCATATTTTTGCACCTCCTCCTAAAGTAGTTGACCGACTGCAACCAAACTCGGTACACATACTGCTTACTATCAGGCGAACAACCGCTGTCCTGAATTAAACACTTACCACTCACGCTACAGGAGACACTAAGTCGTAAACTACGATATTCTTGAATTACAGCAAAACAATGCGAGCCATCTTCCTTCACCTCTTCCTCCAGTAGAGGACCGACTGCAACCAAACTCAGTACACATACTGATTGCTATCAGGCGAACAACTGCTGTCATGAATTAAACACCTACCACTCACGCTACAGAAGACACGACCTCGTAAATACGATATTCTTGAATAACTGCAAAAACATGGGAGCCATCTTCCTGCACCTCCTCCTAAAGTAGTGAAGCGACTGCAACCAAACTCGGTACACATACTGCTTACTATATGGCGAACAACCGCTGTCATGACTTAAACACCTACCACAAACGCTACAGGAGACACGAAGTCGTGAACTACGATATTCTTGAATTACTGCACAACCATGCGAGCCATCTTCCTGCACCTCCTCCTCCAGTAGTGGACGTACTGCAACCAAACTCGGAACACATACTGCTTACTATCAGGCGAACAACTGCTGTCATGAATTAAACACGTACCACTCACGCTACAGGAGACACGAAGTCGTAAACTAAGATACTCTTGAATTACTGCAAAACCATGCGAGCCATCTTCCTGCACCTCCTCCTCCAGTAGTGGACGTACTGCAACCAAACTCGGAACACATACTGCTTACTATCAGGTGAACAACCGGCGTCATGAATTTAACACCTACCACTCACGCTACAGTAGACACGAAGTCGTAAACTACGATATCCTTGTATTATTGCAAACCATGCGAGCCATCTTCCTGTACCTCCTCCTAAAGTAGTGAACCGACTGCAACCAAACCCGGTACACATACTGCTTACTATCAGGCGAACAACCGCTGTCATGAATTAAACACCTACCACTCACGCTACAGGAGACACGAAGACGTAAACTACGATTTTCTTGAATTACTGCAAAACCATGCGAGCCATCTTCCTGCACCTCCTCCTAAAGTAGTGGACCGCCTGCAACCAAACTCGGTACACATACTGCTTACTGTCAGGCGAACAATCACTGTCATGAATTAAACACCTACCACTCACGCTACAGGAGACACGGAGTCGTAAACTACGATATTCTTGAATTACTGCAAAACAATGCGAGCCATCTACCTGCACCTCCTCCTAAAGTAGTAGACCTCCTGCAACTAAACTCGGTACACATACTGCTTACTATCAGGCGAACAACCGCTGTCATCAATTAAACACCTACCACAAACGCTACAGGAGACACGAAGTCGTGAACTACGATATTCTTGAATTACTGCAAAAACCTGCGAGCCATATTTTTGCACCTCCTCCTAAAGTAGTTGACCGACTGCAACCAAACTCGGTACACATACTGCTTACTATCAGGCGAACAACCGCTGTCATGAATTAAACACCTACAACTCACGCTACAGGGGACACGAAGTCGTAAACTACGATATTCTTGAATTACTGCAAAACCATGCGAGCCATATTTTTGCACCTCCTCCTAAAGTAGTTGACCGACTGCAACCAAACTCGGTACACATACTGCTTACTATCAGGCGAACAACCGCTGTCATGAACTAAACACCTACCACTCACGCTACAGGACACACGAAGTCGTAAACTACGATATTCTTGAATTACTGCAAGACCATGCGAGACATCTTCCTGCACCTCCTCCTAAAGTAGTGGACCGACTGCAACCAAACTCGGTACACACACTGCTTACTATCAGGCGAACAACCGCTGTCATGAATTAAACACCTACCACTCACGCTACAGGAGACACGAAGTCGTAAACTACGATATTCTTGAACTACTGCAAAACCATGCGAGACATCATCCTGCACCTCCTCCTAAAGTAGTGGACCGACTGCAACCAATCTTGGTACATATACTGCTTACTGTCAGGCGAATAACCGCTGTCATGAATTAAACACCTACCACTCACGCTACAGGAGACACGAAGTCGTAAACTACGATATTCTTGAAATACTGCAAAACCATGCGAGGCCACCTTCCTGCACTTATTCCTAAAGTAGTGGACCGACTGCAACCAAACGTGGTACATATACTGCTTACCGTCAGGCGAACAACCGCTGTCTTGAATTAAACACCTACCACTCACACTACAGGAGACACGAAGTCGTAAACTACGATATTCTTGAATTACTGCAAAACCATGCGAGCCATCTTATTGCACCTCCTCCTCCAGTAGTGGACCGACTGCAACCAAACGCGGTACACATACTGCTTACTTTCAGGAGAACAACCGCTGTCATGAATTAAACACCTACCACTCACGCTACAGGAGACATGAAGTCGTAAACTACGATATCCTTGAATGACTGCAAAACCATGCGAGCCATCTTCCTGCACCTCCACCTAAAGTAGTGGACCAACTTCAACCAAACTAGGTACACATACTGCTTACTTTCAGGAGAACAACCGCTGTCATGAATTAAACACCTATCACTCACGCTACAGGAGACATGAAGTCGTATACTACGATATCCTTGAATTACTGCAAAAGCATGCGAGCCATCTTCCTGCACCTCCTCCTAAAGTAGTGGCCTGACATCAACCAAACTTGGCACACATACTGCTTACTATCAGGCGAACAACCGCGGTCATGAATTAAACACCTACCGCTCACGCTACAGGAGACACGAAGTCGTGAACTACGATATTCTTGAATTACTGCAAAATCATGCGAGCCCTTTCCTGCACCTCCTCGTAATGTAGTCTACCGACTGCAACCAAACTCGGTACACATACTGGATACTATCAGGTGAACAACCGGTGTCATGAATTTAACACCTACCACTCACGCTAGAGGAGACACGAAGTCGTAAACTACGATATTCTTGAATTAATGCAAAACCATGCGAGCCATCTTCCTGCACCTCCTCCTAAAGTAGTGGACCGACTGTAACCAAACTCGGTACACATACTGCTTACTATCTGGCGAACAACCGCTGTCATGAATTAAACACCTACAACTCACGCTACAAGGGACACGAAGACGTAAACTACGATATTCTTGGATTACTGCAAAACCATGCGAGCCATATTCCAGCACCTCCTCCTAAAGTATTTGACCGACTACAACCAAACTCGGTACACATACTGCTTACTATCAGGCGAACAATCGCTGTCATGAACTAAACACCTACCACTTACGCTACAGGACACACGAAGTCGTAAACTAGGATATTCTTGAATTACTGCAAAACCATGTGAGACATCTTCCTGCACCTCCTCCTAAAGTAATGCACCGACTGCAACCAAACTCGGTACACATACTGCTTACTATCAGGCGAACAACCGCTGTCATGAATTAAACACCTACCACTCACGCTACAGGACACACGAAGTCGTAAACTACGATATTCTTGAATTACTGCAAAACCATGCGAGACATCTTCCTGCACCTCCTCCTAAAGTAGTGGACCGACTGCAACCAAACTCGGTACACATACTGCTTACTATCAGGCGAACAACCGCTGTCATGAATTAAACACCTACCACTCACACTACAGGAGCACGAAGTCGTAAACTACGATATTCTCGAATTACTGCAAATCCATGTGAGCCATCTTCCTGCAACTCCTCCACCAGTACTGGACCGACTGCAACCAAACTCGGTTCACATACTGCTTACTATATGGCGAAAAACCGCTGTCATGAGTTAAACACCTACCACTCACGCTACAGGAGACACCAAGTCGTGAACTACGATATTCTTGAATTACTGCAAAACAATGCGAGCCATCTTCCTTCACCTCCTCCTAAAGTAGTGAAGCGACTGCAACCAAACTCGGTACACATACTGCTTACTATATGGCGAACAACCGCTGTCGTGACTTAAACACCTACCACAAACGCTACAGGAGACACGAAGTCGTGAACTACGATATTCTTGAGTTACTGCAAAACCATGCAAGCCATCTTCCTGCACCTCCTCCTCCAGTAGTGGACGTACTGCAACCAAACTCGGAACACATACTGCTTACTATCAGGTGAACAACCGGCGTCATGAATTTAACACCTACCACTCACGCTACAGGAGACATGAAGTCGTAAACTACGATATACTTGTATTATTGCAAACCATGCGAGCCATCATCCTGTACCTCCTCCTAAAGTAGTGAACCGACTGCAATCAAACCCGGTACACATACTGCTTACTATCAGGCGAACAACCGCTGTCCTGAATTAAACACTTACCACTCACGCTACAGGAGACACGAAGTCGTAAACTACGATATTCTTGAATTACTGCAAAACAATGCGAGCCATCTACCTGCACCTCCTCCTAAAGTAGTAGACCTCCTGCAACCAAACTCGGTACACATACTGCTTACTGTAAGGCGAACAATCACTGTCATGAATTAAACACCTACCACTCACGCTACAGGAGACACGAAGTCGTAAACTACGATATTCTTGAATTACTGCAAAACAATGCGAGCCATCTACCTGCACCTCCTCCTAAAGTAGTAGACCTCCTGCAACCAAACTCGGTACACATACTGCTTACTATCAGGCGAACAACCGCTGTCATGAATTAAACACCTACAACTCACGCTACAGGGGCCACGAAGTCGTAAACTACGATATTCTTGAATCACTGCAAAACCATGCGAGCAACCTTTCAGCACCTCCTCCTAAAGTAGTGAACCGACTGCAACCAAACCCGGTACACATACTGCTTACTATCAGGCGAACAACCGCTGTCCTGAATTAAACACTTACCACTCACGCTACAGAAGACACTAAGTCGTAAACTACGATATTCTTGAATTACTGCAAAACCATGCGAGCCATCTTCCTGCACCTCTTCCTAAAGTATTGGACCGACTGCAACCAAACCCGGTACACATACTGCTTACTATCAGGCGAACAACCGCTGTCATGAATTAAACACCAACCACTCACGCTACAGGAGTCACTAAGTCGTAAACTACGATATTCTTGAATTACTGCAAAACCATGCGAGCCATCTTCCTGCACCTCCTCCTAAAGTAGTGGACCAACTGCAATTAAACTCGGTACACATACTGCTTACTATATGGCAAACAACCGCTGTCATCAATTAAACACCTACCACAAACGCTACAGGAGACACGAAGTCGTGAACTACGATATTCTTGAATTACTGCAAAACCATGCGAGCCATATTTTTGCACCTCCTCCTAAAGTAGTTGACCGACTGCAACCAAACTCGGTACACATACTGCTTACTATCAGGCGAACAACCGCTGTCATGAATTCAACACCTATAACTCACGCTACAGGGGACACGAAGTCGTAAACTATGATATTCTTGAATTACTGCAAAACCATGCGAGCCATATTTTTGCACCTCCTCCTAAAGTAGTTGACCGACTGCAACCAAACTCGGTACACATACTGCTTACTATCAGGCGAACAACCGCTGTCATGAACTAAACACCTACCACTCACGCTACAGGACACACGAAGTCGTAAACTACGATATACTTGAATTACCGCAAGACCATGCGAGACATCTTCCTGCACCTCCTCCTAAAGTATTGGACCGACTGCAACCAATCTTGGTACATATACTGCTTACTGTCAAGCGAACAACCGCTGTCATGAATTAAACACCTAGCACTCACGCTACAGGAGACACGAAGTCGTAAACTACGATATTCTTGAATTACTGCAAAACCATGCGAGGCCACCTTCCTGCACTTATTCGTAAAGTAATGGACCGACTGCAACCAAACGTGGTACATATACTGCTTACCGTCAGGCGAACAACCGCTGTCATGAATTAAACACCTACCACTCACACTACAGGAGACACGAATTCGTAAACTACGATATTCTTGAATTACTGCAAAACCATGTGAGCCATCTTCCTGCAACTCCTCCTCCAGTACTGGACCGACTGCAACCAAACTCGGTTCACATACTGCTTACTATCAGGCGAACAACCGCTGTCATGAGTTAAACACCTACCACTCACGCTACAGGAGACACCAAGTCGTGAACTACGATATTCTTGAATTACTGCAAAACCATGCGAGCTATCTTCCTGCACCTCCTCCTAAAGTAGTGGACCGCCTGCAACCAAACTCGGTACACATACTGCTTACTGTCAGGCGAACAACCGCTGTCATGAATTAAACACCAACCACTCACGCTACAGGGGACACGATTTCGTAAACTACGATATTCTTGAATTACTGCAAAACCATGTGAGCCATCTTCCTGCACCTCTTCCTAAAGTAGTGGACCGACTGCAACCAAACTCGGTACACATACTGCTCACTGTCAGGCGAACAACCGCTGTCATGCATTAAACACCCACCACTCACGCTACAGGAGACACGAAGTCGTAAACTACGATATTCTTGAATAACTGCAAAATCATGCGAGCCATCTTATTGCACCTCCTCCTCCAGTAGTGGACCGACTGCAACCAAACACGGTACACATACTGCTTACTTTCAGGAGAACAACCGCTGTCATGAATTAAACACCTACCACTCACGCTACAGGAGACATGAAGTCGTAAACTACGATATCCTTGAATGACTGCAAAACCATGCGAGCCATCTTCCTGCACCTCCACCTAAAGTAGTGGACCAACTTCAACCAAACTAGGTACACATACTGCTTACTTTC
Organism: Locusta migratoria; assembly: GCA_026315105.1. Taxonomy (NCBI): domain Eukaryota; kingdom Metazoa; phylum Arthropoda; class Insecta; order Orthoptera; family Acrididae; genus Locusta; species Locusta migratoria. The sequence goes on along the minus strand of CM048752.1, from coordinate 6,374,910 downwards.
AGGAGAACAACCGCTGTCATGAATTAAACACCTACCACTCACGCTACAGGAGACATAAAGGCGTAAACTACGATATCCTTGAATTACTGCAAAAGCATGCGAGCCATCTTCCTGCACCTCCTCCTAAAGTAGTGACCTGACATCAACCAAACTAGGCACACATACTGCTTACTATCAGGCGAACAACCGCGGTCATGAATTAAACACCTACCGCTCACGCTACAGGAGAAACGAAGTCGTGAACTACGATATTCTTGAATTACTGCAAAACCATGCGAGCCATCTTCCTGCACCTCCTCGTAATGTAGTCTACCGACTGCAACCAAACTCGGTACACATACTGGATACTATCAGGTGAACAACCGGTGTCATGAATTTAACACCTACCACCCACGCTAGAGGAGACACGAAGTCGTAAACTACGATATTCTTGAATTACTGCAAAAGCATGCGAGCCATCTTCCTGCACCTCCTCCTAAAGTAGTGGACCGACTGTAACCAAACTCGGTACACATACTGCTTACTATGTGGCGAACAACCGCTGTCATGTTTTAAACATCTACATCTCGCGCTACAAGGGACACGAAGTCGTAAACTACGATATTCTTGAATTACTTCAAAACCATGCGAGCAATATTCCAGCTCCTCCTCCTAAAGTAGAGGACCAACTTCAACCAAACTAGGTACACATACTGCTTACTTTCAGGAGAACAACCGCTGTCATGAATTAAACACCTACCACTCACGCTACAGGACACATGAAGTCGTAAACTACGATATCCTTGAATTACTGCAAAACCATGCGAGCCATCTTCCTGCACCTCCTCGTAATGTAGTCTACCGACTGCAACCAAACTCGGTACACATACTGGATACTATGAGGTGAACAACCGGTGTCATGAATTTAACACCTACCACTCACGCTAGAGGAGACACGAAGTCGTAAAATACGATATTCTTGAATTACTGCAAAATCATGCGAGCCATCTTCCTGCACCTCCTCCTAAAGTAGTGGACCGACTGTAACCAAACTCGGTACACATACTGCTTACTATCTGGCGAACAACCGCTGTCATGAATTAAACATCTACATCTCGCGCTACAAGGTACACGAAGTCGTAAACTACGATATTCTTGAATTATTGCAAAACCATGCGAGCCATATTCCAGCACCTCCTCCTAAAGTAGTTGACCGACAGCAACCAAACTCGGTACACAAACTGCTTACTATCAGGCGAACAACCGCTGTCATGAGTTATACACCTACCACTCACGCTACAGGAGACACCAAGTCGTGAACTACGATATTCTTGATTTACTGCAAAACCATGCGAGCTATCTTCCTGCACCTCCTCCTAAAGTAGTGGACCGCCTGCAACCAAACTCGGTACACATACTGCTTACTATCAGGCGAACAACCGCTGTCATGAATTAAACACCTACAACTCACGCTACAGGGGACACGAAGTCGTAAACTACGATATTCCTGAATTACTGCAAAACCATGCGAGCCATTTTCCTGCACCTCCTCCTAAAGTAGTTGACCGATCGCAACCAAACTCGGTACACATACTGCTTACTATCAGGCGAACAACCGCTGTCATGAACTAAACACCTACCACTCACGCTACAGGACACACGAAGTCGTAAACTACGATAATCTTGAATTACTGCAAGACCATGCGAGACATCTTCCTGCACCTCCTCCTAAAGTAGTGGACCGACTGCAACTAAACTCGCTACACATACTGCTTACTATCAGGCGAACAACCGCTGTCATGAATTAAACACCTACCACTCACGCTACAGGAGACACGAAGTCGTAAACTACGATATTCTTGAATTACTGCAAAACCATGCGAGATATCTTCCTGCACCTCCTCCTAAAGTAGTGGACCGACTGCAACCAATCTTGGTACATATATTGCTTACTGTCAGGCGAACAACCGCTGTGATGAATTAAACACCTACCACTCACGCTACAGGAGACACGAAGTCGTAAACTACGATATTCTTGAATTACTGCAAAAACATGCGAGGCCACCTTCCTGCACCTATTCCTAAAGTAGTCGACCGACTGCCACCAAACTTGGTACATATACTGCTTACCGTCAGGCGAACAACCTCTGTCATGTATTAAACACCTACCACTCACACTACAGGAGACACGAAGTCGTAAACTACGATATTCTTGAATTACTGCAAAACCATGTGAGCCATCTTCCTGAACCTCCTCCTCCAGTACTGGACCGACTGTAACCAAACGCGGTACACATATTGCTTACTTTCAGGAGAACAACTGCTGTCATGAATTAAACACCTACCACTCACGCTACAGGAGACATGAAGTCGTAAACTAAGATATCCTTGAATTACTGCAAAACCATGCGAGCCATCTTCGTGCACCTCCACCTAAAGTAGTGGACCGACATCAACCCAACTAGGTACACATACTGCTTACTATCAGGCGAACAACCGCGGCCATGAATTAAACACTTACCGCTCACGCTACAGGACACACGAATCGTGAACTACGATTTTCTTGAATTACTGCAAAACCATGCGAGCCATCTTCCTGCACCTCCTCGTAATGTAGTCTACCGACTGCAACCAAACTTGGTACACATACTGGTTACTATCAGGTGAACAACCGGTGTCATGAATTTAACACCTACCACTCACGCTAGAGGAGACACGAAGTCGTAAACTACGATATTCTTGAACTATTGCAAAACCATGCGAGCCATCTTCCTGCACCTCCTCCTAAAGTAATGCACCGACTGTAACCAAACTCGGTACACATACTGCTTACTATCTGGCGAACAACCGCTGTCATGAATTAAACACCTACAACTCACGCTACAAGGGACACGAAGTCGTAAACTACGATATTCTTGAATTACTGCAAAACCATGCGAGACATATTCCAAAACTTCCTCCTAAAGTAGTTGACCGACTGCAACCAAACTCGGTACACATGCTGCTTACTATCAGGCGAACAACCGCTGTCATGAACTAAACACCTACCACTTACGCTACAGGAGACGCGATGTCGTAAACTACGATATTCTTGAATTACTGCAAAACCATGCGAGACATCTTCCTGCACCTCCTTCTAAAGTAGTGGACCGACTGCAACCAAACTCGGTACACATACTGCTTACTATCAGGCGAACAACCGCTGTCATGAATTAAACACCTACAACTCACGCTACAGGGGACACGAAATCGTAAACTACGATATTCTTGAATTACTGCAAAACCATGCGAGCCATATTCCTGCACCTCCTCCTAAAGTAGTTGACCGACTGCAACCAAACTCGGTACACATACTGCTTACTATCAGTCGCACAACCGCTGTCATGAACTAAACGCCTACCACTCACGCTACAGGACACACGAAGTCGTAAACTACGATATTCTTAAATTACTGCAAGACCATGCGAGACATCTTCCTGCACCTCCTCCTAAAGTATTGGACCGACTGCAACCAAACGCGGTACACATACTTCTTACTATCAGGCGAACAACCGCTGTCATGAATTAAACACCTACCACTCACGCAACAGGAGACACGAAGTCGTAAACTACGATATTCTTGAATTACTGCAAAACCATGCGAGACATCTTCCTGCACCTCCTCCTAAAGTAGTGGACAGACTGCAACCAATCTTGGTACATATACTGCTTACTGTCAGGCGAACAACCGCTGTGATGAATTAAACTCCTACCACTCACGCTACAGGAGACACGAAGTCGTAAACTACGATATTCTTGAATTACTGCAATAACATGCGAGGCCACCTTCCTGCACCTATTCGTAAAGTAGTGGACCGACTGCAACCAAACTTGGTACATATACTGCTTACCGTCAGGCGAAAAACCGCTGTCATGAATTAAACACCTATCACTCACACTACAGGAGACACGAAGTCGTAAACTACGATATTCTTGAATTACTGCAAAACCATGTGAGCCATCTTCCTGCAACTCCTCCTCCAGTACTGGACCGACTGCAACCAAACTCGGTTCACATACTGCTTACTATCAGGCGAACAACCGCTGTCATGAGTTAAACACCTACCACTCACGCTACAGGAGACACCAAGTCGTGAACTACGATATTCTTGAATTACTGCAAAACCATGCGAGCTATCTTCCTGCACCTCCTCCTAAAGTAGTGGACTGCCTGCAACCAAACTCGGTACACATACTGCTTACTGTCAGGCGAACAACCGCTGTCATGAATTAAACACCAACCACTCACGGTACAGGGGACACGAAGTCGTAAATTACGATATTCTTGAATTATTGCAAAACCATGCGAGCCGTCTTCCTGCACTTCCTCCTAAAGTAGTGGACCGACTCTAACCAAACTCGGTACACATACTGCTTACTATCTGGCGAACAACCACTGTCATGAATTAAACACCTACAACTCACGCTACAAGGGACACGAAGTCGTAAACTACGATATTCTTGAATTACTGCAAAACCATGCGAGCCATATTCCAGCACCTCCTCCTAAAGTAGTTGACCGACTGCAACCAAACTCGGTACACATACTGCTTACTATCAGGCGAACAACCGCTGTCATGAACTAAACACCTACCACTTACGCTACAGGAGACACGAAGTCGTAAACTACGATATTATTGAATTACTGCAAAACCATGCGAGACATCTTCCTGCACCTCCTCCTAAAGTAGTGGACCGACTGCAACCAAACTCGGTACACATACTGCTTACTATCAGGCGAACAACCGCTGTCATGAATTAAACACCTACAACTCACACTACAGGGGACACGAAGTCGTAAACTACGATATTCTTGAATTACTGCAAAACAATGCGAGCCATATTCCTGCACCTCCTCCTAAAGTATTTGACCGACTGCAACCAAACTCGGTACACATACTGCTTACTATTAGGCGAACAACCGCTGTCATGAACTAAACACCTACCACTCACGCTACAGGAGACACGAAGTCGTAAAGTACGATATTCTTGAATTACTGCAAAACCATGCGAGACATCTTCCTGCACCTCATCCTAAAGTAATGGACCGACTGCAACCAATCTTGGTACATATACTGCTTACTGTCAGGCGAACAACCGCTGTGATGAATTAAACTCCTACCACTCACGCTACAGGAGACACGAAGTCGTAAACTACGATATTCTTGAATTACTGCAAAAACATGCGAGGCCACCTTCCTGCACCTATTCCTAAAGTAGTGGACCGACTGCAACCAAACTTGGTACATATACTTCTTACCGTGAGGCGAAAAACCGCTGTCGTGAATTAAACACCTACCACTCACACTACAGGAGACACGAAGTCGTAAACTACGATATTCTTGAATTACTGCAAAACCATGTGAGCCATCTTCCTGCAACTCCTCCTCCAGTACTGGACCGACTGCAACCAAACTCGGTTCACATACTGCTTACTATCAGGTGAACAACCGCTGTCATGAGTTACACACCTACCACTCACACTACAGGGGACACCAAGTCGTGAACTACGATATTCCTGTATTACTGCAAAACCATGCGAGCTATCTTCCTGTACCTCCTCCTAAAGTAGTAGACCGCCTGCAACCAAACTCGGTACACATACTGCTTACTGTCAGGCGAACAACTGCTGTCATGAATTAAACACGTACCACCCACGCTACAGGAGACACGAAGTCGTAAACTAAGATACTCTTGAATTACTGCAAAACCATGCGAGCCATCTTCCTGCACCTCCTCCTCCAGTAGTGGACGTACTGCAACCAAACTCGGAACACATACTGCTTACTATCAGGTGAACAACCGGTGTCATGAATTTATCACCTACCACTCACGCTAGAGGAGACACGAAGTCGTAAACTACGATATTCTTGAATTATTGCAAAACCATGCGAGCCATCTTCCTGCACCTCCTCCTAATGTAGTGGACCGACTGTAACCAAACTCGGTAAACATACTGCTTACTATCTGGTGAACAACCGCTGTCATGGATTAAACACCTACAACTCACGCTACAAGGGACACGAAGTCGTAAACTACGATATTCTTGAATTACTGCAAAACCATGCGAGCCATATTCCAGCACCTCCTCCTAAAGTAGTTGACCGACTGCAACCAAACTCGGTACACATACTGCTTACTATCAGGCGAACAACCGCTGTCATGAACTAAACACCTACCACTTACGCTACAGGAGACACGAAGTCGTAAACTACGATTTTCTTGAATTACTGCAAAACCATGCGAGCCATCTTCCTGCACCTGCTCCTAAAGTATTGGACCGACAGCAACCAAATTCGGTACACATACTGCTTACTATCAGGCGAACAACCGCGTCATGAGTTAAACACCTACCACTCACGCTACAGGAGACACCAAGTCGTGAACTACGATATTCTTGAATTACTGCAAAACCATGCGAGCTATCTTCCTGCACCTCCTCCTAAAGTAGTGGACTGCCTGCAACCAAACTCGGTACACATACTGCTTACTGTCAGGCGAACAACCGCTGTCATGAATTAAACACCAACCACTCACGGTACAGGGGACACGAAGTCGTAAACTACGATATTCTTGAATTATTGCAAAACCATGCGAGCCGTCTTCCTGCACTTCCTCCTAAAGTAGTGGACCGACTCTAACCAAACTCGGTACACATACTGCTTACTATCTGGCGAACAACCACTGTCATGAATTAAACACCTACAACTCACGCTACAAGGGACACGAAGTCGTAAACTACGATATTCTTGAATTACTGCAAAACCATGCGAGCCATATTCCAGCACCTCCTCCTAAAGTAGTTGACCGACTGCAACCAAACTCGGTACACATGCTGCTTACTATCAGGCGAACAACCGCTGTCATGAACTAAACACCTACCACTTACGCCACATGAGACGCGAAGTCGTAAACTACGATATTCTTGAGTTACTGCAAAACCATGCAAGCCATCTTCCTGCACCTCCTCCTCCAGTAGTGGACGTACTGCAACCAAACTCGGAACACATACTGCTTACTATCAGGTGAACAACCGGCGTCATGAATTTAACACCTACCACTCACGCTACAGGAGACATGAAGTCGTAAACTACGATATACTTGTATTATTGCAAACCATGCGAGCCATCATCCTGTACCTCCTCCTAAAGTAGTGAACCGACTGCAATCAAACCCGGTACACATACTGCTTACTATCAGGCGAACAACCGCTGTCCTGAATTAAACACTTACCACTCACGCTACAGGAGACACGAAGTCGTAAACTACGATATTCTTGAATTACTGCAAAACAATGCGAGCCATCTACCTGCACCTCCTCCTAAAGTAGTAGACCTCCTGCAACCAAACTCGGTACACATACTGCTTACTGTAAGGCGAACAATCACTGTCATGAATTAAACACCTACCACTCACGCTACAGGAGACACGAAGTCGTAAACTACGATATTCTTGAATTACTGCAAAACAATGCGAGCCATCTACCTGCACCTCCTCCTAAAGTAGTAGACCTCCTGCAACCAAACTCGGTACACATACTGCTTACTATCAGGCGAACAACCGCTGTCATGAATTAAACACCTACAACTCACGCTACAGGGGCCACGAAGTCGTAAACTACGATATTCTTGAATCACTGCAAAACCATGCGAGCAACCTTTCAGCACCTCCTCCTAAAGTAGTGAACCGACTGCAACCAAACCCGGTACACATACTGCTTACTATCAGGCGAACAACCGCTGTCCTGAATTAAACACTTACCACTCACGCTACAGAAGACACTAAGTCGTAAACTACGATATTCTTGAATTACTGCAAAACCATGCGAGCCATCTTCCTGCACCTCTTCCTAAAGTATTGGACCGACTGCAACCAAACCCGGTACACATACTGCTTACTATCAGGCGAACAACCGCTGTCATGAATTAAACACCAACCACTCACGCTACAGGAGTCACTAAGTCGTAAACTACGATATTCTTGAATTACTGCAAAACCATGCGAGCCATCTTCCTGCACCTCCTCCTAAAGTAGTGGACCAACTGCAATTAAACTCGGTACACATACTGCTTACTATATGGCAAACAACCGCTGTCATCAATTAAACACCTACCACAAACGCTACAGGAGACACGAAGTCGTGAACTACGATATTCTTGAATTACTGCAAAACCATGCGAGCCATATTTTTGCACCTCCTCCTAAAGTAGTTGACCGACTGCAACCAAACTCGGTACACATACTGCTTACTATCAGGCGAACAACCGCTGTCATGAATTCAACACCTATAACTCACGCTACAGGGGACACGAAGTCGTAAACTATGATATTCTTGAATTACTGCAAAACCATGCGAGCCATATTTTTGCACCTCCTCCTAAAGTAGTTGACCGACTGCAACCAAACTCGGTACACATACTGCTTACTATCAGGCGAACAACCGCTGTCATGAACTAAACACCTACCACTCACGCTACAGGACACACGAAGTCGTAAACTACGATATACTTGAATTACCGCAAGACCATGCGAGACATCTTCCTGCACCTCCTCCTAAAGTATTGGACCGACTGCAACCAATCTTGGTACATATACTGCTTACTGTCAAGCGAACAACCGCTGTCATGAATTAAACACCTAGCACTCACGCTACAGGAGACACGAAGTCGTAAACTACGATATTCTTGAATTACTGCAAAACCATGCGAGGCCACCTTCCTGCACTTATTCGTAAAGTAATGGACCGACTGCAACCAAACGTGGTACATATACTGCTTACCGTCAGGCGAACAACCGCTGTCATGAATTAAACACCTACCACTCACACTACAGGAGACACGAATTCGTAAACTACGATATTCTTGAATTACTGCAAAACCATGTGAGCCATCTTCCTGCAACTCCTCCTCCAGTACTGGACCGACTGCAACCAAACTCGGTTCACATACTGCTTACTATCAGGCGAACAACCGCTGTCATGAGTTAAACACCTACCACTCACGCTACAGGAGACACCAAGTCGTGAACTACGATATTCTTGAATTACTGCAAAACCATGCGAGCTATCTTCCTGCACCTCCTCCTAAAGTAGTGGACCGCCTGCAACCAAACTCGGTACACATACTGCTTACTGTCAGGCGAACAACCGCTGTCATGAATTAAACACCAACCACTCACGCTACAGGGGACACGATTTCGTAAACTACGATATTCTTGAATTACTGCAAAACCATGTGAGCCATCTTCCTGCACCTCTTCCTAAAGTAGTGGACCGACTGCAACCAAACTCGGTACACATACTGCTCACTGTCAGGCGAACAACCGCTGTCATGCATTAAACACCCACCACTCACGCTACAGGAGACACGAAGTCGTAAACTACGATATTCTTGAATAACTGCAAAATCATGCGAGCCATCTTATTGCACCTCCTCCTCCAGTAGTGGACCGACTGCAACCAAACACGGTACACATACTGCTTACTTTCAGGAGAACAACCGCTGTCATGAATTAAACACCTACCACTCACGCTACAGGAGACATGAAGTCGTAAACTACGATATCCTTGAATGACTGCAAAACCATGCGAGCCATCTTCCTGCACCTCCACCTAAAGTAGTGGACCAACTTCAACCAAACTAGGTACACATACTGCTTACTTTCAGGAGAACAACCGCTGTCATGAATTAAACACCTACCACTCACGCTACAGGAGACATAAAGGCGTAAACTACGATATCCTTGAATTACTGCAAAAGCATGCGAGCCATCTTCCTGCACCTCCTCCTAAAGTAGTGACCTGACATCAACCAAACTAGGCACACATACTGCTTACTATCAGGCGAACAACCGCGGTCATGAATTAAACACCTACCGCTCACGCTACAGGAGAAACGAAGTCGTGAACTACGATATTCTTGAATTACTGCAAAACCATGCGAGCCATCTTCCTGCACCTCCTCGTAATGTAGTCTACCGACTGCAACCAAACTCGGTACACATACTGGATACTATCAGGTGAACAACCGGTGTCATGAATTTAACACCTACCACCCACGCTAGAGGAGACACGAAGTCGTAAACTACGATATTCTTGAATTACTGCAAAAGCATGCGAGCCATCTTCCTGCACCTCCTCCTAAAGTAGTGGACCGACTGTAACCAAACTCGGTACACATACTGCTTACTATGTGGCGAACAACCGCTGTCATGTTTTAAACATCTACATCTCGCGCTACAAGGGACACGAAGTCGTAAACTACGATATTCTTGAATTACTTCAAAACCATGCGAGCAATATTCCAGCTCCTCCTCCTAAAGTAGAGGACCAACTTCAACCAAACTAGGTACACATACTGCTTACTTTCAGGAGAACAACCGCTGTCATGAATTAAACACCTACCACTCACGCTACAGGACACATGAAGTCGTAAACTACGATATCCTTGAATTACTGCAAAACCATGCGAGCCATCTTCCTGCACCTCCTCGTAATGTAGTCTACCGACTGCAACCAAACTCGGTACACATACTGGATACTATGAGGTGAACAACCGGTGTCATGAATTTAACACCTACCACTCACGCTAGAGGAGACACGAAGTCGTAAAATACGATATTCTTGAATTACTGCAAAATCATGCGAGCCATCTTCCTGCACCTCCTCCTAAAGTAGTGGACCGACTGTAACCAAACTCGGTACACATACTGCTTACTATCTGGCGAACAACCGCTGTCATGAATTAAACATCTACATCTCGCGCTACAAGGTACACGAAGTCGTAAACTACGATATTCTTGAATTATTGCAAAACCATGCGAGCCATATTCCAGCACCTCCTCCTAAAGTAGTTGACCGACAGCAACCAAACTCGGTACACAAACTGCTTACTATCAGGCGAACAACCGCTGTCATGAGTTATACACCTACCACTCACGCTACAGGAGACACCAAGTCGTGAACTACGATATTCTTGATTTACTGCAAAACCATGCGAGCTATCTTCCTGCACCTCCTCCTAAAGTAGTGGACCGCCTGCAACCAAACTCGGTACACATACTGCTTACTATCAGGCGAACAACCGCTGTCATGAATTAAACACCTACAACTCACGCTACAGGGGACACGAAGTCGTAAACTACGATATTCCTGAATTACTGCAAAACCATGCGAGCCATTTTCCTGCACCTCCTCCTAAAGTAGTTGACCGATCGCAACCAAACTCGGTACACATACTGCTTACTATCAGGCGAACAACCGCTGTCATGAACTAAACACCTACCACTCACGCTACAGGACACACGAAGTCGTAAACTACGATAATCTTGAATTACTGCAAGACCATGCGAGACATCTTCCTGCACCTCCTCCTAAAGTAGTGGACCGACTGCAACTAAACTCGCTACACATACTGCTTACTATCAGGCGAACAACCGCTGTCATGAATTAAACACCTACCACTCACGCTACAGGAGACACGAAGTCGTAAACTACGATATTCTTGAATTACTGCAAAACCATGCGAGATATCTTCCTGCACCTCCTCCTAAAGTAGTGGACCGACTGCAACCAATCTTGGTACATATATTGCTTACTGTCAGGCGAACAACCGCTGTGATGAATTAAACACCTACCACTCACGCTACAGGAGACACGAAGTCGTAAACTACGATATTCTTGAATTACTGCAAAAACATGCGAGGCCACCTTCCTGCACCTATTCCTAAAGTAGTCGACCGACTGCCACCAAACTTGGTACATATACTGCTTACCGTCAGGCGAACAACCTCTGTCATGTATTAAACACCTACCACTCACACTACAGGAGACACGAAGTCGTAAACTACGATATTCTTGAATTACTGCAAAACCATGTGAGCCATCTTCCTGAACCTCCTCCTCCAGTACTGGACCGACTGTAACCAAACGCGGTACACATATTGCTTACTTTCAGGAGAACAACTGCTGTCATGAATTAAACACCTACCACTCACGCTACAGGAGACATGAAGTCGTAAACTAAGATATCCTTGAATTACTGCAAAACCATGCGAGCCATCTTCGTGCACCTCCACCTAAAGTAGTGGACCGACATCAACCCAACTAGGTACACATACTGCTTACTATCAGGCGAACAACCGCGGCCATGAATTAAACACTTACCGCTCACGCTACAGGACACACGAATCGTGAACTACGATTTTCTTGAATTACTGCAAAACCATGCGAGCCATCTTCCTGCACCTCCTCGTAATGTAGTCTACCGACTGCAACCAAACTTGGTACACATACTGGTTACTATCAGGTGAACAACCGGTGTCATGAATTTAACACCTACCACTCACGCTAGAGGAGACACGAAGTCGTAAACTACGATATTCTTGAACTATTGCAAAACCATGCGAGCCATCTTCCTGCACCTCCTCCTAAAGTAATGCACCGACTGTAACCAAACTCGGTACACATACTGCTTACTATCTGGCGAACAACCGCTGTCATGAATTAAACACCTACAACTCACGCTACAAGGGACACGAAGTCGTAAACTACGATATTCTTGAATTACTGCAAAACCATGCGAGACATATTCCAAAACTTCCTCCTAAAGTAGTTGACCGACTGCAACCAAACTCGGTACACATGCTGCTTACTATCAGGCGAACAACCGCTGTCATGAACTAAACACCTACCACTTACGCTACAGGAGACGCGATGTCGTAAACTACGATATTCTTGAATTACTGCAAAACCATGCGAGACATCTTCCTGCACCTCCTTCTAAAGTAGTGGACCGACTGCAACCAAACTCGGTACACATACTGCTTACTATCAGGCGAACAACCGCTGTCATGAATTAAACACCTACAACTCACGCTACAGGGGACACGAAATCGTAAACTACGATATTCTTGAATTACTGCAAAACCATGCGAGCCATATTCCTGCACCTCCTCCTAAAGTAGTTGACCGACTGCAACCAAACTCGGTACACATACTGCTTACTATCAGTCGCACAACCGCTGTCATGAACTAAACGCCTACCACTCACGCTACAGGACACACGAAGTCGTAAACTACGATATTCTTAAATTACTGCAAGACCATGCGAGACATCTTCCTGCACCTCCTCCTAAAGTATTGGACCGACTGCAACCAAACGCGCTACACATACTTCTTACTATCAGGCGAACAACCGCTGTCATGAATTAAACACCTACCACTCACGCAACAGGAGACACGAAGTCGTAAACTACGATATTCTTGAATTACTGCAAAACCATGCGAGACATCTTCCTGCACCTCCTCCTAAAGTAGTGGACAGACTGCAACCAATCTTGGTACATATACTGCTTACTGTCAGGCGAACAACCGCTGTGATGAATTAAACTCCTACCACTCACGCTACAGGAGACACGAAGTCGTAAACTACGATATTCTTGAATTACTGCAATAACATGCGAGGCCACCTTCCTGCACCTATTCGTAAAGTAGTGGACCGACTGCAACCAAACTTGGTACATATACTGCTTACCGTCAGGCGAAAAACCGCTGTCATGAATTAAACACCTATCACTCACACTACAGGAGACACGAAGTCGTAAACTACGATATTCTTGAATTACTGCAAAACCATGTGAGCCATCTTCCTGCAACTCCTCCTCCAGTACTGGACCGACTGCAACCAAACTCGGTTCACATACTGCTTACTATCAGGCGAACAACCGCTGTCATGAGTTAAACACCTACCACTCACGCTACAGGAGACACCAAGTCGTGAACTACGATATTCTTGAATTACTGCAAAACCATGCGAGCTATCTTCCTGCACCTCCTCCTAAAGTAGTGGACTGCCTGCAACCAAACTCGGTACACATACTGCTTACTGTCAGGCGAACAACCGCTGTCATGAATTAAACACCAACCACTCACGGTACAGGGGACACGAAGTCGTAAATTACGATATTCTTGAATTATTGCAAAACCATGCGAGCCGTCTTCCTGCACTTCCTCCTAAAGTAGTGGACCGACTCTAACCAAACTCGGTACACATACTGCTTACTATCTGGCGAACAACCACTGTCATGAATTAAACACCTACAACTCACGCTACAAGGGACACGAAGTCGTAAACTACGATATTCTTGAATTACTGCAAAACCATGCGAGCCATATTCCAGCACCTCCTCCTAAAGTAGTTGACCGACTGCAACCAAACTCGGTACACATACTGCTTACTATCAGGCGAACAACCGCTGTCATGAACTAAACACCTACCACTTACGCTACAGGAGACACGAAGTCGTAAACTACGATATTATTGAATTACTGCAAAACCATGCGAGACATCTTCCTGCACCTCCTCCTAAAGTAGTGGACCGACTGCAACCAAACTCGGTACACATACTGCTTACTATCAGGCGAACAACCGCTGTCATGAATTAAACACCTACAACTCACGCTACAGGGGACACGAAGTCGTAAACTACGATATTCTTGAATTACTGCAAAACAATGCGAGCCATATTCCTGCACCTCCTCCTAAAGTATTTGACCGACTGCAACCAAACTCGGTACACATACTGCTTACTATTAGGCGAACAACCGCTGTCATGAACTAAACACCTACCACTCACGCTACAGGAGACACGAAGTCGTAAAGTACGATATTCTTGAATTACTGCAAAACCATGCGAGACATCTTCCTGCACCTCATCCTAAAGTAATGGACCGACTGCAACCAATCTTGGTACATATACTGCTTACTGTCAGGCGAACAACCGCTGTGATGAATTAAACTCCTACCACTCACGCTACAGGAGACACGAAGTCGTAAACTACGATATTCTTGAATTACTGCAAAAACATGCGAGGCCACCTTCCTGCACCTATTCCTAAAGTAGTGGACCGACTGCAACCAAACTTGGTACATATACTTCTTACCGTGAGGCGAAAAACCGCTGTCGTGAATTAAACACCTACCACTCACACTACAGGAGACACGAAGTCGTAAACTACGATATTCTTGAATTACTGCAAAACCATGTGAGCCATCTTCCTGCAACTCCTCCTCCAGTACTGGACCGACTGCAACCAAACTCGGTTCACATACTGCTTACTATCAGGTGAACAACCGCTGTCATGAGTTACACACCTACCACTCACACTACAGGGGACACCAAGTCGTGAACTACGATATTCCTGTATTACTGCAAAACCATGCGAGCTATCTTCCTGTACCTCCTCCTAAAGTAGTAGACCGCCTGCAACCAAACTCGGTACACATACTGCTTACTGTCAGGCGAACAACTGCTGTCATGAATTAAACACGTACCACCCACGCTACAGGAGACACGAAGTCGTAAACTAAGATACTCTTGAATTACTGCAAAACCATGCGAGCCATCTTCCTGCACCTCCTCCTCCAGTAGTGGACGTACTGCAACCAAACTCGGAACACATACTGCTTACTATCAGGTGAACAACCGGTGTCATGAATTTATCACCTACCACTCACGCTAGAGGAGACACGAAGTCGTAAACTACGATATTCTTGAATTATTGCAAAACCATGCGAGCCATCTTCCTGCACCTCCTCCTAATGTAGTGGACCGACTGTAACCAAACTCGGTAAACATACTGCTTACTATCTGGTGAACAACCGCTGTCATGGATTAAACACCTACAACTCACGCTACAAGGGACACGAAGTCGTAAACTACGATATTCTTGAATTACTGCAAAACCATGCGAGCCATATTCCAGCACCTCCTCCTAAAGTAGTTGACCGACTGCAACCAAACTCGGTACACATACTGCTTACTATCAGGCGAACAACCGCTGTCATGAACTAAACACCTACCACTTACGCTACAGGAGACACAAAGTCGTAAACTACGATTTTCTTGAATTACTGCAAAACCATGCGAGCCATCTTCCTGCACCTGCTCCTAAAGTATTGGACCGACAGCAACCAAATTCGGTACACATACTGCTTACTATCAGGCGAACAACCGCGTCATGAGTTAAACACCTACCACTCACGCTACAGGAGACACCAAGTCGTGAACTACGATATTCTTGAATTACTGCAAAACCATGCGAGCTATCTTCCTGCACCTCCTCCTAAAGTAGTGGACTGCCTGCAACCAAACTCGGTACACATACTGCTTACTGTCAGGCGAACAACCGCTGTCATGAATTAAACACCAACCACTCACGGTACAGGGGACACGAAGTCGTAAACTACGATATTCTTGAATTATTGCAAAACCATGCGAGCCGTCTTCCTGCACTTCCTCCTAAAGTAGTGGACCGACTCTAACCAAACTCGGTACACATACTGCTTACTATCTGGCGAACAACCACTGTCATGAATTAAACACCTACAACTCACGCTACAAGGGACACGAAGTCGTAAACTACGATATTCTTGAATTACTGCAAAACCATGCGAGCCATATTCCAGCACCGCCTCCTAAAGTAGTTGACCGACTGCAACCAAACTCGGTACACATGCTGCTTACTATCAGGCGAACAACCGCTGTCATGAACTAAACACCTACCACTTACGCCACATGAGACGCGAAGTCGTAAACTACGATATTCTTGAATTACTGCAAAACCATGCGAGACATCTTCCTGCACCTCCTCCTAAAGTAGTGGACCGAGTGGAACCAAACTCGGTACACATACTGCTTACTATCAGGCGAACAACCGCTGTCATGAATTAAACACCTACAACTCACGCTACAGGGGACACGAAATCTTAAACTACGATATTCTTGAATTACTGCAAAACCATGCGAGCCATATTCCTGCACCTCCTCCTAAAGTAGTTGACCGACTGCAACCAAACTCGGTACACATACTGCTTACTATCAGGCGCACAACCGCTGTCATGAACTAAACACATACCACTCACGCTACAGGACACACGAAGTCGTAAACTACGATATTCTTAAATTACTGCAAGACCATGCGAGACATCTTCCTGCACCTCCTCCTAAAGTATTGGACCGACTGCAACCAAACGCGGTACACATACTTCTTACTATCAGGCGAACAACCGCTGTCATGAATTAAACACCTACCACTCACGCTACAGGAGACACGAAGTCGTAAACTACGATATTCTTGAATTACTGCAAAACCATGCGAGACATCTTCCTGCACCTCCTCCTAAAGTAGTGGACAGACTGCAACCAATCTTGGTACATATACTGCTTACTGTCAGGCGAACAACCGCTGTGATGAATTAAACTCCTACCACTCACGCTACAGGAGACACGAAGTCGTAAACTACGATATTCTTGAATTACTGCAATAACATGCGAGGCCACCTTCCTGCACCTATTCCTAAAGTAGTGGACCGACTGCAACCAAACTTGGTACATATACTGCTTACCGTCAGGCGAAAAACCGCTGTCATGAATTAAACACCTACCACTCACACTACAGGAGACACGAAGTCGTAAACTACGATATTCTTGAATTACTGCAAAACCATGTGAGCCATCTTCCTGCAACTCCTCCTCCAGTACTGGACCGACTGCAACCAAACTCGGTTCACATACTGCTTACTGTCAGGCGAACAACCGCTGTCATGAATTAAACACCAACCACTCACGGTACAGGGGACACGAAGTCGTAAACTACGATATTCTTGAATTATTGCAAAACCATGCGAGCCGTCTTCCTGCACTTCCTCCTAAAGTAGTGGACCGACTCTAACCAAACTCGGTACACATACTGCTTATTATCTGGCGAACAACCACTGTCATGAATTAAACACCTACAACTCACGCTACAAGGGACACGAAGTCGTAAACTACGATATTCTTGAATTACTGCAAAACCATGCGAGCCATATTCCAACACCTCCTCCTAAAGTAGTTGACCGACTGCAACCAAACTCGGTACACATACTGCTTACTATCAGGCGAACAACCGCTGTCATGAACTAAACACCTACCACTTACGCTACAGGAGACACGAAGTCGTAAACTACGATATTATTGAATTACTGCAAAACCATGCGAGACATCTTCCTGCACCTCCTCCTAAAGTAGTGGACCGACTGCAACCAAACTCGGTACACATACTGCTTACTATCAGGCGAACAACCGCTGTCATGAATTAAATACCTACAACTCACGCTACAGGGGACACGAAGTCGTAAACTACGATATTCTTGAATTACTGCAAAACCATGCGAGCCATATTCCTGCACCTCCTCCTAAAGTATTTGACCGACTGCAACCAAACTCGGTACACATACTGCTTACTATCAGGCGAACAACCGCTGTCATGAACTAAACACCTACCACTCACGCTACAGGAGACACGAAGTCGTAAACTACGATATTCTTGAATTACTGCAAAACCATGCGAGACATCTTCCTGCACCTCATCCTAAAGTAATGGACCGACTGCAACCAATCTTGGTACATATACTGCTTACTGTCAGGCGAACAACCGCTGTGATGAATTAAACTCCTACCACTCACGCTACAGGAGACACGAAGTCGTAAACTACGATATTCTTGAATTACTGCAAAAACATGCGAGGCCACCTTCCTGCACCTATTCCTAAAGTAGTGGACCGACTGCAACCAAACTTGGTACATATACTTCTTACCGTGAGGCGAAAAACCGCTGTCGTGAATTAAACACCTACCACTCACACTACAGGAGACACGAAGTCGTAAACTACGATATTTTTGAATTACTGCAAAACCATGTGAGCCATCTTCCTGCAACTCCTCCTCCAGTACTGGACCGACTGCAACCAAACTCGGTTCACATACTGCTTACTATCAGGTGAACAACCGCTGTCATGTGTTACACACCTACCACTCACACTACAGGAGACACCAAGTCGTGAACTACGATATTCCTGTATTACTGCAAAACCATGCGAGCTATCTTCCTGTACCTCCTCCTAAAGTAGTAGACCGCCTGCAACCAAACTCGGTACACATACTGCTTACTGTCAGGCGAACAACTGCTGTCATGAATTAAACACGTACCACTCACGCTACAGGAGACACGAAGTCGTAAACTAAGATACTCTTGAATTACTGCAAAACCATGCAAGCCATCTTCCTGCACCTCCTCCTCCAGTAGTGGACGTACTGCAACCAAACTCGGAACACATACTGCTTACCATCAGGTGAACAACCGGTGTCATGAATTTATCACCTACCACTCACGCTAGAGGAGACACGAAGTCGTAAACTACGATATACTTGAATTATTGCAAAACCATGCGAGCCATCTTCCTGCACCTCCTCCTAATGTAGTGGACCGACTGTAACCAAACTCGGTAAACATACTGCTTACTATCTGGTGAACAACCGCTGTCATGAATTAAACACCTACAACTCACGCTACAAGGGACACGAAGTCGTAAACTACGATATTCTTGAATTACTGCAAAACCATGCGAGACATCTTCCTGCACCTCCTCGTAATGTAGTTTACCGACTGCAACCAAACTCGGTACACATACTGGTTACTATCAGGTAAACAACCGGTGTCATGAATTTAACACCTACCACTCACGCTACAGGAGACACGAAGTCGTAAACTACGATATTCTTGAATTACTGCAAAACCATGCGAGACATCTTCCTGCACCTCCTCGTAATGTAGTTTACCGACTGCAACCAAACTCGGTACACATACTGGTTACTATCAGGTAAACAACCGGTGTCATGAATTTAACACCTACCACTCACGCTAGAGGAGACACGAAGTCGTAAACTACGATATTCTTGAATTATTGCAAAACCATGCGAGCCATCTTCCTGCACCTCCTCCTAAAGTAGTGGACCGACTGTAACCAAACTCGGTAAACATACTGCTTACTATCTGGTGAACAACCGCTGTCATGAATTAAACACCTACAACTCACGCTACAAGGGACACGAAGTCGTAAACTACGATATTCTTGAATTACTGCAAAACCATGCGAGCCATATTCCAGCACCTCCTCCTAAAGTAGTTGACCGACTGCAACCAAACTCGGTACACATACTGCTTACTATCAGGCGAACAACCGATGTCATGAATTAAACACCTACCACTCACGCTACAGGAGACACGAAATCGTATACTACGATATTCTTTAATTACTGCAAAAACATTCGAGCCATCTTCCTGCACCACCTCCCACAGTAGTGGACTGACTGCAACCAAACTCGGTACACACACTGCTTACTATCAGGCGAACAACCGCTGTCATGAATTAAACTCCTACCACTCACACTACAGGAGACACGAAGTCGTAAACTACGATATTCTTGAATTACTGCAAAAACATGGGAGCAATCTTCCTGCAACTCCTCCTCCAGTATTGGACCGACTGCTACCAAACTCGGTTCACATACTGCTTAGTATCAGGCGAACAACTGCTGTCATGAATTAAACACCTACCACTCACGCTACAGGAGACACGAAGTCGTGAACTACGATTTTCTTGAATTACTGCAAAACCATGCGAGCAATCTTCCTGCACCTCCTCGTAATGTATTGGACCGACTGCAACCAAACTCGGTACACATACTGGTTACTATCAGGTGAACAACCGCTGTCATGAACTAAACACCTACCACTCACGCTACAGGAGACACTAAGTCGTAAACTACGATATTCTTTAATTACTGCAAAACCATGCGAGATATCTTCCTGCACCTCCTCCTAAAGTATTGGACCGACAGCAACCAAATTCGGTACACATACTGCTTACTATCAGGCGAACAACCGCGTCATGAATTAAACACCTACCACTCACGCTACAGGAGACACGAAGTCGTAAACTACGATATTCTTGAATTACTGCAAAACCATGCGAGCCATCTTCCTGCACCTCCTCCTAAAGAAGTGGACCGCCTGCAACCAAACTCGGTTCACATACTGTTTACTTTCAGGAGAACAACCGCTGTCATGAATTAAAAACTACCACTCACGCTACAGGAGACATGAAGTCGTAAACTACGATATTCGTGAATTACTGCAAAACCATTCGAGCCATCTTCCTGCACCTCCTCCTAAAGTAGTGGACCGACTTCAAGCAAACTAGGTACACATACTGCTTACTATGAGGCGAACAACCGCGGTCATGAAATAATACCTACCACTCACGCTACAGGAGACACGAAGTCGTAAACTACGATATTCTTGAATTACTGTAAAACCATGCGAGCCATCATCCTGCACCTCCTCCTAAAGTAGTGGACCGACTGCAACCAAACTCGGTACACATACTGCTTTCTATCAGGCGAACAACCGCTGTCATGAATTAAACACCTACCACTCACGCTACAGGAGACATGAAGTCGTAAACTACGATATTCTTGAATTACTGCAAAACCATGCGAGACATCTTCCTGCACCTCCTCCTAAAGTAATGGTCCGACTGCAACCAATCTTGGTACATATACTGCTTACTGTCAGGCGAACAACCGCTGTCATGAATTAAACACCTACCACTCACGCTACAGGAGACACGAAGTCGTAAACTACGATATTCTTGAATTACTGCAAAACCATGCGAGGCCACCTTCCTGCAGCTATTCCTTAAGTAGTGGACCGACTGCAACCAAACGTGGTACATATACTGCTTACCGTCAGGCGAACAACCGCTGTCATGAATTAAACACCTACCACTCACACTACAGGAGACACGAAGTCGTAAACTACGATATTCTTGAATTACTGCAAAACCATGTGAGCCATCTTCCTGCAACTCCTCCTCCAGTACTGGACCGACTGCAACCAAACTCGGTTCACATACTGCTTACTATCAGGCGAACAACCGCTGTCATGAGTTAAACACCTACCACTCACGCTACAGGAGACACCAAGTCGTGAACTACGATATTCTTGAATTACTGCAAAACCATGCGAGCTATCTTCCTGCACCTCCTCCTAAAGTAGTGGACCGCCTGCAACCAAACTCGGTACACATACTGCTGACTGTCAGGCGAACAACCGCTGTCATGAATTAAACACCAACCACTTACGCTACAGGGGACGAGATTTCGTAAACTACGATATTCTTGAATTACTGCAAAACCATGTGAGCCATCTTCCTGCACCTCTTCCTAAAGTAGTGGACCGACTGCAACCAAACTCGGTACACATACTGCTCACTGTCAGGCAAACAACCGCTGTCATGCATTAAACACCCACCACTCACGCTACAGGAGACACGAAGTCGTAAACTACGATATTCTTGAATTACTGCAAAACCATGCGAGCCATCTTATTGCACCTCCTCCTCCAGTAGTGGAACGACTGCAACCAAACGCGGTACACATACTGCTTACTTTCAGGAGAACAACCG
Organism: Locusta migratoria; assembly: GCA_026315105.1. NCBI lineage: Eukaryota > Metazoa > Arthropoda > Insecta > Orthoptera > Acrididae > Locusta > Locusta migratoria. Next base: position 6,352,543 of record CM048752.1, on the reverse strand, counting down.
CTGTCATGAATTAAACACCTACCACTCACGCTACAGGAGACATGAAGTCGTAAACTACGATATCCTTGAATGACTGCAAAACCATGCGAGCCATCTTCCTGCACCTCCACCTAAAGTAGTGGACCAACTTCAACCAAACTAGGTACACATACTGCTTACTTTCAGGAGAACAACCGCTGTCATGAATTAAACACCTACCACTCACGCTACAGGAGACATGAAGTCGTAAACTACGATATCCTTGAATTACTGCAAAAGCATGCGAGCAATCTTCCTGCACCTCCTCCTAAAGTAATGGACCGACATCAACCAAACTAGGTACACATACTGCTTACTTTCAGGAGAACAACCGCTGTCATGAGTTAAACACCTACCACTCACGCTACAGGAGACATGAAGTCGTAAACTACGATATCCTTGAATGACTGCAAAACCATGCGAGCCATCTTCCTGCACCTCCACCTAAAGTAGTGGACCAACTTCAACCAAACTAGGTACACATACTGCTTACTTTCAGGAGAACAACCGCTGTCATGAATTAAACACCTACCACTCACGCTACAGGAGACATGAAGTCGTAAACTACGATATCCTTGAATGACTGCAAAACCATGCGAGCCATCTTCCTGCACCTCCACCTAAAGTAGTGGACCAACTTCAACCAAACTAGGTACACATACTGCTTACTTTCAGGAGAACAACCGCTGTCATGAATTAAACACCTACCACTCACGCTAGAGGAGACACGAAGTCGTAAACTACGATATTCTTGAATTACTGCAAAACCATGCGAGCCATCTTCCTGCACCTCCTCCTAAAGTAGTGTACCGACTGTAACCAATCTCGGTACGCATACTGCTTACTATCTGGCGAACAACCGCTGTCATGAATTAAACATCTAGAACTCTCGCTACAAGGGACACGAAGTCGTAAACTACGATATTCTTGAATTACTGCAAAACCATGCGAGCCATATTCCAGCACCTCCTCCTAAAGTAGTTGACCGACTTCAACCAAACTCGGTACACATACTGCTTACTATCAGGCGAGCTACCGCTGTCATGAACTAAACACCTACCACTTACGCTACAGGAGACACGAAGTCGTAAACTACGATATTCTTGAATTACTCCAAAACCATGCGAGACATCTTCCTCCACCTCCTCCTAAAGTAGTGGACCGACTGCAACCAAAATCGTTACACATACTGCTTACTATCAGGCGAACAACCGCTATCATGAATTAAACACCTACAACTCACGCTACAGGGGACACGAAGTCGTAAACTACGATATTCTTGAATTACTGCAAAACCATGCGAGCCATATTCCTGCACCGCCTCCTAAAGTAGTTGACCGATTGCAACCAAACTCGGTACACATACTGCTTACTATCAGGCGAACAACCGCTGTCATGAACTAAACACCTACCACTCACGCTACAGGACACACGAAGTCGTAAACTACGATAATCTTAAATTACTGCAAAACCATGTGAGCCATCTTCCTGCAACTCCTCCTCCAGTACCGGACCGACTGCAACCAAACTCGGTTCACATACTGCTTACTATCAGGCGAACAACCGCTGTCATGAGTTAAACACCTACCACTTACGCTACAGGAGACACGAAGTCGTGAACTACGATATTCTTGAATTACTGCAAAACCATGCGAGCCATCTTCCTGCACCTCCTCCTCCAGTAGTGGACCGACTGCAACCAAACGCGGTACACATACTGCTTACTTTCAGGAGAACAACCGCTGTCATGAATTAAAAACCTACCACTCACGCTACAGGAGACATGAAGTCGTAAACTACGATATCCTTGAATGACTGCAAAACCATGCGAGCCATCTTCCTGCACCTCCACCTAAAGTAGTGGACCAACTTCATCCAAACTAGGTACACATACTGCTTACTTTCAGGAGAACAACCGCTGTCTTGAATTAAATACCTACCACTCACGCTAGAGGAGACACGAAGTCGTAAACTACGATATTCTTGAATTACTGCAAAACCATGCGAGCCATCTTCCTGCACCTCCTCCTAAAGTAGTGGACCGACTGTAACCAATCTCGGTACGCATACTGCTTACTATCTGGCGAACAACCGCTGTCATGAATTAAACATCTAGAACTCTCGCTACAAGGGACACGAAGTCGTAAACTACGATATTCTTGAATTACTGCAAAACCATGCGAGCCATATTCCAGCACCTCCTCCTAAAGTAGTTGACCGACTGCAACCAAACTCGGTACACATACTGCTTACTATCAGGCGAACAACCGCAGTCATGAACTAAACACCTACAACTTACGCTACAGGAGGAACGAAGTCGTAAACTACGATATTCTTGAATTACTCCAAAACCATGCGAGACATCTTCCTGCACCTCCTCCTAAAGTAGTGGACCGACTGCAACCAAACTCGGTACACATACTCCTTACCATCAGGCGAACAACCGCTGTCATGAATTAAACACCTACCACTCACGCTACAGGACACACGAAGTCGTAAACTACGATAATCTTAAATTACTGCAAAACCATGTGAGCCATCTTCCTGCAACTCCTCCTCCAGTACCGGACCGACTGCAACCAAACTCGGTTCACATACTGCTTACTATCAGGCGAACAACCGCTGTCATGAGTTAAACACCTACCACTTACGCTACAGGAGACACGAAGTCGTGAACTACGATATTCTTGAATTACTGCAAAACCATGCGAGCCATCTTCCTGCACCTCCTCCTCCAGTAGTGGACCGACTGCAACCAAACGCGGTACACATACTGCTTACTTTCAGGAGAACAACCGCTGTCATGAATTAAAAACCTACCACTCACGCTACAGGAGACATGAAGTCGTAAACTACGATATCCTTGAATGACTGCAAAACCATGCGAGCCATCTTCCTGCACCTCCACCTAAAGTAGTGGACCAACTTCATCCAAACTAGGTACACATACTGCTTACTTTCAGGAGAACAACCGCTGTCTTGAATTAAATACCTACCACTCACGCTAGAGGAGACACGAAGTCGTAAACTACGATATTCTTGAATTACTGCAAAACCATGCGAGCCATCTTCCTGCACCTCCTCCTAAAGTAGTGGACCGACTGTAACCAATCTCGGTACGCATACTGCTTACTATCTGGCGAACAACCGCTGTCATGAATTAAACATCTAGAACTCTCGCTACAAGGGACACGAAGTCGTAAACTACGATATTCTTGAATTACTGCAAAACCATGCGAGCCATATTCCAGCACCTCCTCCTAAAGTAGTTGACCGACTGCAACCAAACTCGGTACACATACTGCTTACTATCAGGCGAACAACCGCAGTCATGAACTAAACACCTACAACTTACGCTACAGGAGGAACGAAGTCGTAAACTACGATATTCTTGAATTACTCCAAAACCATGCGAGACATCTTCCTGCACCTCCTCCTAAAGTAGTGGACCGACTGCAACCAAACTCGGTACACATACTCCTTACCATCAGGCGAACAACCGCTGTCATGAATTAAACACCTACAACTCACGCTACAGGGGACACGAAGTCGTAAACTACGATATTCTTGAATTACTGCAAAACCATGCGAGACATATTCCTGCACCTCCTCCTAAAGTAGTTGACCGATTGCAACCAAACTCGGTACACATACTGCTTACTATCAGGCGAACAACCGCTGTCATGAACTAAACACCTACCACTCACGCTACAGGACACACGAAGTCGTAAACTACGATAATCTTGAATTACTGCAAAACCATGTGAGCCATCTTCCTGCAACGCCTCCTCCAGTACTGGACCGACTGCAACCAAACTCGGTTCACATACTGCTTACTATCAGGCGAACAACCGCTGTCATGAGTTAAACACCTACCACTCACGCTACAGGAGACACGAAGTCGTGAACTACGATATTCTTGAATTACTGCGAAACCATGCGAGCCATCTTCCTGCACCTCCTCCTCCAGTAGTGGACCGACTGCAACCAAACGCGGTACACATACTGCTTACTTTCAGGAGAACAACCGCTGTCATGAATTAAACACCTACCACTCACGCTACAGGAGACATGAAGTCGTAAACTACGATATCCTTGAATGACTGCAAAACCATGCGAGCCATCTTCCTGCACCTCCACCTAAAGTAGTGGACCGACTTCAACCAAACTAGGTACACATACTGCTTACTTTCAGGAGAACAACCGCTGTCATGAATTAAACACCTACCACTCACGCTACAGGAGACATGAAGTCGTAAACTACGATAACCTTGAATTACTGCAAAACCATGCAAGCCATCTTCGTGCACCTCCTCCTAAAGTAGTGGACCGACATAAACCCAACTAGGTACACATACTGCTTACTATCAGGCGAACAACCGCGGTCATGAATTAAACACATACCGCTCACGCTACAGGGGACACGAAGTCGTAAACTACGATATTCTTGAATTACTGCAAAACCATGCGAGACATCTTCCTGCACCTCCTCCTAAAGTATTGGACCGACAGCAACCAAATTCGGTACACATACTGCTTACTATCAGGCGAACAACCGCGTCATGAATTAAACACCTACCACTCACGCTACAGGAGACACGAAGTCGTAAACTACGATATTCTTGAAATACTGCAAAACCATGCGAGCCATCTTCCTGCACCTCCTCCTAAAGAAGTGGACCGACTGCAACCAAACTCGGTACACATACTGCTTTCCATCAGGCGAACAACCGATGTCATGAATTAAACACCTACCACTCACGCTACAGGAGACACGAAATCGTAAACTACGATATTCTTGAATTACTGCAAAAACATTCGAGCCATCTTCCTGCACCTCCTCCTACAGTATTGGACTGACTGCAACCAAACTCGGTACACACACTGCTTACTATCAGGCGAACAACCGCTGTCATGAATTAAACTCCTACCACTCACACTACAGGAGACACGAAGTCGTAAACTACGACATTCTTGAATTACTGCAAAAACATGGGAGCAATCTTCCTGCAACTCCTCCTCCAGTAGTGGACCGACTGCTACCAAACTCGGTTCACATACTGCTTACTATCAGGCGAACAACCGCTGTCATGAATTAAACACCTACCACTCACGCTACAGGAGACACGAAGTCGTGAACAACGATTTTCTTGAATTACTGCAAAACCATGCAAGCAATCTTCCTGCACCTCCTCGTAATGTATTGGACCGACTGCAACCAAACTCGGTACACGTACTGGATACTATCAGGTGAACAACCGCTGTCATGAACTAAACACCTACCACTCACGCTACAGGAGACACTAAGTCGTATACTACGATATTCTTTAATTACTGCAAAACCATGCGAGATACCTTCCTGCACCTCCACCTAAAGTATTGGACCGACAGCAACCAAATTCGGTACACATACTGCTTACTATCAGGCGAACAACCGCGTCATGAATTAAACACCTACCACTCACGCTACAGGAGACACGAAGTCGTAAACTACGATATTCTTGAATTACTGCAAAACCATGCGAGCCATCTTCCTGCACCTCCTCCTAAAGTAGTGGACCGACTGCAACCAAACTCGGTGCACATACTGCTTACTATCAGGCGAACAACCGCTGTCATGAATTAAACACCTACAACTCACGCTATAGGGGACACGAATTCGTAAACTACGATATTCTTGAATTACTGCAAAACCATGCGAGCCATATTCCTGCACCTCCTCCTAAAGTAGTTGACCGACTGCAACCAAACTCAGTACACATACTGCTTACTATCAGGCGAACAACCGCTGTCATGAACTAAACACCTACCACTCACGCTACAGGACACACGAAGTCGTAAACTACGATATTCTTGAATTACTGCAAAACCATGCGAGACATCTTCCTGCACCTCCTCCTAAAGTAGTGGACCGACTGCAACCAAACTCGGTACAAATACTGCTTATATCAGGCGAACAACCGCTGTCATGAATTAAACAACTACCACTCACGCTAGAGGAGAAATGAAGTCGTAAACTACGATATTCTTGAATTACTGCAAAACCATTCGAGCCATCTTCCTGCACCTCCTCCTAAAGTAGTGGACCGACTTCAAGCAAACTAGGTACACATACTGCTTACTATGAGGCGAACAACCGCGGTCATGAATTAAACACCTACCACTCACGCTACAGGAGACACGAAGTCGTAAACTACGATATTCTTGAATTACTGTAAAACCATGCGTGCCATCATCCTGCACCTCCTCCTAAAGTAGTGGACCGACTGCAACCAAACTCGGTGCACATACTGCTTACTATCAGGCGAACAACCGCTGTCATGAATTAAACACCTACAACTCACGCTATAGGGGACACGAATTCGTAAACTACGATATTCTTGAATTACTGCAAAACCATGCGAGCCATATTCCTGCACCTCCTCCTAAAGTAGTTGACCGACTGCAACCAAACTCAGTACACATACTGCTTACTATCAGGCGAACAACCGCTGTCATGAACTAAACACCTACCACTCACGCTACAGGACACACGAAGTCGTAAACTACGATATTCTTGAATTACTGCAAAACCATGCGAGACATCTTCCTGCACCTCCTCCTAAAGTAGTGGACCGACTGCAACCAAACTCGGTACAAATACTGCTTATATCAGGCGAACAACCGCTGTCATGAATTAAACACCTACCACTCACGCTACAGGAGACACGAAGTCGTGAACTACGATATTCTTGAATTACTGCAAAACCATGCGAGCTATTTTCCTGCACCTCCTCGTAATGTAGTGGACCGACTGCAACCAAACTCGGTACACATACTGGTAACTATCAGGTGAACAACCGGTGTCATGAATTTAACACCTACCACTCACGCTAGAGGACACACGAAGTCATAAACTACGATATTCTTGAATTACTGCAAAACCATGCGAGCCATCCTCCTGCACCTCCTCCTAAAGTAGTGGACCGACTGCAACCAATCTTGGTACATATTCTGCTTACTGTCAGGCGAACAACCGGTGTCATGAATATAACACCTACCACTCACGCTACAGGAGGCACGAAGTCGTAAACTACGATATTCTTGAATTATTGCAAACCATGCGAGCGATCTTCCTGCACCTCCTCCTAAAGTAGTGGACCGAGAGCAACCAATCTCGGTACACATTCTGCCTACTATTAGGCGAACAACCGCTGTCATGATCTAAACACCTACCACTCACGCTACAGGAGACACGAAGTCGTAAACTACGATATTCTTGAATTACTGCAAAACCATGCGAGCCATCTTCCTGCACCTCCTCCTAAAGTAGCGGACCGATTGCAACCAAACTCGGTAGACATACTGCTTACTTTCACTTACCATCAGGCGAACAACCGCTGTCATGAATTAAACACTTACCACGCTCGCTACAGGAGAGACGAAGTCGTAAACTACGATATTCTTGAATTACTGCAAACACATGCGAGCGATCATCCTGCACCTCCCCCTAAAGTAATGGACCGACTGCAACCAAACTCGGTACACACACTGCTTACTACCAGGCGAACAACCGCAGTCATGAATTAAACACCTACCACTCACGCTACAGGAGACACGAAGTCGTAAACTACGATATTCTTGAATTACTGCAAAAACATGCGAGCCATCTTCCTGCACCTCCTCCTAAAGTAGTGGACCGACTGCAAGCAAACTCGGTACACATACTGCTTACTGTCAGGCGAACAACCGCTGTCATGAATTAAACACCTACCACACACGCTACAGGAGACACGAAGTCGTAAACTACGATATTCTTGAATTACTGCAAAACCATGCGAGCCATCTTCCTGCACCTCCTCCTAAAGTAGTGGACCGACTGCAACCAAACTCGGTACACATACTGCTAACTATAAGGCGAACAACCGCTGTCATGAATTCAACAACTACCACTCACGCTACAGGAGACACGAAGTCGTAAACAACAATATTCTTGAATTACTGTAAAACCATGCGAGCCATCTTCCTGCACCACCTCCTAAAGTAATGGACCGACTGCAACCAAACTCGGTACACATACTGCTTACTATCAGGCGAACAACCGATGTCATGAATTAAACACCTACCACTCACGCTACAGGAGACACGAAGTCGTAAACTACGATATTCTTGAATTACTGCAAAAGCATGCGAGCCATCTTCCTGCAACTCCTCCTAAAAGTAGTAGACCGACTGCAACCAAACTCGGTACACATACTTCTTACTATCAGGCGAACAACCGATGTCATGTATTAAACACCTACCACACACGCTACAGGAGGCACGAAGTCGTAAACTACGATATTCTTGAATTACTGCAAAACAATGCGAGCCATCTTCCTTCAGTTCCTCGACCAGTAGTGGACCGACTGCAACCCAACTCGGTACATAATCTGCTTACTATCAGGCGAACAACCGCTGTCATGAATTAAACACCTACCACTCACGCTACAGGAGACACGAAGTCGTAAACTACGATATTCTTGAATTACTGCAAAACCATGTGAGCCATTTTCCTGGACCTCCTCCTAAAGTATTGGACCGACTGCAACCAAACTCAGTACACATACTGCTTACTATCAGGCGAACAACCGCTGTCATGAAGTAAACACCTACCACAAACGCTACAGGAGACACGAAGTCGTGAACTACGATATTCTTGAATTACTGCAAAACAATGCGAGCCATCTTCCTGCACCTCCTCCTGAAGTAGTGGACCGACTGCAACCAAACTCGGTACACATACTGCTTACTATCAGGCGAACAACCGCTGTCATGAACTAAACACCTACCACTCACGCTACAGGAGACACGAAGTCGTAAACTACGATATTCTTGAATTACTGCAAAAACATGCGAGGCGACCTTCCTGCACCTATTCCTAAAGTAGTGGACCGACTGCAACCAAACATGGTACATATACTTCTTACCGTGAGGCGAAAAACCGCTGTCATGAATTAAACACCTACCACTCACTCTACAGGAGACACGAAGTCGTAAACTACGATATTCTTGAATTACTGCAAAACCATGTGAGCCATCTTCCTGCAACTCCTCCTCCAGTACTGGACCGACTGCAACCAAACTCGGTTCACATACTGCTTACTATCAGGTGAACAACCGCTGTCATGAGTTACACACCTACTACTCACACTACAGGAGACACCAAGTCGTGAACTACGATATTCTTGAATTACTGCAAAACCATGCGAGCTATCTTCCTGTACCTCCTCCTAAAGTAGTAGACCGCCTGCAACCAAACTCGGTACACATACTGCTTACTGTCAGGCGAACAACCGCTGTCATGAATTAAACACCAACCACTCACGCTACAGGGGAAACGAAGTCGTAAACTACGATATTCTTGAATTACTGCAAAACCATGCGAGCCATCTTCTTGCACCTCCTCGTAATGTAGTCTACCGACTGCAACCAAACTTGGTACACATACTGGTTACTATCAGGTGAACAACCGGTGTCATGAATTTAACACCTACCACTCACGCTAGAGGAGACACGAAGTCGTGAACTACGATATTCTTGAATTACTGCAAAACAATGCGAGCTATCTTCCTGCACCTCCTCCTAAAGTAGTAGACCGCCTGCAACCAAACTCGGTACACATACTGCTTACTGTCAGGCGAACAACCGCTGTCATGAATTAAACACCAACCACTCACGCTACAGGAGACACGAAGCCGTAAACTACGATATTCTTGAATTACTGCAAAACCATGCGAGCCATTTTCCTGCACCTCCTCCTCTAGTAGTGGACCGACTGCAATCAAACGCGGTACACATACTGCTTACTTTCAGGGGAACAACCGCTGTCATGAATTACACACCTACCACTCACGCCACAGGAGACATGAAGTCGTAAACTACGATATCCTTGAATGACTGCAAAACCATGCGAGCAATCTTCCTGCACCTCGTCCTAAAGTGATGGACCGACTTCAACCAAACTAGGTACATATACTGCTTACTTTCAGGAGAAGATCCGCTGTCATGAATTAAACACCTACCACTCACGCTACAGGAGACATGAAGTCGTAAACTATGATATCCTTGAATTACTGCAAAACCATGCGAGCCATCTTCCTGCACCTCCTCCTAAAGTAGTGGACCGACATCAACCAAACTCGGTACACATACTGCTTACTGTCAGGCGAACAACCGCTGTCATGAATTAAACACCAACCACTCACGCTACAGGAGACAAGAAGTCGTAAACTACGATATTCTTGAATTACTGCAAAATCATGCGAGCCATTTTCCTGCACCTCCTTCTCTAGTAGTGGACCGACTGCAACCAAACTCGGTACACATACTGGTTACTATCAGGTAAACAACCAGTGTCATGAATATAACACCTATCACTCACGCTAGAGGAGACACGAAGTCGTAAACTACGATATTCGTGAATAATTGCAAAACCATGCGAGCCATCTTCCTGCACCTCCTCCTAAAGTAGTGGACCGACTGTAACCAAACTCGGTAAACATACTGCTTACTATCTGGTGAACAACCGCTGTCATGAATTAAACACCTACAACTCACGCTACAAGGGACACGAAGTCGTAAACTACGATATTCTTGAATTACTGCAAAACCATGCGAGCCATATTCCAGCACCTCCTCCTAAAGTAGTTGACCGACTGCAACCAAACTCGGTACACATACTGCATACTATCAGGCGAACAACCGCTGTCATGAACTAAACACCTACCACTTACGCTACAGGAGACACGAAGTCGTAAACTACGATATTCTTGAATTACTGCAAAACCATGCGAGACATCTTCCTGCACCTCCTCCTAAAGTATTGGACCGACAGCAACCAAATTCGGTACACATACTGCTTACTATCAGGCGAACAACCGCGTCATGAATTAAACACCTACCACTCACGCTACAGCAGACACGAAGTCGTAAACTACGATATTCTTGAATTACTGCTAAACCATGCGAGCCATCTTCCTGCACCTCCTCCTAAAGAAGTGGACCGACTGCAACCAAACTCGGTACACATACTGCTTACTATCAGACGAACAACCGATGTCATGAATTAAACACCTACCACTCACGCTACAGGAGACACGAAATCGTAAACTACGATACTCTTGAATTACTGCAAAAACATTCGAGCCATCTTCCTGCACCTCCTCCTACAGTAGTGGACTGACTGCAACCAAACTCGGTACACACACTGCTTACTATCAGGCGAACAACCGCTGTCATGAATTAAACTCCTACCACTCACACTACAGGAGACACGAAGTCGTAAACTACGATCTTCTTGAATTACTGCAAAAACATGGGAGCAATCTTCCTGCAACTCCTCCTAAAGTAGTGGACCGACTTCAAGCAAACTAGGTACACATACTGCTAACTATGAGGCGAACAACCGCGGTCATGAAATAAACACCTACCACTCACGCTACAGGAGACACGAAGTCGTAAACTACGATATTCTTGAATTACTGTAAAACCATGCGAGCCATCATCCTGCACCTCCTCCTAAAGTAGTGGACCGACTGCAACCAAACTCGGTACACATACTGCTTACTATCAGGCGAACAACCTCTGTCATGAATTAAACACCTACCACTCACGCTACAGGAGACACGAAGTCGTAAACTACGATATTCTTGAATTACTGCAAAACCATGCCAGACATCTTCCTGCACCTCCTCCTAAAGTTGTGGTCCGACTGCAACCAATCTTGGTACATATACTGCTTACTGTCAGGCGATCAACCGCTGTCATGAATTAAACACCTACCACTCACGCTACAGGAGACACGAAGTCGTAAACTACGATATTCTTGAATTACTGCAAAACCATGCGAGGCCACCTTCCTGCAGCTATTCCTAAAGTAGTGGACCGACTGCAACCAAACGTGGTACATATACTGCTTACCGTCAGGCGAACAACCGCTGTCATGAATTAAACACCTACCACTCACACTACAGGAGACACGAAGTCGTAAACTACGATATTCTTGAATTACTGCAAAACCATGTGAGCCATCTTCCTGCAACTCCTCCTCCAGTACTGGACCGACTGCAACCAAACTCGGTTCACATACTGCTTACTATCAGGCGAACAACCGCTGTCATGAGTTAAACACCTACCACTCACGCTACAGGAGACACCAAGTCGTGAACTACGATATTCTTGAATTACTGCATAAGCATTCGAGCTAACTTCCTGCACCTCCTCCTAAAGTAGTGGACCGCCTGCAACCAAACTCGGTACACATACTGCTTACTGTCAGGCGAACAACCGCTGTCATGAATTAAACACCAACCACTCAAACTACAGGGGACACGATTTCGTAAACTACGATATTCTTGAATTACTGCAAAACCATGTGAGCCATCTTCCTGCACCTCTTCCTTAAGTAGTGGACCGACTGCAACCAAACTCGGTACACATACTGCTCACTGTCAGGCGAACAACCGCTGTCATGCATTAAACACCCACCACTCACGCTACAGGAGACACGAAGTCGTAAACTACGATGTTCTTGAATTACTGCAAAATCATGCGAGCCATCTTATTGCACCTCCTCCTCCAGTAATGGACCGACTGCAACCAAACGCGGTACACATACTGCTTACTTTCAGGAGAACAACCGCTGTCATGAATTAAACACCTACCACTCACGCTACAGGAGACATGAAGTCGTAAACTACGATATCCTTGATTGACTGCAAAATCATGCGAGCCATCTTCCTGCACCTCCTCCTAAAGTAGTGGACCGACATCAACCAAACTAGGTACACATACTGCTTACTTTCAGGACAACAACCGCTGTCATGAATTAAACACCTACCACTCACGCTACAGGAGACATGAAGTCGTAAACTACGATATCCTTGAATGACTGCAAAACCATGTGAGCCATCTTCCTGCACCTCCACCTAAAGTAGTGGACCAACTTCAACCAAACTAGGTACACATACTGCTTACTTTCAGGAGAACAACCGCTGTCATGAATTAAACACCTACCACTCACGCTACAGGAGACATGAAGTCGTAAACTACGATATCCTTGAATGACTGCAAAACCATGCGAGCCATCTTCCTGCACCTCCACCTAAAGTAGTGGACCAACTTCAACCAAACTAGGTACACATACTGCTTACTTTCAGGAGAACAACCGCTGTCATGAATTAAACACCTACCACTCACACTAGAGGAGACACGAAGTCGTAAACTACGATATTCTTGAATTACTGCAAAACCATGCGAGCCATCTTCCTGCACCTCCTCCTAAAGTAGTGGACCGACTGTAACCAATCTCGGTACGCATACTGCTTACTATCTGGCGAACAACCGCTGTCATGAATTAAACATCTAGAACTCTCGCTACAAGGGACACGAAGTCGTAAACTACGATATTCTTGAATTACTGCAAAACCATGCGAGCCATATTCCAGCACCTCCTCCTAAAGTAGTTGACCGACTTCAACCAAACTCGGTACACATACTGCTTACTATCAGGCGAACAACCGCTGTCATGAATTAAACACCTACAACTCACGCTACAGGGGACACGAAGTCGTAAACTACGATATTCTTGAATTACTGCAAAACCATGCGAGCCATATTCCTGCACCTCCTCCTAAAGTAGTTGACCGATTGCAACCAAACTCGGTACACATACTGCTTACTATCAGGCGAACAACCGCTGTCATGAACAAAACACCTACCACTCACGCTACAGGACACACGAAGTCGTAAACTACGATAATCTTGAATTACTGCAAAACCATGTGAGCCATCTTCCTGCAACTCCTCCTCCAGTACTGGACCGACTGCAACCAAACTCGGTTCACATACTGCTTACTATCAGGCGAACAACCGCTGTCATGAGTTAAACACCTACCACTCACGCTACAGGAGACACGAAGTCGTGAACTACGATACTCTTGAATTACTGCAAAACCATGCGAGCCATCTTCCTGCACCTCCTATTCCAGTAGTGGACCGACTGCAACCAAACGCGGTACACATACTGCTTACTTTCAGGAGAACAACCGCTGTCATGAATTAAACACCTACCACTCACGCTACAGGAGACATGAAGTCGTAAACTACGATATCCTTGAATGACTGCAAAACCATGCCAGCCATCTTCCTGCACCTCCACCTAAAGTAGTGGACCGACTTCAACCAAACTAGGTACACATACTGCTTACTTTCAGGAGAACAACCGCTGTCATGAATTAAACACCTACCACTCACGCTACAGGAGACACGAAGTCGTAAACTACGATATTCTTGAATTACTGCAAAACCATGCGAGCCATCTTCCTGCACCTCCTCCTAAAGTAGTGGACCGACTGTAACCAATCTCGGTACGCATACTGCGTACTATCTGGCGAACAACCGCTGTCATGAATTAAACATCTAGAACTCTCGCTACAAGGGACACGAAGTCGTAAACTACGATATTCTTGAATTACTGCAAAACCATGCGAGCTATATTCCAGCACCTCCTCCTAAAGTAGTTGACCGACTGCAACCAAACTCGGTACACATACTGCTTACTATCAGGCGAACAACCGCTGTCATGAACTAAACACCTACAACTTACGCTACAGGAGACACGAAGTCGTAAACTACGATATTCTTGAATTACTCCAAAACCATGCGAGACATCTTCCTGCACCTCCTCCTGAAGTAGTGGACCGACTGCAACCAAACTCTGTACACATACTGCTTACTATCAGGCGAACAACCGCTGTCATGAATTAAACACCTACAACTCACGCTACAGGGGACACGAAGTCGTAAACTACGATATTCTTGAATTACTGCAAAACAATGCGAGCCATATTCCTGCACCTCCTCCTAAAGTAGTTGACCGATTGCAACCAAACTCGGTACACAAACTGCTTACTATCAGGCGAACAACCGCTGTCATGAACTAAACAGCTACCACTCACGCTACAGGACACACGAAGTCGTAAACTACGATAATCTTGAATTACTGCAAAACCATGTGAGCCATCTTCCTGCAACTCCTCCTCTAGTACTGGACCGACTGCAACCAAACTCGGTTCACATATTGCTTACTATCAGGCGAACAACCGCTGTCATGAGTTAAACACCTACGACTCACGCTACAGGAGACACGAAGTCGTGAACTACGATATTCTTGAATTACTGCAAAACCATGCGAGCCATCTTCCTGCACCTCCACCTAAAGTAGTGGACCGACTTCAACCAAACTAGGTACACATACTGCTTACTATCAGGAGAACAACCGCTGTCATGAATTAAACACCTACCACTCACGCTACAGGACACACGAATTCGTAAACTACGATATTCTTGAATTACCGCAAGACCATGCGAGACATCTTCCTGCACCTCCTCCTAAAGTAGTGGACCGACTGCAACCAAACTCGGTACACATACTGCTTACTATCAGGCGAACAACCGCTGTCATGAATTAAACACCTACCACTCACGCTACAGGAGACACGAAGTCGTAAACTACGATATTCTTGAATTACTGCAAATCCATGCGAAACATCTTCCTGCACCTCATCCTAAAGTAATAGACTGACTGCAACTAATCTTGGTACATATACTGCTTACTGTCAGGCGAAAAACCGCTGTGATGAATTAAACTCCTACCACTCACGCTACAGGAGACACGAAGTCGTAAACTACGATATTCTTGAATTACTGCAAAAACATGCGAGGCCACCTTCCTGCACCTATTCCTAAAGTAGTGGACCGACTGCAACCAACCTTGGTACATATACTGCTTACCGTGAGGCGAAAAACCGCTGTCATGAATTAAACACCTACCACTCACACTACAGGAGACACGAAGTCGTAAACTACGATATTCTTGAATTACTGCAAAACCATGTGAGCCATCTTCCTGCAACTCCTCCTCCAGTACTTTACCGACTGCAACCAAACTCGGTTCACATACTACTTACTATCAGGTGAACAACCGCTGTCATGAGTTACACACCTACCACTCACACTACAGGAGACACCAAGTCGTGAACTACGATATTCTTGAATTACTGCAAAACCATGCGAGCTATCTTCCTGCACCTCCTCCTAAAGTAGTAGACCGCCTGCAACCAAACTCGGTACACATACTGCTTACTGTCAGGCGGACAACCGCTGTCATGAATTAAACACCAACCACTCACGCTACAGGGGACACGAAGTCGTAAACTACGATATTCTTGAATTACTGCAAAACCATGCGAGCCATCTTCCTGTACCTCCTCGTAATGTAGTCTACCGACAGCAACCAATCTTGGTACACATACTGGTTACTATCAGGTGAACAACCGGTGTCATGAATTTAACAACTACCACTCACGCTAGAGGAGACACGAAGTCGTGAACTACGATATTCTTGAATTACTGCAAAACCATGCGAACTATCTTCCTGCACCTCCTCCTAAAGTAGTAGACGGCCTGCAACCAAACTCGGTACACATACTGCTTACTGTCAGGCGAACAACCGCTGTCATGAATTAAACACCTACCACTCACGCTACAGGAGACACGAAGTCGTAAACTACGGTATTCTTGAATTACTGCAAAACCATGCGAGCCATCTTCCTGCACCTCCTCCTCCAGTAGTGGACCGACTGCAATCAAACGCGGTACACATACTGCTTACTTTCAGGAGAACAACCGCTGTCATGAATTACACACCTACCACTCACGCTACAGGAGTCATGAAGTCGTAAACTACGATATCCTTGAATGACTGCAAAACCATGCGAGCCATCTTCCTGCACCTCGTCCTAAAGTAGTGGACCGACTTCAACCAAACTAGGTACACATACTGCTTACTTTCAGGAGAACAACCGCTGTCATGAATTAAACACCTACCACTCACGCTACAGGAGACATGAAGTCGTAAATTATGATATCCTTGAATTACTGCAAAACAATGCGAGCCATCTTCCTGCACCTCCTCCTAAAGTAGGGGACCGACATCAACCAAACTAGGTACACATACTGCTTACTATCAGGCGAACAACCGCGGTCATAATTTAAACACCTACCACTCACGCTACAGGAGACACGAAATCGTAAACTACGATATTCTTGAATTACTGCAAACACATGGGAGCAATCTTCCTGGAACTCCTCCTCCAGTAGTGGACCGACTGCTACCAAACTCGGTTCACATACTGCTTACTATCAGGCGAACAACCGCTGTCATGAATTAAACACCTACCACTCAAGCTACAGGAGACACGAAGTCGTGTACTACGATTTTCTTGAATTACTGCAAACCCATGCGAGATATCTTCCTGCACCTCCTCCTAAAGAAGTGGACCGCCTGCAACCAAACTCGGTACACATACTGCTTACTTTCAGGAGAACAACCGCTGTCATGAATTAAACACCTACCGCTCACGCTACAGGAGACACGAAGTCGTGAACTACGATATTCTTGAATTACTGCAAAACCATGCGAGCCATCTTCCTGCATCTCCTAGTAATGTAGTCTACCGACTGCAACCAAACTCGGTACACATACTGGTTACTATCAGGTAAACAACCGGTGTCATGAATTTAACACCTACCACTCACGCTAGAGGAGACACGAAGTCGTAAACTACGATATTCTTGAATTATTGCAAAACCATGCGAGCCATCTTCCTGCACCTCCTCCTAAAGTAGTGGACCGACTGTGACCAAATTCGGTAAACATACTGCTTACTATCTGGCGAACAACCGCTGTCATGAATTAAACACCTACAAGTCACGCTACAAGGGACACGAAGTCGTAAACTACGATATTCTTGAATAATTGCAAAACCATGCGAGCCATATTCCAGCACCTCCTCCTAAAGTAGTTGACCGACTGCAACCAAACTCGGTACACATACTGCTTACTATCAGGCGAACAACCGCTGTCATGAACTAAACACCTACCACTTACGCTACAGGAGACACGAAGTCGTAAACTACGATATTCTTGAATTACTGCAAAACCATGCGAGACATCTTCCTGCACCTCCTCCTAAAGTATTGGACCGACAGCAACCAATTTCGGTACACATACTGCTTACTATCAGGCGAACAACCGCGTCATGAATTAAACACCTACCACTCACGCTACAGGAGACACGAAGTCGTAAACTACGATACTCTTGAATTACTGCAAAACCATGCGAGCCATCTTCCTGCACCTCCTCCTAAAGAAGTGGACCGACTGCAACCAAACTCGGTACACATACTGCTTACTATCAGGCGAACAACCGATGTCATGAATTAAACACCTACCACTCACGCTACAGGAGACACGAAATCGTAAACTACGATATTCTTGAATTACTGCAAACACATGGGAGCAATCTTCCTGCAACTCCTCCTCCAGTAGTGGACCGACTGCTACCAAACTCGGTTCACATACTGCTTACTATCAGGCGAACAACCGCTGTCATGAATTAAACACCTACCACTCACGCTACAGGAGACACGAAGTCGTGTACTACGATTTTCTTGAATTACTGCAAAACATGCGAGATATCTTCCTGCACCTCCTCCTAAAGAAGTGGACCGCCTGCAACCAAACTCGGTACACATACTGCTTACTTTCAGGAGAACAACCGCTGTCATGAATGAAACAACTACCACTCACGCTACAGGAGACATGAAGTCGTAAACTACGATATTCTTGAATTACTGCAAAACCATTCGAGCCATCTTCCTGCACCTCCTCCTAAAGTAGTGGACCGACTTCAAGCAAACTAGGTACACATACTGCTTACTATGAGGCGAACAACCGCGGTAATGAATTAAACACCTACCACTCACGCTACAGGAGACACGAAGTCGTAAACTACGATATTCTTGAATTACTGTAAAACATTGCGTGCCATCATCCTGCACCTCCTCCTAAAGTAGTGGACCGACTGCAACCAAACTCGGTGCACATACTGCTTACTATCAGGCGATCAAACGCTGTCATGAATTAAACACCTACAACTCACGCTATAGGGGACACGAATTCGTAAACTACGATATTCTTGAATTACTGCAAAACCATGCGAGCCATATTCCTGCACCTCCTCCTAAAGTAGTTGACCGACTGCAACCAAACTCGGTACACATACTGCTTACTATCAGGCGAACAACCGCTGTCATGAACTAAACACCTACCACTCACGCTACAGGACACACGAAGTCGTAAACTACGATATTCTTGAATTACTGCAAAACCATGCGAGACATCTTCCTGCACCTCCTCCTAAAGTAGTGGACCGACTGCAACCAAACTCGGTACAAATACTGCTTACTATCAGGCGAACAACCGCTGTCATAAATTACACACCTACCACTCACGCTACCGGAGACACGAAGTCGTGAACTACGATATTCTTGAATTACTGCAAAACCATGCGAGCCATCTTCCTGCACCTCCTCGTAATGTAGTGGACCGACTGCAACCAAACTCGGTACACATACTGGTAACTATCAGGTGAACAACCGGTGTCATGAATTTAACTCCTACCACTCACGCTAGAGGAGATACGAAGTCATAAACTACGATATTCTTGAATTACTGCAAAACCATGCGAGCCATCTTCCTGCACCTCCTCCTAAAGTAGTGGACCGACTGCAACCAATCTTGGTACATATTCTGCTTACTGTCAGGCGAACAACCGGTGTCATGAATATAACACCTACCACTCACGCTACAGGAGACACGAAGTCGTAAACTACGATATTCTTGAATTATTGCAAACCATGCGAGCGATCTTCCTGCACCTCCTCCTAAAGTAGTGGACCGACAGCAACCAAACTCGGTACACATTCTGCCTACTATTAGGCGAACAACCGCTGTCATGATCTAAACACCTACCACTCACGTTACAGGAGACA
This sequence comes from Locusta migratoria, assembly GCA_026315105.1. Classification (NCBI taxonomy): domain Eukaryota; kingdom Metazoa; phylum Arthropoda; class Insecta; order Orthoptera; family Acrididae; genus Locusta; species Locusta migratoria. Next base: position 6,332,608 of record CM048752.1, on the reverse strand, counting down.
CGAAGTCGTAAACTACGATATTCTTGAATTAATGCAAAACCAAGTGAGCCATCTTCCTGCACCTCCTCCTCCAGTAGTGGACCGACTGCAACAAAACGCGGTACACATACTGCTTACTATCAGGCGAAAAACCGCTTTCATGAATTAAACACCTACCACTCACGCTACAGGAGACACGAAGTCGTAAACTACGATATTCTTGAATTACTGCAAAACCATGCGAGCCATCTTCCTGCACCTCCTCCTAAAGTAGTGGACCGATTGCAACCAAATTCGGTAGACATACTGCTTACTTTCACTTACCATCAGGCGAAAAACCGCTGTCATGAATTAAACACTTACCACGCTCGCTACAGGAGAGACGAAGTCGTAAACTACGATATTCTTGAATTACTGCAAACCCATGCGAGCGATCATCCTGCACCTCCCCCTAAAGTAATGGACCGACTGCAACCAAACTCGGTACACACACTGCTTACTACCAGGCGAACAACCGCTGTCATGAATTAAACACCTACCACTCACGCTACAGGACACACGAAGTCGTAAACTACGATATTCTTGAATTACTGCAAAAATATGCGAGCCATCTTCCTGCACCTCCTCCTAAAGTAGTGGACCGTCTGCAACCAAACTCGGTACACATACTGCTTACTGTCAGGCGAACAACCGCTGTCATGAATTAAACACCTACCACACACGCTACAGGAGACACGAAGACCTAAACTACGATATTCTTGAATTACTGCAAAACCATGCGAGCCATCTTCCTGCACCTCCTCCTAAAGTAGTGGACCGACTGAAACCAAACTCGGTACACATACTGCTAACTATAAGGCGAACAACCGCTGTCATGAATTAAACAACTACCACTCACGCTACAGGAGACACGAAGTCGTAAACAACAATATTCTTGAATTACTGTAAAACCATGCGAGCCATCTTCCTGCACCACCTCCTAAAGTAATGGACCGACTGCAACCAAACTCGGTACACATACTGCTTACTATCAGGCGAACAACCGATGTCATGAATTAAACACCTACCACTCACGGTACAGGAGACACGAAGTCGTAAACTACGATACTCTTGAATTACTGCAAAAGCATGCGAGCCATCTTCCTGCAACTCCTCCTAAAGTAGTGGACTGACTGCAACCAAACTCAGTACACATACTGCTTACTATCAGGCGAACAACCGCTGTCATGAAGTAAACACCTACCACACACGCTACAGGAGGCACGAAGTCGTAAACTACGATATTCTTGAATTACTGCAAAACAATGCGAGCCATCTTCCTTTAGTTCCTCGTCCATTAGTGTACCGACTGCAAACAAACTCGGTACATAATCTGCTTACTATCAGGCGAACAACCGCTGTCATGAATTAAACACCTACCACTCACGCTACAGGAGACACGAAGTCGTAAACTACGATGTTTTTGAATTACTGCAAAACCATGTGAGCCATTTTCCTGGACCTCCTCCTAAAGTAGTGGACTGACTGCAACCAAACTCAGTACACATACTGCTTACTATCAGGCGAACAACCGCTGTCATGAAGTAAACACCTACCACAAACGCTACAGGAGACACGAAGTCGTAAACTACGATATTCTTGAATTATTGCAAAACCATGCGAGCCATCTTCCTGCACCTCCTCCTAAAGTAGTGGATCGACTGCAACCAAACTCGGTACACATACTGCTTACTATCAGGCGAACCCCCGCTGTCATGAATTAAACTCCTACAACTCATGCTACAGGAGACACGAAGTCGTAAACTACGAAATTCTCGAATTACTACAAAACCATGCGAGCCATCTTCCTGCACCTCCTCCTCCAGTAGTGGACCGACTGCAACTACACTCGGTACACATACTGCTTACTATTAGGCGAAAAACCGCTGTCATGAACTAAACATCTACCACTCACGCTACAGGAGACATGAAATCGTAAACTACGATATTCTTGAATTACTGCAAAACCATGCGAGCCATCTTCCTGCACCTCCTAAAGTAGTGGACCGACTGCAACCAAACTCGGTACACATACTGCTTACTATCAGGCGAAAACCCGCTGTCATGAATTAAACACCTACCACTCACGCTACAGGAGACACAAAGTCGTAAACTACGATATTCTTGAACTACTGCAAAAACATGCGAGCCATCTTCCTGCACCTCCTCCTAAAGTAGTGGACCGACTGCAACCAAACTCGGTACACATACTGATTACTATCAGGCGAACAACGGCTGACATGAATCAAACACCTACCACTCACGCTACAGGAGACACGAAATCGTAAACTACGATATTCTTGAATTACTGTAAAACCATGCGAGCCATCTTCCTAAACCCCCACCTAAAGTAGTGGACCGACAGCAACCAAACTCGGTACACATTCTGCCTACTATTAGGCGAACAACCGCTGTCATGATCTAAACACCTACCACTCACGTTACAGGAGACACGAAGTCGTAAACTACGATATTCTTGAATTAATGCAAAACCAAGTGAGCCATCTTCCTGCACCTCCTCCTCCAGTAGTGGACCGACTGCAACAAAACGCGGTACACATACTGCTTACTATCATGCGAACAACCGCTTTCATGAATTAAACACCTACCACTCACGCTATAGGAGACACGAAATCGTAAACTACGATATTCTTGAATTACTGCAAAACCATGCGAGCCATCTTCCTGCACCTCCTCCTAAAGTAGTGGACCGATTGCAACCAAACTCGGTAGACATACTGCTTACTTTCACTTACCATCAGGCGAACAACCGCTGTCATGAATTAAACACTTACCACTCTCGCTACAGGAGAGACGAAGTCGTAAACTACGATATTCTTGAATTACTGCAAAAACATGCGAGCCATCTTCCTGCACCTCCTCCTAAAGAAGTGGACCGACTGCAACCACACTCGGTACACATACTGCTTACAGTCAGGCGAACAACCGCTGTCATGAATTAAACACCTACCACTCACGCTACAGGAGACACGAAGTCGTAAACTACGATATTCTTGAATTACTGCAAAACAATGCGAGCCATCTTCCTGCACCTCCTCCTCCAGTAGTGGACCGACTGCAACTAAACTCGGTACACATACTGCTTACTATTAGGCGAAAAACCGCTGTCAGGAACTAAACATCTACCACTCACGCTACAGGAGACACGAAATCGTAAACTACGATATTCTTGAATTACTGCAAAACCATGCGAGCCATCTTCCTGCACCTCCTAATGTAGTGGACCGACTGCAACCAAACTCGGTACACATACTGCTTACTATCAGGCGAAAACCCGCTGTCATGAGTTAAACACCTACCACTCACGCTACAGGAGACACGAAGTCGTAAACTACGATATTCTTGAACTACTGCAAAAAAATGCGAGCCATCTTCCTGCACCTCCTCCTAAAGTAGTGGACCGACTGCAAGCAAACTCGGTACACATACTGATTACTATCAGGCGAATAACGGCTGACATGAATCAAACACCTACCACTCACGCTACAGGAGACACGAAATCGTAAACTACGATATTCTTGAATTACTGCAAAACTATGCGAGCCATCTTCCTAAACCTCCTCCAAAAGTAGTGGATCGACTGCAACCAAACTCGGTACGCATACTGCTTATTTATCAGGCGAACAACCGCTGTCACGAATTAAATACCTACCACTCACGCTACAGGAGACACGAAGTCGTAAACTACGATATTCTTGAATTACTGCAAAACCATGCGAGCCATCTTCCTGCACCTCCTCCTAAAGTAGTGGACCGACTGCAACCAATCTTGGTACATATTCTGCTTACTGTCAGGCGAACAACCGGTGTCATGAATATAACACCTACCACTCACGCTACAGGAGACACGAAGTCGTAAACTACGATATTCTTGAATTATTGCAAACCATGCGAGCGATCTTCCTGCACCTCCTCCTAAAGTAGTGGACCGACAGCAACCAAACTCGGTACACATTCTGCCTACTATTAGGCGAACAACCGCTGTCATGATCTAAACACCTACCACTCACGTTACAGGAGACACGAAGTCGTAAACTACGATATTCTTGAATTAATGCAAAACCAAGTGAGCCATCTTCCTGCACCTCCTCCTCCAGTAGTGGACCGACTGCAACAAAACGCGGTACACATACTGCTTACTATCAGGCGAACAACCGCTTTCATGAATTAAACACCTACTACTCACGCTACAGGAGACACGAAGTCGTAAACTACGATATTCTTGAATTATTGCAAACCATGCGAGCGATCTTCCTGCACCTCCTCCTAAAGTAGTGGACCGACAGCAACCAAACTCGGTACACATTCTGCCTACTATTAGGCGAACAACCGCTGTCATGATCTAAACACCTACCACTCACGTTACAGGAGAGATGAAGTCGTAAACTACGATATTCTTGAATTACTGCAAACCCATGCGAGCGATCTTCCTGCACCTCCTCGTAAAGTAGTGGACCGATTGCAACCAAACTCGGTAGACATACTGCTTACTTTCACTTACCATCAGGCGAACAACCGCTGTCATGAATTAAACACTTACCACTCTCGCTACAGGAGAGATGAAGTCGTAAACTACGATATTCTTGAATTACTGCAAACCCATGCGAGCGATCTTCCTGCACCTCCCCCTAAAGTAATGGACCGACTGCAACCAAACTCGGTACACACACTGCTTACTACCAGGCGAACAACCGCTGTCATGAATTAAACACCTACCACTCACGCTACAGGAGACACGAAGTCGTAAACTACGAAATTCTCGAATTACTACAAAACCATGCGAGCCATCTTCCTGCACCTCCTCCTCCAGTAGTGGACCGACTGCAACTACACTCGGTACACATACTGCTTACTATTAGGCGAAAAACCGCTGTCATGAACTAAACATCTACCACTCACGCTACAGGAGACATGAAATCGTAAACTACGATATTCTTGAATTACTGCAAAACCATGCGAGCCATCTTCCTGCACCTCCTAAAGTAGTGGACCGACTGCAACCAAACTCGGTACACATACTGCTTACTATCAGGCGAAAACCCGCTGTCATGAATTAAACACCTACCACTCACGCTACAGGAGACACAAAGTCGTAAACTACGATATTCTTGAACTACTGCAAAAACATGCGAGCCATCTTCCTGCACCTCCTCCTAAAGTAGTGGACCGACTGCAACCAAACTCGGTACACATACTGATTACTATCAGGCGAACAACGGCTGACATGAATCAAACACCTACCACTCACGCTACAGGAGACACGAAATCGTAAACTACGATATTCTTGAATTACTGTAAAACCATGCGAGCCATCTTCCTAAACCCCCACCTAAAGTAGTGGACCGACAGCAACCAAACTCGGTACACATTCTGCCTACTATTAGGCGAACAACCGCTGTCATGATCTAAACACCTACCACTCACGTTACAGGAGACACGAAGTCGTAAACTACGATATTCTTGAATTAATGCAAAACCAAGTGAGCCATCTTCCTGCACCTCCTCCTCCAGTAGTGGACCGACTGCAACAAAACGCGGTACACATACTGCTTACTATCATGCGAACAACCGCTTTCATGAATTAAACACCTACCACTCACGCTATAGGAGACACGAAATCGTAAACTACGATATTCTTGAATTACTGCAAAACCATGCGAGCCATCTTCCTGCACCTCCTCCTAAAGTAGTGGACCGATTGCAACCAAACTCGGTAGACATACTGCTTACTTTCACTTACCATCAGGCGAACAACCGCTGTCATGAATTAAACACTTACCACTCTCGCTACAGGAGACACGAAGTCGTAAACTACGATATTCTTGAATTATTGCAAACCATGCGAGCGATCTTCCTGCACCTCCTCCTAAAGTAGTGGACCGACAGCAACCAAACTCGGTACACATTCTGCCTACTATTAGGCGAACAACCGCTGTCATGATCTAAACACCTACCACTCACGTTACAGGAGAGATGAAGTCGTAAACTACGATATTCTTGAATTACTGCAAACCCATGCGAGCGATCTTCCTGCACCTCCTCGTAAAGTAGTGGACCGATTGCAACCAAACTCGGTAGACATACTGCTTACTTTCACTTACCATCAGGCGAACAACCGCTGTCATGAATTAAACACTTACCACTCTCGCTACAGGAGAGATGAAGTCGTAAACTACGATATTCTTGGATTACTGCAAACCCATGCGAGCGATCTTCCTGCACCTCCCCCTAAAGTAATGGACCGACTGCAACCAAACTCGGTACACACACTGCTTACTACCAGGCGAACAACGGCTGACATGAATCAAACACCTACCACTCACGCTACAGGAGACACGAAATCGTAAACTACGATATTCTTGAATTACTGCAAAACCATGCGAGCCATCTTCCTAAACCTCCTCCAAAAGTAGTGAATCGACTGCAACCAAACTCGGTACGCATACTGCTTATTTATCAGGCGAGCAACCGCTGTCACGAATTAAACACCTTCCACTCACGCTACAGGAGACACGAAGTCGTAAACTACGATATTCTTGAATTACTGTAAAACCATGCGAGCCATCTTCCTGCACCACCTCCTAAAGTAATGGACCGACTGCAACCTAACTCGGTACACATACTACTTACTATCAGGCGAACAACCGATGTCATGAATTAAACACCTAACACTCACGCTACAGGGGACACGAAGTCGTAAACTACGATATTCTTGAATTACTGCAAAACCATGCGAGCCATCTTCCTGCACCTCCTCCTAAAGTAGTGGACCGACTGCAACCAAACTCGGTACACATACTGCTTACTATAAGGCGAACAACCGCTGTCATGAATTAAACAACTACCACTCACGCTACAGGAGACACGAAGTCGTAAACTACGATATTCTTGAATTACTGTAAAACCATGCGAGCCATCTTCCTGCACCACCTCCTAAAGTAATGGACCGACTGCAACCAAACTCGGTACACATACTACTTACTATCAGGCGAACAACCGATGTCATGAATTAAACACCTACCACTCACGCTACAGGAGACACGAAGTCGTAAACTACGATATTCTTGAATTACTGCAAAAGCATGCGAGCCATCTTCCTGCAACTCCTCCTAAAGTAGTGGACCGACTGCAACCAAACTCGGTACACATACTTCTTACTATCAGGCGAACAACCGATGTCATGAATTAAACACCAACCACACACGCTACAGGAGACACGAAGTCGTAAACTACGATATTCTTGAATTACTGCAAAACAATGCGAGCCATCTTCCTGCACCTCCTCCTAAGTAGTGGACCGACTGCAACTAAACTCGGTACACATACTGCTTACTATTAGGCGAAAAACCGCTGTCATGAACTAAACACCTACCACTCACGCTACAGGAGACACGAAATCGTAAACTACGATATTCTTGAATTACTACAAAAGCATGCGAGCCATCTTCCTGCACCTCCTAAAGTAGTGGACCGACTGCAACCAAACTCGGTACACATTCTGCCTTCTCTTAGGCGAACAACCGCTGTCATGATCTAAACACCTACCACTCACGTTACAGGAGACACGAAGTCGTAAACTACGATATTCTTGAATTAATGCAAAACCAAGTGAGCCATCTTCCTGCACCTCCTCCTCCAGTAGTGGACCGACTGCAACAAAACGCGGTACACATACAGCTTACTATCAGGAGAACAACCGCTTTCATGAATTAAACACCTACCACTCACGCTACAGGAGACACGAAGTCGTAAACTACGATATTCTTGAATTACTGCAAACCCATGCGAGCGATCTTCCTGCACCTCCCCCAAAAGTAATGGACCGACTGCAACCAAACTCGGTACACCCACTGCTTACTACCAGGCGAACAACCGCTGTCATGAAATAAACACCTACCACTCACGCTACAGGAGACACGAAGTCGTGAACTACGATATTCTTGAATTACTGCAAAACCATGCGAGCCATCTTCCTGCACCACCTCCTAAAGTAATGGACCGACTGCAACCAAACTCGGTACACATACTGCTTACTGTCAGGCGAACAACCGCTGTCATGAATTAAACACCTACCACTCACGCTACAGGAGACACGAAGTCGTAAACTACGATATTCTTGAATTACTGCAAAACCATGCGAGCCATCTTCCTGCACCTCCTCCTAAAGTAGTGGACCGACTGCAACCAAACTCGGTACACATACTGCTTACTATAAGGCGAACAACCGCTGTCATGAATTAAACAACTACCACTCACGCTACAGGAGACACGAAGTCGTAAACTACGATATTCTTGAATTACTGTAAAACCATGCGAGCCATCTTCCTGCACCACCTGGTAAAGTAATGGACCGACTGAAACCAAACTCGGTACACATACTGCTTACTATCAGGCGAACAACCGATGTCATGAATTAAACACCTACCACTCACGCTACAGGAGACACGAAGTCGTAAACTACGATATTCTTGAATTACTGCAAAAGCATGCGAGCCATCTTCCTGCAACTCCTCCTAAAGTAGTGCACCGACTGCAACCAAACTCGGTACACATACTTCTTACTATCAGGCGAACAACCGATGTCATGATTTAAACACCTACCACACACGCTACAGGAGACACGAAGTCGTAAACTACGATATTCTTGAATTATTGCAAAACAATGCGAGCCATCTTCCTTCACCTCCTCGTCCAGTAGTGGACCGACTGCAACCAAACTCGGTACACAAACTGCTTACTATCAGGTGAAAACCGGTGTCATGAATTTAACAGCTACCACTCACACTACAGGAGACACGAAGTCGTAAACTACGATATTCTTGAATAATTGCAAAACCATGCGAGCCATCTTCCTGCACCTCCTCCTAAAGTAGTGGACCGACTGCAACCAAACTCGGTACACATACTGCTTACTATCAGGCGAACCCCCGCTGTCATGAATTAAACTCCTACAACTCATGCTACAGGAGACACGAAGTCGTAAACTACGATATTCTCGAATTACTGCAAAACCATGCGAGCCATCTTCCTGCACCTCCTCCTCCAGTAGTGGACCGACTGCAACTAAACTCGGTACACATACTGCTTACTATTATGCGAAAAACCGCTGTCATGAACTAAACATCTACCACTCACGCTACAGGAGACACGAAATCGTAAACTACGATATTCTTGAATTACTGCAAAACCATGCGAGCCATCATCCTGCACCTCCTAAAGTAGTGGACCGACTGCAACCAAACTCGGTACACATACTGCTTACTATCAGGCGAAAACCCGCTGTCATGAATTAAACACCTACCACTCACGCTACAGGAGACACGAAGTCGTAAACTACGATATTCTTGAATTACTGCAAAAGCATGCGAGCCATCTTCCTGCAACTCCTCCTAAAGTAGTGGACCGACTGCAACCAAACTCGGTACACATACTTCTTACTATCAGGCGAACAACCGATGTCATGAATTAAACACCAACCACACACGCTACAGGAGACACGAAGTCGTAAACTACGATATTCTTGAATTACTGCAAAACAATGCGAGCCATCTTCCTGCACCTCCTCCTAAGTAGTGGACCGACTGCAACTAAACTCGGTACACATACTGCTTACTATTAGGCGAAAAACCGCTGTCATGAACTAAACACCTACCACTCACGCTACAGGAGACACGAAATCGTAAACTACGATATTCTTGAATTACTACAAAAGCATGCGAGCCATCTTCCTGCACCTCCTAAAGTAGTGGACCGACTGCAACCAAACTCGGTACACATTCTGCCTTCTATTAGGCGAACAACCGCTGTCATGATCTAAACACCTACCACTCACGTTACAGGAGACACGAAGTCGTAAACTACGATATTCTTGAATTAATGCAAAACCAAGTGAGCCATCTTCCTGCACCTCCTCCTCCAGTAGTGGACCGACTGCAACAAAACGCGGTACACATACAGCTTACTATCAGGAGAACAACCGCTTTCATGAATTAAACACCTACCACTCACGCTACAGGAGACACGAAGTCGTAAACTACGATATTCTTGAATTACTGCAAACCCATGCGAGCGATCTTCCTGCACCTCCCCCAAAAGTAATGGACCGACTGCAACCAAACTCGGTACACCCACTGCTTACTACCAGGCGAACAACCGCTGTCATGAAATAAACACCTACCACTCACGCTACAGGAGACACGAAGTCGTGAACTACGATATTCTTGAATTACTGCAAAACCATGCGAGCCATCTTCCTGCACCACCTCCTAAAGTAATGGACCGACTGCAACCAAACTCGGTACACATACTGCTTACTGTCAGGCGAACAACCGCTGTCATGAATTAAACACCTACCACTCACGCTACAGGAGACACGAAGTCGTAAACTACGATATTCTTGAATTACTGCAAAACCATGCGAGCCATCTTCCTGCACCTCCTCCTAAAGTAGTGGACCGACTGCAACCAAACTCGGTACACATACTGCTTACTATAAGGCGAACAACCGCTGTCATGAATTAAACAACTACCACTCACGCTACAGGAGACACGAAGTCGTAAACTACGATATTCTTGAATTACTGTAAAACCATGCGAGCCATCTTCCTGCACCACCTGGTAAAGTAATGGACCGACTGCAACCAAACTCGGTACACATACTGCTTACTATCAGGCGAACAACCGATGTCATGAATTAAACACCTACCACTCACGCTACAGGAGACACGAAGTCGTAAACTACGATATTCTTGAATTACTGCAAAAGCATGCGAGCCATCTTCCTGCAACTCCTCCTAAAGTAGTGCACCGACTGCAACCAAACTCGGTACACATACTTCTTACTATCAGGCGAACAACCGATGTCATGATTTAAACACCTACCACACACGCTACAGGAGACACGAAGTCGTAAACTACGATATTCTTGAATTATTGCAAAACAATGCGAGCCATCTTCCTTCACCTCCTCGTCCAGTAGTGGACCGACTGCAACCAAACTCTGTACACATACTGCTTACTATCAGGCGAACAACCGCTGTCATGAATTAAACACCTACCACTCACGCTACAGGAGACACGAAGTAGTGAACTACGATATTCTTGAATTACTGCAAAACCATGCGAGCCATCTTCCTGCACCTCCTCCTGAAGTAGTGGACCGACTGCAACCAAACTCGGTACACAAACTGCTTACTATCAGGTGAAAACCGGTGTCATGAATTTAACAGCTACCACTCACACTACAGGAGACACGAAGTCGTAAACTACGATATTCTTGAATAATTGCAAAACCATGCGAGCCATCTTCCTGCACCTCCTCCTAAAGTAGTGGACCGACTGCAACCAAACTCGGTACACATACTGCTTACTATCAGGCGAACCCCCGCTGTCATGAATTAAACTCCTACAACTCATGCTACAGGAGACACGACGTCGTAAACTACGATATTCTCGAATTACTGCAAAACCATGCGAGCCATCTTCCTGCACCTCCTCCTCCAGTAGTGGACCGACTGCAACTAAACTCGGTACACATACTGCTTACTATTATGCGAAAAACCGCTGTCATGAACTAAACATCTACCACTCACGCTACAGGAGACACGAAATCGTAAACTACGATATTCTTGAATTACTGCAAAACCATGCGAGCCATCATCCTGCACCTCCTAAAGTAGTGGACCGACTGCAACCAAACTCGGTACACATACTGCTTACTATCAGGCGAAAACCCGCTGTCATGAATTAAACACCTACCACTCACGCTACAGGAGACACGAAGTCGTAAACTACGATATTCTTGAATTACTGCAAAAGCATGCGAGCCATCTTCCTGCAACTCCTCCTAAAGTAGTGGACCGACTGCAACCAAACTCGGTACACATTCTGCCTTCTATTAGGCGAACAACCGCTGTCATGATCTAAACACCTACCACTCACGTTACAGGAGACACGAAGTCGTAAACTACGATATTCTTGAATTAATGCAAAACCAAGTGAGCCATCTTCCTGCACCTCCTCCTCCAGTAGTGGACCGACTGCAACAAAACGCGGTACACATACTGCTTACTATCAGGCGAACAACCGCTTTCATGAATTAAACACCTACCACTCACGCTACAGGAGACACGAAGTCGTAAACTACGATATTCTTGAATTACTGCAAAAGCATGCGAGCCATCTTCCTGCAACTCCTCCTAAAGTAGTGGACCGACTGCAACCAAACTCGGTACACATACTTCTTACTATCAGGCGAACAACCGATGTCATGAATTAAACACCAACCACACACGCTACAGGAGACACGAAGTCGTAAACTACGATATTCTTGAATTACTGCAAAACAATGCGAGCCATCTTCCTGCACCTCCTCCTAAGTAGTGGACCGACTGCAACTAAACTCGGTACACATACTGCTTACTATTAGGCGAAAAACCGCTGTCATGAACTAAACACCTACCACTCACGCTACAGGAGACACGAAATCGTAAACTACGATATTCTTGAATTACTACAAAAGCATGCGAGCCATCTTCCTGCAACTTCTAAAGTAGTGGACCGACTGCAACCAAACTCGGTACACATTCTGCCTTCTATTAGGCGAACAACCGCTGTCATGATCTAAACACCTACCACTCACGTTACAGGAGACACGAAGTCGTAAACTACGATATTCTTGAATTAATGCAAAACCAAGTGAGCCATCTTCCTGCACCTCCTCCTCCAGTAGTGGACCGACTTCAACAAAACGCGGTACACATACAGCTTACTATCAGGAGAACAACCGCTTTCATGAATTAAACACCTACCACTCACGCTACAGGAGACACGAAGTCGTAAACTACGATATTCTTGAATTACTGCAAACCCATGCGAGCGATCTTCCTGCACCTCCCCCAAAAGTAATGGACCGACTGCAACCAAACTCGGTACACCCACTGCTTACTACCAGGCGAACAACCGCTGTCATGAAATAAACACCTACCACTCACGCTACAGGAGACACGAAGTCGTGAACTACGATATTCTTGAATTACTGCAAAACCATGCGAGCCATCTTCCTGCACCACCTCCTAAAGTAATGGACCGACTGCAACCAAACTCGGTACACATACTGCTTACTGTCAGGCGAACAACCGCTGTCATGAATTAAACACCTACCACTCACGCTACAGGATACACGAAGTCGTAAACTACGATATTCTTGAATTACTGCAAAACCATGCGAGCCATCTTCCTGCACCTCCTCCTAAAGTAGTGGACCGACTGCAACCAAACTCGGTACACATACTGCTTACTATAAGGCGAACAACCGCTGTCATGAATTAAACAACTACCACTCACGCTACAGGAGACACGAAGTCGTAAACTACGATATTCTTGAATTACTGTAAAACCATGCGAGCCATCTTCCTGCACCACCTGGTAAAGTAATGGACCGACTGCAACCAAACTCGGTACACATACTGCTTACTATCAGGCGAACAACCGATGTCATGAATTAAACACCTACCACTCACGCTACAGGAGACACGAAGTCGTAAACTACGATATTCTTGAATTACTGCAAAAGCATGCGAGCCATCTTCCTGCAACTCCTCCTAAAGTAGTGCACCGACTGCAACCAAACTCGGTACACATACTTCTTACTATCAGGCGAACAACCGATGTCATGATTTAAACACCTACCACACACGCTACAGGAGACACGAAGTCGTAAACTACGATATTCTTGAATTATTGCAAAACAATGCGAGCCATCTTCCTTCACCTCCTCGTCCAGTAGTGGACCGACTGCAACCAAACTCTGTACACATACTGCTTACTATCAGGCGAACAACCGCTGTCATGAATTAAACACCTACCACTCACGCTACAGGAGACACGAAGTCGTAAACTACGATATTCTTGAATTACTGCAAAACCATGTGAGCCATTTTCCTGGACCTCCTCCTAAAGTAGTGGACCGACTGCAACCAATCTCAGTACACATACTGCTTACTATCAGGCGAACAACCGCTGTCATGAAGTAAACACCTACCACAAACGCTACAGGAGACACGAAGTAGTGAACTACGATATTCTTGAATTACTGCAAAACCATGCGAGCCATCTTCCTGCACCTCCTCCTGAAGTAGTGGACCGACTGCAACCAAACTCGGTACACAAACTGCTTACTATCAGGTGAAAACCGGTGTCATGAATTTAACAGCTACCACTCACACTACAGGAGACACGAAGTCGTAAACTACGATATTCTTGAATAATTGCAAAACCATGCGAGCCATCTTCCTGCACCTCCTCCTAAAGTAGTGGACCGACTGCAACCAAACTCGGTACACATACTGCTTACTATCAGGCGAACCCCCGCTGTCATGAATTAAACTCCTACAACTCATGCTACAGGAGACACGAAGTCGTAAACTACGATATTCTCGAATTACTGCAAAACCATGCGAGCCATCTTCCTGCACCTCCTCCTCCAGTAGTGGACCGACTGCAACTAAACTCGGTACACATACTGCTTACTATTATGCGAAAAACCGCTGTCATGAACTAAACATCTACCACTCACGCTACAGGAGACACGAAATCGTAAACTACGATATTCTTGAATTACTGCAAAACCATGCGAGCCATCATCCTGCACCTCCTAAAGTAGTGGACCGACTGCAACCAAACTCGGTACACATACTGCTTACTATCAGGCGAAAACCCGCTGTCATGAATTAAACACCTACCACTCACGCTACAGGAGACACGAAGTCGTAAACTACGATATTCTTGAATTACTGCAAAAGCATGCGAGCCATCTTCCTGCAACTCCTCCTAAAGTAGTGGACCGACTGCAACCAAACTCGGTACACATTCTGCCTTCTATTAGGCGAACAACCGCTGTCATGATCTAAACACCTACCACTCACGTTACAGGAGACACGAAGTCGTAAACTACGATATTCTTGAATTAATGCAAAACCAAGTGAGCCATCTTCCTGCACCTCCTCCTCCAGTAGTGGACCGACTGCAACAAAACGCGGTACACATACTGCTTACTATCAGGCGAACAACCGCTTTCATGAATTAAACACCTACCACTCACGCTACAGGAGACACGAAGTCGTAAACTACGATATTCTTGAATTACTGCAAAACCATGCGAGCCATCTTCCTGCACCTCCTCCTAAAGTAGTGGACCGATTGCAACCAAACTCGGTAGACATACTGCTTACTTTCACTTACCATCAGGCGAACAACCGCTGTCATGAATTAAACACTTACCACTCTCGCTACAGGAGAGACGAAGTCGTAAACTACGATATTCTTGAATTACTGCAAACCCATGCGAGCGATCTTCTTGACCTCCCCCTAAAGTAATGGACCGACTGCAACCAAACTCGGTACACACACTGCTTACTACCAGGCGAACAACCGCTGTCATGAATTAAACACCTACCACTCACGCTACAGGAGACCCGAAGTCGTAAACTACGATATTCTTGAATTACTGCAAAAACATGCGAGCTATCTTCCTGCACCTTCTCCTAAAGTAGTGGACCGACTGCAACCAAACTCGGGACACATACTGATTACTATAAGGCGAACAACGGCTGACATGAATCAAACACCTACCACTCACGCTACAGGAGACACGAAATCGTAAACTACGATATTCTTGAATTACTGCAAAACCATGCGAGCCATCTTCCTAAACCTCCTCCAAAAGTAGTGGATCGACTGCAACCAAACTCGATACGCATACTGCTTATTTATCAGGCGAACAACCGCTGTCACGAATTAAACACCTACCACTCACGCTACAGGAGACACGAAGTCGTAAACTACGATATTCTTGAATTACTGCAAAACCATGCCAGCCATCTTCCTGCACCTCCTCCTAAAGTAGTGGACCGACTGCAACCAAACTCGGTACACATACTGCTTACTGTCAGGCGAACAACCGCTGTCATGAATTAAACACCTACCACTCACGCTACAGGAGACACGAAGTCGTAAACTACGATATTCTTGAATTACTGCAAAACCATGCGAGCCATCTTCCTGCACCTCCTCCTAAAGTAGTGGACCGATTGCAACCAAACTCGGTAGACATACTGCTTACTTTCACTTACCATCAGGCGAACAACCGCTGTCATGAATTAAACACTTACCACTCTCGCTACAGGAGAGACGAAGTCGTAAACTACGATATTCTTGAATTACTGCAAACCCATGCGAGCGATCTTCCTGCACCTCCCCCTAAAGTAATGGACCGACTGCAACCAAACTCGGTACACACACTGCTTACTACCAGGCGAACAACCGCTGTCATGAATTAAACACCTACAACTCACGCTACAGGAGACCCGAAGTCGTAAACTACGATATTCTAGAATTACTGCAAAAACATGCGAGCCATCTTCCTGCACCTTCTCCTAAAGTAGTGGACCGACTGCAACCAAACTCGGGACACATACTGATTACTATAAGGCGAACAACGGCTGACATGAATCAAACACCTACCACTCACGCTACAGGAGACACGAAATCGTAAACTACGATATTCTTGAATTACTGCAAAACCATGCGAGCCATCTTCCTAAACCTCCTCCAAAAGTAGTGGACCGACTGCAACCAAACTCGGTACACATACTTCTTACTATCAGGCGAACAACCGATGTCATGAATTAAACACCTACCACACACGCTACAGGAGACACGAAGTCGTAAACTACGATATTCTTGAATTACTGCAAAACAATGCGAGCTATCTTCCTTCACCTCCTCGTCCAGTAGTGGACCGACTGCAACCAAACTCGGTACACATACTGCTTTCTATCAGGCGAACAACCGCTGTCATGAATTAAACACCTACCACTCACACTACAGGAGAGAAGAAGTCGTAAACTACGATATTCTTGAATTACTGCAAAACCATGTGAGCCATTTTCCTGGACCTCCTCCTAAAGTAGTGGACTGACTGCAACCAATCTCAGTACACATACTGCTTACTATCAGGCGAACAACCGCTGTCATGAAGTAAACACCTACCACAAACGCTACAGGAGACACGAAGTAGTGAACTACGATATTCTTGAATTACTGCAAAACCATGCGAGCCATCTTCCTGCACCTCCTCCTGAAGTAGTGGACCGACTGCAACCAAACTCGGTACACAAACTGCTTACTATCAGGTGAACAACCGGTGTCATGAATTTAACACCTAACACTCACACTACAGGAGACACGAAGTCGTAAACTACGATATTCTTGAATAATTGCAAAACCATGCGAGACATCTTCCTGCACCTCCTCCTAAAGTAGTGGACCGACTGCAACCAAACTCGGTACACATACTGCTTACTATCAGGCGAACCCCCGCTGTCATGAATTAAACTCCTACAACTCATGCTACAGGAGACACGAAGTCGTAAACTACGATATTCTCGAATTACTGCAAAACCATGCGAGCCATCTTCCTGCACCTCCTCCTCCAGTAGTGGACCGACTGCAACTAAACTCGGTACACATACTGCTTACTATTAGGCGAAAAACCGCTGTCATGAACTAAACATCTACCACTCACGCTACAGGAGACACGAAATCGTAAACTACGTTATTCTTGAATTACTGCAAAACCATGCGAGCCATCATCCTGCACCTCCTAAAGTAGTGGACCGACTGCAACCAAACTCGGTACACATACTGCTTACTATCAGGCGAAAACCCGCTGTCATGAATGAAACACCTACCACTCACGCTACAGGAGACACGAAGTCGTAAACTACGATATTCTTGAATTACTGCAAAACCATGCGAGCCATCTTCCTGCACCTCCTAAAGTAGTGGACCGACTGCAACCAAACTCGGTACACATTCTGCCTACTATTAGGCGAACAACCGCTGTCATGATCTAAACACCTACCACTCACGTTACAGGAGTCACGAAGTCGTAAACTACGATATTCTTGAATTAATGCAAAACCAAGTGAGCCATCTTCCTGCACCTCCTCCTCCAGTAGTGGACCGACTGCAACCAAACGCGGTACACATACTGCTTACTATCAGGCGAACAACCGCTGTCATGAATTAAACACCTACCACTCTCGCTACAGGAGAGACGAAGTCGTAAACTACGATATTCTTGAATTACTGCAAACCCATGCGAGCGATCTTCCTGCACCTCCCCCTAAAGTAATGGACCGACTGCAACCAAACTCGGTACACACACTGCTTACTACCAGGCGAACAACCGCTGTCATGAATTAAACACCTACCACTCACGCTACAGGAGACCCGAAGTCGTAAACTACGATATTCTTGAATTACTGCAAAAACATGCGAGCCATCTTCCTGCACCTTCTCCTAAAGTAGTGGACCGACTGCAACCAAACTCGGGACACATACTGATTACTATAAGGTGAACAACGGCTGACATGAATCAAACACCTACCACTCACGCTACAGGAGACACGAAATCGTAAACTACGATATTCTTGAATTACTGCAAAACCATTCGAGCCATCTTCCTAAACCTCCTCCAAAACTATTGGATCGACTGCAACCAAACTCGGTACGCATACTGCTTATTTATCAGGCGAACAACCGCTGTCACGAATTAAACACCTACCACTCACGCTACAGGAGACACGAAGTCGTAAACTACGATATTCTTGAATTACTGCAAAACCATGCGAGCCATCTTCCTGCACCTCCTCCTAAAGTAGTGGACCGACTGCAACCAAACTCGGTACACATACTGCTTACTGTCAGGCGAACAACCGCTGTCATGAATTAAACACCTACCACTCACGCTACAGGAGACACGAAGTCGTAAACTACGATATTCTTGAATTACTGCAAAACCATGCGAGCCATCTTCCTGCACCTCCTCCTAAAGTAGTGGACCGACTGCAACCAAACTCGGGACACATACTGCTTACTATAAGGCGAACAACCGCTGTCATGAATTAAACAACTACCACTCACGCTACAGGAGACACGAAGTCGTAAACTACGATATTCTTGAATTACTGCAAAACCATGTGAGCCATTTTCCTGGACCTCCTCCTAAAGTAGTGGACCGACTGCAACCAATCTCAGTACACATACTGCTTACTATCAGGCGAACAACCGCTGTCATGAAGTAAACACCTACCACAAACGCTACAGGAGACACGAAGTCGTGAACTACGATATTTTTGAATTACTGCAAAACCATGCGAGCCATCTTCCAGCACCTCCTCCTGAAGTAGTGGACCGACTGCAACCAAACTCGGTACACAAACTGCTTACTATCAGGTGAACAACCGGTGTCATGAATTTAACACCTACCACTCACACTACAGGAGACACGAAGTCGTAAACTACGATATTCTTGAATAATTGCAAAACCATGAGAGCCATCTTCCTGCCCCTCCTCCTAAAGTAGTGGACCGACTGCAACCAAACTCGGTACACATACTGCTTACTATCAGGCGAACCCCCGCTGTCATGAATTAAACTCCTACAACTCATGCTACAGGAGACACGAAGTCGTAAACTACGATATTCTCGAATTACTGCAAAACCATGCGAGCCATCTACCTGCACCTCCTCCTCCAGTAGTGGACCGACTGCAACTAAACTCGGTACACATACTGCTTACTATTAGGCGAAAAACCGCTGTCATGAACTAAACATCTACCACTCACGCTACAGGAGACACGAAATCGTAAACTACGATATTCTTGAATTACTGCAAAACCATGCGAGCCATCTTCCTGCACCTCCTAAAGTAGTGGACCGACTGCAACCAAACTCGGTACACATACTGCTTACTATCAGGCGAAAACCCGCTGTCATGAATTAAACACCTACCACTCACGCTACAGGAGACACGAAGTCGTAAACTACGATATTCTTGAATTACTGCAAAAACATGCGAGCCATCTTCCTGCACCTCCTCCTAAAGTAGTGGACCGACTGCAACCAAACTCGGTACACATACTGATTACTATCAGGCGAACAACGGCTGACATGAATCAAACACCTACCACTCACGCTACAGGAGACACGAAATCGTAAACTACGATATTCTTGAATTACTGCAAAACCATGCGAGCTATCTTCCTAAACCTCCTCCAAAAGTAGTGGATCGACTGCAACCAAACTCGGTACGCATACTGCTTATTTATCAGGCGAACAACCGCTGTCACGAATTAAACACCTACCACTCACGCTACAGGAGACACGAAGTCGTAAACTACGATATTCTTGAATTACTGCAAAACCATGCGAGCCATCTTCCTGCACCTCCTCCTAAAGTAGTGGACCGACTGCAACCAAACTCGGTACACATACTGCTTACTGTCAGGCGAACAACCGCTGTCATGAATTAAACACCTACCACTCACGCTACAGGAGACACGAAGTCGTAAACTACGATATTCTTGAATTACTGCAAAACCATGCGAGCCATCTTCCTGCACCTCCTCCTAAAGTAGTGGACCGACTGCAACCAAACTCGGTACACATACTGCTTACTATAAGGCGAACAAACGCTGTCATGAATTAAACACCTACCACTCACGCTACAGGAGACACGAAGTCGTAAACTACGATATTCTTGAATTACTGCAAAACCATGTGAGCCATTTTCCTGGACCTCCTCCTAAAGTAGTGGACCGACTGCAACCAATCTCAGTACACATACTGCTTACTATCAGGCGAACAACCGCTGTAATGAAGTAAACACCTACCACAAACGCTACAGGAGACACGAAGTCGTGAACTACGATATTCTTGAATTACTGCAAAACCATGCGAGCCATCTTCCTGCACCTCCTCCTGAAGTAGTGGACCGACTGCAACCAAACTCGGTACACATACTGCTTACTATCAGGTGAACAACCGGTGTCATGAATTTAACACCTCCCACTCACAATACAGGAGGCACGAAGTCGTAAACTACGATATTCTTGAATAATTGCAAAACCATGCGAGCCATCTTCCTGCACCTCCTAAAGTAGTGGACCGACTGCAACCAAACTCGCTACACATACTGCTTACTATCAGGCGAAAACCCGCTGTCATGAATTAAACACCTACCACTCATGCTACAGGAGACACGAAGTCGTAAACTACGATATTCTTGAATTACTGCAAAACCATGCGAGCCATCTTCCTAAACCTCCTCCAAAAGTAGTGGATCGACTGCAACCAAACTCGGTACGCATACTGCTTATTTATCAGGCGAACAACCGCTGTCACGAATTAAACACCTACCACTCACGCTACAGGAGACACGAAGTCGTAAACTACGATATTCTTGAATTACTGCAAAACCATGCGAGCCATCTTCCTGAACCTCCTCCTAAAGTGGTGGACCGACTGCAACCAAACTCGGTACACATACTGCTTACTATCAGGCGAACAACCGCTGTAATGAATTAAATACCTACCACTCACGCTACAGGAGACACGAAGTCGTAAACTACGATATTCTTGAATTACTGCAAAACCATGCGAGCCATCTTCCTGCATCCCCCACCCCCTAAAGTAGTGGACCAACTGCAACCAAACTAGGTACACATACTGCTTACTATCAGGCGAACAACCGATGTCATGAATTAAACACCTACCACTCACGCTACAGGAGACACGAAGTCGTAAACTACGATATTCTTGAATTACTGCAAAAGCATGCGTGCCATCTTCCTGCAACTCCTCCTAAAGTAGTGGACCGACTGCAACCAAACTCGGTACACATACTTCTTACTATCTGGCGAACAACCGATGTCATGAATTAAACACCTACCACACACGCTACAGGAGACACGAAGTCGTAAACTACGATATTCTTGAATTACTGCAAAACAATGCGAGCCATCTTCCTTCACCTCCTCGTACAGTAGTGGACCGACTGCAACCAAACTCGGTACACGTACTGCTTACTATCAGGCGAACAACCGCTGTCATGAATTAAACACCTACCACTCACGCTACAGGAGACACGAAGTCGTAAACTACGATATTCTTGAATTACTGCAAAACCATGCGAGCCATCTTCCTGCACCCCCCCCCCTAAAGTAGTGGACCAACTGCAACCAAACTCGGTACACATACTGCTTACTATCAGGCGAACAACCGATGTCATGAATTAAACACCTACCACTCACGCTACAGGAGACACGAAGTCGTATACTACGATATTCTTGAATTACTGCAAAAGCATGAGAGCCATCTTCCTGCAACTCCTCCTAAAGTAGTGGACCGACTGCAACCAAACTCGGTACACATACTGCTTACTATCAGGCGAAAACCCGCTGTCATGAATTAAACACCTACCACTCACGCTACAGGAGACACGAAGTCGTAAACTACGATATTCTTGAATTACTGCAAATACATGCGAGCCATCTTCCTGCACCTCCTCCTAAAGTATTGGACCGACTGCAACCAAACTCGGTACACATACTGATTACTATAAGGCGAACAACGGCTGACATGAATCAAACACCTACCACTCACGCTACAGGAGACACGAAATCGTAAACTACGATATTCTTGAATTACTGCAAATCCATGCGACCCATCTTCCTAAACCTCCTCCAAAAGTAGTGGATCGACTGCAACCAAACTCGGTACGCATACTGCTTATTTATCAGGCGAACAACCGCTGTCACGAATTAAACACCTACCACTCATGCTACAGGAGACACGATGTCGTAAACTACGATATTCTTGAATTACTGCAAAACCATGCGGGCCATCTTCCTGCACCTCCTCCTAAAGTAGTGGACCGACTGCAACCAAACTCGGTACACATACTGCTTACTGTCAGGCGAACAACCGCTATCATGAATTAAACACCTACCACTCACGCTACAGGAGACACGAAGTCGTAAACTACGATATTCTTGAATTACTGCAAAACCATGCGAGCCATCTTCCTGCACCTCCTCCTAAAGTAGTGGACCGACTGCAACCAAACTCGGTACACATACTGCTTACTATCAGGCGAACCCCCGCTGTCATGAATTAAACTCCTACAACTCATGCTACAGGAGACACGAAGTCGTAAACTACGATATTCTCGAATTACTGCAAAACCATGCGAGCCATCTTCCTGCACCTCCTCCTCCAGTAGTGGACCGACTGCAACTACACTCGGTACACATACTGCTTACTATTAGGCGAAAAACCGCTGTCATAAACTAAACATCTACCACTCACGCTACAGGAGACACGAAATCGTAAACTACGATATTCTTGAATTACTGCAAAACCATGCGAGCCATCTTCCTGCACCTCCTAAAGTAGTGGACCGACTGCAACCAAACTCGGTACACATACTGCTTACTATCAGGCGAAATCCCGCTGTCATGAATTAAACACCTACCACTCATGCTACAGGAGACACGAAGTCGTAAACTACGATATTCTTGAATTACTGCAAAAACATGCGAGCCGTCTTCCTGCACCTCCTCCTAAAGTAGTGGACCGACTTCAACCAAACTCGGTACACATACTGATTACTATCAGGCGAACAACGGCTGACATGAATCAAACACCTACCACTCACGCTACAGGAGACACGAAATCGTAAACTACGATATTCTTGAATTACTGCAAAACCATGTGAGCCATCTTCCTAAACCTCCTCCAAAAGTAGTGGATCGACTGCAACCAAACTCGGTACGCATACTGCTTATTTATCAGGCGAACAACCGCTGTCACGAATTAAACACCTACCACTCACGCTACAGGAGACACGAAGTCGTAAACTACGATATTCTTGAATTACTGCAAAACAATGCGAGCCATCTTCCTGCACCTCCTCCTAAAGTAGTGGACCGACTGCAACCAAACTCGGTACACATACTGCTTACTGTCAGGCGAACAACCGCTGTCATGAATTAAACACCTACCACTCACGCTACAGGAGACACGAAGTCGTAAACTACGATATTCTTGAATTACTGCAAAACCATGCGCGCCATATTCCTGCACCTCCTCCTAAAGTAGTGGACCGACTGCAACCTAACTCGGTACACATACTGCTTACTATAAGGCGAACAACCGCTGTCATGAATTAAACAACTACCACTCACGCTACAGGAGACACGAAGTCGTAAACTACGATATTCTTGAATTACTGCAAAATCATGCGAGCCATCTTCCTGCACCCCCCCCCCCTAAAGTAGTGGACCAACTGCAACCAAACTCGGTACACATACTGCTTACTATCAGGCGAACAACCGATGTCATGAATTAAACACCTACCACTCACGCTACAGGAGACACGAAGTCGTAAACTACGATATTCTTGTATTACTGCAAAAGCATGCGAGCCATCTTCCTGCAACTCCTCCTAAAGTAGTTGACCGACTGCAACCAAACTCGGTACACATACCTCTTACTATCAGGCGAACAAATGATGTCATGAATTAAACACCTACCACACACGCTACAGGAGACACGAAGTCGTAAACTACGATATTCTTGAATTACTGCAAAACAATGCGAGCCATCTTCCTTCACCTCCTCGTCCAGTAGTGGACCGACTGCAACCAAACTCGGTACACATACTGCTTACTATCAGGCGAACAACCGCTGTCATGAATTAAACACCTACCACTCACGCTACAGGAGACACGAAGTCGTAAACTACGATATTCTTGAATTACTGCAAAACCATGCGAGCCATCTTCCTGCACCCCCCCCCCCCCCTAAAGTAGTGGACCAACTGCAACCAATCTCGGTACACATACTGCTTACTATCAGGCGAACAACCGATGTCATGAATTAAACACCTACCACTCACGCTACAGGAGACACGAAGTCGTAAACTACGATATTCTTGAATTACTGCAAAAGCATGCGAGCCACCTTCCTGCAACTCCTCCTAAAGTAGTGGACCGACTGCAACCAAACTCGGTACACATACTGCTTACTATCAGGCGAAAACCCGCTGTCATGAATTAAACATCTACCACTCACGCTACAGGAGACACGAAGTCGTAAACTACGATATTCTTGAATTACTGCAAAAACATGCGAGCCATCTTCCTGCACCTCCTCCTAAAGTAGTGGACCGACTGCAACCAAACTCGGTACACATACTGATTACTATCAGGCGAACAACGGCTGACATGAATCAAATACCTACCACTCACGCTACAGGAGACACGAAATAGTAAACTACGATATTCTTGAATTACTGCAAAATAATGCGAGCAATCTTCCTTCACCTCCTCGTCCAGTAGTGGACCGACTGCAACCAAACTCGGTACACATACTGCTTACTATCAGGCGAACAACCGCTGTCATGAATTAAACAACTACCACTCACGCTACAGGAGACACGAAGTCGTAAACTACGATATTCTTGAATTACTGTAAAACCATGCGAGCCATCTTCCTGCACCACCTCCTAAAGTAATGGACCGACTGCAACCAAACTCGGTACACATACTGCTTACTATCAGGCGAACAACCGCTGTCATGAATTAAATACCTACCACTCACGCTACAGGAGACACGAAGTCGTAAACTACGATATTCTTGAATTACTGCAAAAAAATGCGAGCCATCTTCCTGCACCTCCTCCTAAAGTAGTGGACCGACTGCAACCAAACTCGGTACACATACTGCTTACTATCAGGCGAACCCCCGCTGTCATGAATTAAACTCCTACAACTCATGCTACAGGAGACACGAAGTCGTAAACTACGATATTCTCGAATTACTGCAAAACCATGCGAGCCATCTTCCTGCACCTCCTCCTCCAGTAGTGGACCGACTGCAACTACACTCGGTACACATACTGCTTACTATTAGGCGAAAAACCGCTGTCATAAACTAAACATCTACCACTCACGCTACAGGAGACACGAAATCGTAAACTACGATATTCTTGAATTACTGCAAAACCATGCGAGCCATCTTCCTGCACCTCCTAAAGTAGTGGACCGACTGCAACCAAACTCGGTACACATACTGCTTACTATCAGGCGAAAACCCGCTGTCATGAATTAAACACCTACCACTCATGCTACAGGAGACACGAAGTCGTAAACTACGATATTCTTGAATTACTGCAAAAACATGCGAGCCATCTTCCTGCACCTCCTCCTAAAGTAGTGGACCGACTTCAGCCAAACTCGGTACACATACTGATTACTATCAGGCGAACAACGGCTGACATGAATCATACACCTACCACTCACGCTACAGGAGACACGAAATCGTAAACTACGATATTCTTGGATTACTGCAAAACCATGCGAGCCATCTTCCTAAACCTCCTCCAAAAGTAGTGGATCGACTGCAACCAAACTCGGTACGCATACTGCTTATTTATCAGGCGAACAACCGCTGTCACGAATTAAACACCTACCACTCACGCTACAGGAGACACGATGTCGTAAACTACGATATTCTTGAATTACTGCAAAACCATGCGAGCCATCTTCCTGCACCTCCTCCTAAAGTAGTGGACCGACTGCAACCAAACTCGGTACACATACTGTTTACTGTCAGGCGAACAACCGCTGTCATGAATTAAACACCTACCACTCACGCTACAGGAGACACGAAGTCGTAAACTACGATATTCTTGAATTACTGCAAAACCATGCGAGCCATCTTCCTGCACCTCCTCCTAAAGTAGTGGACCGACTGCAACCAAACTCGGTACACATACTGCTTACTATAAGGCGAACAACCGCTGTCATGAATTAAACAACTACCACTCACGCTACAGGAGACACGAAGTCGTAAACTACGATATTCTTGAATTACTGTAAAACCATGCGAGCCATCTTCCTGCACCACCTCCTAAAGTAATGGACCGACTGCAACCAAACTCGGTACACATACTGCTTACTATCAGGCGAACAACCGCTGTCATGAATTAAATACCTACCACTCACGCTACAGGAGACACGAAGTCGTAAACTACGATATTCTTGAATTACTGCAAAAGCATGCGAGCCACCTTCCTGCAACTCCTCCTAAAGTAGTGGACCGACTGCAACCAAACTCGGTACACATACTGCTTACTATCAGGCGAAAACCCGCTGTCATGAATTAAACATCTACCACTCACGCTACAGGAGACACGAAGTCGTAAACTACGATATTCTTGAATTACTGCAAAAACATGCGAGCCATCTTCCTGCACCTCCTCCTAAAGTAGTGGACCGACTGCAACCAAACTCGGTACACATACTGATTACTATCAGGCGAACAACGGCTGACATGAATCAAATACCTACCACTCACGCTACAGGAGACACGAAATAGTAAACTACGATATTCTTGAATTACTGCAAAATAATGCGAGCAATCTTCCTTCACCTCCTCGTCCAGTAGTGGACCGACTGCAACCAAACTCGGTACACATACTGCTTACTATCAGGCGAACAACCGCTGTCATGAATTAAACAACTACCACTCACGCTACAGGAGACACGAAGTCGTAAACTACGATATTCTTGAATTACTGTAAAACCATGCGAGCCATCTTCCTGCACCACCTCCTAAAGTAATGGACCGACTGCAACCAAACTCGGTACACATACTGCTTACTATCAGGCGAACAACCGCTGTCATGAATTAAATACCTACCACTCACGCTACAGGAGACACGAAGTCGTAAACTACGATATTCTTGAATTACTGCAAAAAAATGCGAGCCATCTTCCTGCACCTCCTCCTAAAGTAGTGGACCGACTGCAACCAAACTCGGTACACATACTGCTTACTATCAGGCGAACCCCCGCTGTCATGAATTAAACTCCTACAACTCATGCTACAGGAGACACGAAGTCGTAAACTACGATATTCTCGAATTACTGCAAAACCATGCGAGCCATCTTCCTGCACCTCCTCCTCCAGTAGTGGACCGACTGCAACTACACTCGGTACACATACTGCTTACTATTAGGCGAAAAACCGCTGTCATAAACTAAACATCTACCACTCACGCTACAGGAGACACGAAATCGTAAACTACGATATTCTTGAATTACTGCAAAACCATGCGAGCCATCTTCCTGCACCTCCTAAAGTAGTGGACCGACTGCAACCAAACTCGGTACACATACTGCTTACTATCAGGCGAAAACCCGCTGTCATGAATTAAACACCTACCACTCATGCTACAGGAGACACGAAGTCGTAAACTACGATATTCTTGAATTACTGCAAAAACATGCGAGCCATCTTCCTGCACCTCCTCCTAAAGTAGTGGACCGACTTCAGCCAAACTCGGTACACATACTGATTACTATCAGGCGAACAACGGCTGACATGAATCATACACCTACCACTCACGCTACAGGAGACACGAAATCGTAAACTACGATATTCTTGAATTACTGCAAAACCATGCGAGCCATCTTCCTAAACCTCCTCCAAAAGTAGTGGATCGACTGCAACCAAACTCGGTACGCATACTGCTTATTTATCAGGCGAACAACCGCTGTCACGAATTAAACACCTACCACTCACGCTACAGGAGACACGATGTCGTAAACTACGATATTCTTGAATTACTGCAAAACCATGCGAGCCATCTTCCTGCACCTCCTCCTAAAGTAGTGGACCGACTGCAACCAAACTCGGTACACATACTGTTTACTGTCAGGCGAACAACCGCTGTCATGAATTAAACACCTACCACTCACGCTACAGGAGACACGAAGTCGTAAACTACGATATTCTTGAATTACTGCAAAACCATGCGAGCCATCTTCCTGCACCTCCTCCTAAAGTAGTGGACCGACTGCAACCAAACTCGGTACACATACTGCTTACTATAAGGCGAACAACCGCTGTCATGAATTAAACAACTACCACTCACGCTACAGGAGACACGAAGTCGTAAACTACGATATTCTTGAATTACTGTAAAACCATGCGAGCCATCTTCCTGCACCACCTCCTAAAGTAATGGACCGACTGCAACCAAACTCGGTACACATACTGCTTACTATCAGGCGAACAACCGCTGTCATGAATTAAATACCTACCACTCACGCTACAGGAGACACGAAGTCCTAAACTACGATATTCTTGAATTACTGCAAAAACATGCGAGCCATCTTCCTGCACCTCCTCCTAAAGTAGTGGACCGACTGCAACCAAACTCGGTACACATACTGATTACTATCAGGCGAACAACGGCTGACATGAATCAAATACCTACCACTCACGCTACAGGAGACACGAAATCGTAAACTACGATATTCTTGAATTACTGCAAAACCATGCGAGCCATCTTCCTAAACCTCCTCCAAAAGTAGTGGATCGACTGCAACCAAACTCGGTACGCATACTGCTTATTTATCAGGCGAACAACCGCTGTCACGAATTAAACACCTACCACTCACGCTACAGGAGACACGAAGTCGTAAACTACGATATTCTTGAATTACTGCAAAACCATGCGAGCCATCTTCCTGCACCTCCTCCTAAAGTAGTGGACCGACTGCAACCAAACTCGGTACACATACTGCTTACTGTCAGGCGAACAACCGCTGTCATGAATTAAACACCAACCACTCACGCTACAGGAGACACGAAGTCGTAAACTACGATATTCTTGAATTACTGCAAAACCATGCGAGCCATCTTCCTGCACCTCCTCCTAAAGTATTGGACCGACTGCAACCAAACTCGGTACACATACTGCTTACTATAAGGCGAACAACCGCTGTCATGAATTAAACAACTACCACTCACGCTACAGGAGACACGAAGTCGTAAACTACGATATTCTTGAATTACTGTAAAACCATGCGAGCCATCTTCCTGCACCACCTCCTAAAGTAATGGACCGACTGCAACCAAACTCGGTACACATACTGCTTACTATCAGGCGAACAACCGCTGTCATGAATTAAATACCTACCACTCACGCTACAGGAGACACGAAGTCGTAAACTACGATATTCTTGAATTACTGCAAAACCATGCGAGCCATCTTCCTGCACCCCCCCCCCCCCCTAAAGTAGTGGACCAACTGCAACCAAACTCGGTACACATACAGCTTACTATCAGGCGAACAACCGATGTCATGAATTAAACACCTACCACTCACGCTACAGGAGACACGAAGTCGTAAACTACGATATTCTTGAATTACTGCAAAAGCATGCGAGCCATCTTCCTGCAACTCCTCCTAAAGTAGTGGGCCGACTGCAACCAAACTCGGTACACATACTTCTTACTATCAGGCGAACAACCGATGTCATGAATTAAACACCTACCAATCACGCTGCAGGAGACACGAAGTCGTAAACTACGATATTCTTGAATTACTGCAAAACAATGCGAGCCATCTTCCTTCACCTCCTCGTCCAGTAGTGGACCGACTGCAACCAAACTCGGTACACATACTGCTTACTATCAGGCGAACAACCGCTGTCATGAATTAAACACCTACCACTCACGCTACAGGAGACACGAAGTCGTAAACTACGATATTCTTGAATTACTGCAAAACCATGTGAGCAATTTTCCTGGACCTCCTCCTAAAGTAGTGGACCGACTGCAACCAAACTCAGTACACATACTGCTTACTATCAGGCGAACAACCGCTGTCATGAAGTAAACACCTACCACAAACGCTACAGGAGACACGAAGTCGTGAACTACGATATTCTTGAATTACTGCAAAACCATGCGAGCCATCTTCCTGCACCTCCTCCTGAAGTAGTGGGCCGACTGCAACCAAACTCGGTACACATACTGCTTACTATCAGGTGAACAACCGGTGTCATGAATTTAACACCTACCACTCACACTACAGGAGACACGAAGTCGTAAACTACGATATTCTTGAATAATTGCAAAACCATGCGAGCCATCTTCCTGCACCTCCTCCTAAAGTAGTGGACCGACTGCAACCAAACTCGGTACACATACTGCTTACTATCAGGCGAACCTCCGCTGTCATGAATTAAACTCCTACAACTCATGCTACAGGAGACACGAAGTCGTAAACTACGATATTCTCGAATTACTGCAAAACCATGCGAGCCATCTTCCTGCACCTCCTCCTCCAGTAGTGGACCGACTGCAACTAAACTCGGTACACATACTGCTTACTATTAGGCGAAAAACCGCTGTCATGAACTAAACATCTACCACTCACGCTACAGGAGACACGAAATCGTAAACTACGATATTCTTGAATTACTGCAAAACCATGCGAGCCATCTTCCTGCACCTCCTAAAGTAGTGGATCGACTGCAACCAAACTCGGTACACATACTGCTTACTATCAGGCGAAAACCCGCTGTCATGAATTAAACACCTACCACTCACGCTACAGGAGACACGAAGTCGTAAACTACGATATTCTTGAATTACTGCAAAACCATGCGAGCCATCTTCCTGAACCTCCTCCTAAAGTAGTGGACCGACTGCAACCAAACTCGGTACACATACTGCTTACTGTCAGGTGAACAACCGCTGTCATGAATTAAACCCCTACCACTCACGCTACAGGAGACACGAAGTCGTAAACTACGATATTCTTGAATTACTGCGAAACCATGCGAGCCATCTTCCTGCACCTCCTCCTAAAGTAGTGGACCGACTGCAACCAAACTCGGTACACATACTGCTTTCTATCAGGGGAACAACCGCTGTCATGAATTAAACACCACTCACGCTACAGGAGACATGAAGTCGTAAACTAAGATATTCTTCCCCCCCAGGGGCCCAAAACTCTTTTGTGGGTACGTGTGTGGCGCGCACGGGTCCCTGAGCCATTGCGGCCTTCCTTTCTTTTTCCCAGGCCGCTTTTCCTCACCCCGGTTCCCTCCCTTCCTTATCCTTTTTCCCACCCTACCCTTCTGCAACCCCGTCTCTAGGTGTTCTCGTGTTGATGGCCCGGCTATTCCCATGGTACTGTTGGTTTGGCAATTGTGTCTATGTTTGCCGTGTTCACAGTTTTCGGCCCAGTTAGGTCCCCATTGTGGTTTGACCTCCAACAAAATTTTCTGATTAAGTGTGAGCCATTTGGGAAGAACTCCCAACCCAGCCCCTACGGCGCGGATTCCTACCCTTTCCTTCGACATCCCTTCCTCGCCGTAGCCCCCTCCCCCGCTAGGTCACCAGCACGGTAGCCAGTCCGTGTGGTGGGGCTGTTATGTACCCTTATGGTTCAGCCCCCTGAATTGCACAGGGATCACACTGCCGATGCCTGAGCTGTGACCTCCTCATGAATGCCAAGGAGTCGATGCTTGCCTTTGCGGGGCATCAGGACTCCCGGCAACAGTCATCCTGCCAGGTGGCTTTGCTGTGGCTGGGTGGCGCCCTTGAGGAGAGCCCCTGTTTCGGAGTGGGTGGCATCGGGGCGGAAATTCCGCAATGAAGAGGAGACAAGCCTCAGAAAATCCTGGCTCTAAGTCAGGTGTCTCGAAGGTTGGAAGATTCAATTTTACTAGATACGACCCCAAATCGTTTCCTTCCCTAACTCAATCTTGGGGGGAACGAGGGTCCACAAAGCAGGCTGAGACTTATTCACCTAGATACTTAGTGTGTACCAGACAGGATGGGGACTCTTTCCAGGCAACTAAGCCTTCCTTGTTCGTCGAACACCTCGAAGAAAGGTTTGGCGAAGTTGCCGGAATGTCGAAACTACGCGACGGTTCGGTCCTAATACAGGCGGAGTCCCTTGCTCAATCACAGAGCCTCTTAAAATGTGATCATTTAGGTGAAATTCCTGTCACAGTAACGCCCCACAAGTCCTTAAATAGGGTACAGGAGGTGATATACCATCGTGACCTTTTGCTACAGATGGATGATGAGTTACGCGAGCACCTACAACGACGCGGAATCCATTTTGTCCGGCGCGTATTTAGAGGACCCAAGGATAATAGCGTGGCCACTGGCGCATTTGTCTTGGCCTTTGAGGGTGACAATCTGCCCGAAAAGGTCAAGGTCATGATGTATCGCTGTGACGTCCAGCCATACATACCCCCTCCAATGCGATGTTTCAAGTGTTGACGTTTCGGACACATGTCCTCTCGTTGCAACGCTGCTGCAACCTGTCGGGACTGTGGCCGTCCTTCACACCCGGACGCTGCCTGTACTCCTCCTCCTTACTGCGTCAACTGCAGTGGTCACCACTCTCCCTGTTCGCAGGACTGACCTGCTCTACACAAAGAGCGGAAGATAGTAGAATATAAGACCTTTGACCGACTAACCTACTCAGAGGCTCGGAGGAAGTACGAAAAGCTGCATCCAGTCACTTTACTTTCTTCATATGCTGCAGCTACATCGATGGTGCCACAACCAGTGGCCACTTCTCGCACTGTTGTAACTCCATCTGTGGGCCCTATGGGCCGCCCCTCTACCTCGGCCTCCCAGACATCTGGAGGCACACCATCTTCTGCGGGGCCTATACTGCCCCCCACGTCGGGAGTGGTTACCCCTACTCCCCAGCCAGAAAAGGGTTCACCTTCTCTGGCTTCTTCTTCTGGGAAGGGAACCTGTTCTTCCCTTCCACCCGTGTCACCACCGAAATTAGACTCCAGCCAGTGGCTGAAGGACACTCGGCCAGAACGCCGCCTGGCTCCTCAGTCTTCCCACGCTCCTCAAGCCCCGCCGGAGAAACCCCCCTCCTCCGGTAGGCCCAAGGAACGACGGGAAGACAAAAAAGACAAGAAGGAAAAGACAGTGAAGCGCAAGGAAACGCTGGCGGCCTCGGTGCCCCCAACCCTTGCACGTGACACACCGGTTGATGAGGTCATCCTTCTTGCGACGCCCGAAGATCTGGCCTTTGCAGATCTCGGGGATGCCATGGAGACGGAGGATCAGACTTCACAACCAAAGACGAGTGCTCCTGCCATTCCTCTTTCATCTTCATCTTCATGCACCATCAACCAGGAGACAGTCTGATCCTCCAATGGAATTGTGGAGGATTTTTCGGTCACTTGGCTGAATTGCGTCAGCTGATGAGCTCTTTTCCACCACTTTGTGTTGCTCTCCAGGAAACCTGGTTTCCTAGTGATCGGACCCCCACCCTTCGGGGCTACCGGGGGTACTTCAATAACCGCACCATCTACAATAGGGTGTCCGGCGGGGTATGTCTAATGTACATACCTCTGCCTATAGTTCCCCAGTGCCACTTCACACAGCCCTGGAGGCTGTCGCTGTCAGGGTACGAGCATCACGGGACATTACCATCTGTTCCCTTTATCTCCCTCCTGATGCAGCAGTGGCACCAGCTGACCTGGCAACCTTAATCGCTCAACTTCCTTCACCGTTTCTTATTTTAGGAGATTTTAACGCACATCACCCCCTATGGGGGAGCAACGTGACTACAGGACGTGGTCAAGAATTTGAACTACTTTTTAACGAACTTGACCTTTGTCTTTTAAATACAGGAGCTCCAACCCATTTTAGTGTGGCTCATGGCACCTTTTCCGCCATAGACCTTTCTGTGTGTAGTCCGGGCTTACGTCCACTACTTAACTGGTGGGTCCATGATGACCTTTGTGGAAGCGACCACTTTCCCATCTTCCTTTCGCTTCCCCACCACCAACGCCATGCACGCCTACCCCGCTGGTCCTTCCACAGGGCCGACTGGGTAGCATACACTTCCGCTGCAACGTTGGATACACCTCTACCTGCTGATGCGACAATGGCTGTTGAGCAAATTATTTCCATTGTCGTTTCTGCTGCTGAGTCCGCGATACCATCTTCTTCTGCCTTACCTCGGCGAAGACCAGTGCCCTGGTGGTCACCGGAGATAGCAGCAGCTATCCGCAATCGCCGCAGGGCTCTGCAGCAGTACCGGCGCCACCCCAACCTTGACCACCTGGTTGCATTTAAGCGTCTTCGGGCCCAGACACGCCGGCTTATCCGGCAGCGCAAGCAAGCATGCTGGGAGGAATATGTATCCACAATTGGACCCCATGTCTCTTCTAGCCAGATTTGGACAAAGATTCGTCGTATACCAGGTCACCATCCACCGACAGGGGTCACGAGTCTCTCTATCCGCGGTACAATCCATACCGACCCGACCATCATTGCCGAGTATTTTGCAGCGCACTTTGCTCTTAATTCGGCGTCCACTGCCTACAGCCAAGGTTTTTGTACCTTAAAAGAGCGGGCTGAGCGAAGGCAATTAGTATTTCGCACAAACCGCCAAGAGCCATACAATGCGCCATTTACAGAGTGGGAATTTCGAACTATTCTTGCCAGTTGCCCCAATACATCTGCAGGACCGGACCGAATCCACTGTCAAATGCTGAAACATCTTTCTGAACACTCGCAACGCCATCTTTTGGACTTCTTTAATCGTCTCTGGATCGAGGGAGCATACCCGTCCCAATGGCAGGAGAGTATCGTTATCCCTCTGTTAAAACCAGGTGCAGATCCATTGAACGTTGACTGTTACCGTCCCATAAGCCTCAAAAACGTTCTTTGTAAACTTTTTGAACGTTTGGTGAGCCGGCGACTTCTGTGGGTTCTCGAGTATCGGGGTCTGCTCGCCCCTCAACAAGGTGCTTTCCGGCAAGGTCGTTCTGCCATTGATAACCTTCTCTCTTTGGAGTCGGCGATCCGTACTGCTTTCGCCCGACGTCACCACCTCGTCGCCATCTTTTTCGACCTCCGGAAAGCATATGACACGGCATGGCGCCATCACATCCTTGCCACACTACATGGGTGGGGTTTCCGTGGCTCCCTCCCACTTTTTATTCAGAACTTTTTACTTTCGCGCTGCTTTAGAGTCCGCATTGGCACCTCCTTCAGTTCCTCCCATATCCAAGA
This sequence comes from Locusta migratoria, assembly GCA_026315105.1. NCBI lineage: Eukaryota > Metazoa > Arthropoda > Insecta > Orthoptera > Acrididae > Locusta > Locusta migratoria. Next base: position 6,296,791 of record CM048752.1, on the reverse strand, counting down.
GAATGGGGTACCACAAGGGTCCGTCCTCAGTGTACCCCTCTTCTTAGTGTCCATTAATGGCCTAGTGGCTGCAGTGGGGCCATCGGTTTCCTACTCCCTCTATGCAGACGACTTTTGCATGTACTATTCCACTGCTAGTACAAGTGTAGCTGAACGACGACTGCAGGCAGCCATCCATCGGGCGCAGAATTGGGCTTCTGCCCATGGTTTCACATTCTCCCCTGCAAAAACTAGGGTAATGCACTTTTGTCGCCAACGGGCGGTACATCCGCATCCAGAGCTCTACCTTGATAGTGAGCTCCTTCAGGTTGTGGACACACACCGCTTCCTGGGTCTCCTTTTCGACTCACGTTTGACATGGCTCCCTCATCTGCGCCAGCTTAAGCAACGGTGTTCCCGGTATTTGGACATCCTTCGTTGCCTCAGCCATACTGTCTGGGGGGCAGCACGCCCTGTCCTCCTGCAGCTGTACAATGCTCTGGTGCAGTCACGTCTAGACTACGGAAACCATGTCTACGGCTCAGCCTCTCCATCTGCACTGCGAGTTCTCGACCCAGTGCATCATACAGGCATCCGTCTGGCCACTGGAGCCTTTCGTACAAGCCCTGTCACAAGTCTCTTGGCAGAGGCTGGAGTTGCCCCGTTGCGATACCGGCGCCAACAACTACTCGCCCAGTATGCTGCTAGAGTTCACTGTACCCCTCGGCATCCGAATAACAGACTCCTCTTTCCGGGGGAGGTTACTCGTTTGCCGCAGAGGCGACCTCGGTCGGGACTCCCAATAGCAGCGCGTGTCCAATCGCTACTGTCGACCCTGGACTCCTTACCTCTTAACCATCCCTTCCGTTCGACTCTCCATGCTCCTCCCTGGACCGTTCCTCGGCCGCAGATTCGGCTGGATCTTTCCCGTGAGCCGAAGACCTATACTTCTCCTCTGGTCCTACGGCATCAGTTTTATGCACTGCTCCGTGAGTTCAGTAACTCTGAGGTCATTTATACAGACGGTTCTTCAGATGGCGACCACACTGGTTATGCCTACATCCATGGCGCCCATGTTGAACAACGCTCTTTGCCACCCGGCAGCAGCGTCTTCACTGCAGAACTGGTGGCTATATACCGCGCCCTTAACCACATCAGCATGTGCCCCGGGACCTCCTTTCTGATCTGTAGCGACTCGCTGAGCGGTTTACAGGCCCTTGATCAGTGTTATGCTCGTCATACATAGGTCAGGGCCATTCAGCAGTCGCTACTGGCTCTTAGTGACTCCGGTCGCTGTGTTACATTCGTTTGGACCCCGGGCCATGTAGGCATCCCGGGCAACGAGAGCGTTGACCAGCTAGCCAAACAGGCTACCACTTGCCGCCCTCTGGCGATTGGCCTCCCAGAAGCAGACTTCCGCCCGTTGCTTCGCACTAAAATACGCGACCTGTGGAACGCCGAATGGTCCGCTCTGGACGTGCCCAATAAGCTGCGTACGATAAAGGACACAACATCTGTCTGGAAGTCTTCGCAGCTGGGTTCCCATAGGGACTCCATGGTTCTCTGTCGTCTCCGCATTGGTCACACCCATCTGACGCATGGTCACCTCCTCCGTCGAGAGGACCCGCCCATTTGCCAATGTGGTGCCCCATTGACTGTGGTCCATCTCCTACTCGACTGTCCCATTTTAGCCCCACTGCGGCATTCTCTTAACCTCCCGAACACTCTCTCTTTGGTGCTCGGCGACGATGCCTCTGTGGCTACTTTGGTTTTAGGATTTCTTCGTGCTGCGGGGTTTTACCAGTTGCTGTGAGTCCTTTTGGATGGTTTTTTAGATAATTTTCAATGTTCGCCTTGACGTGTCTATAGACTACAGTTTTTATTTTGTACGCTATGTGGTTGGCTTTTCCCTTTTTATACACATGGTCGGTCAACCACATTAACTGGCTCTGTCATTTTTGTCTCATATTTGTTTGTGTGTGTCTGGTGTCTTTCGTATTGTCTCGTGTTGACTCAGTCAATAATTCATCGACGGTGCATTCTTTCATTCTGCTTTGTTTTTAATCTCATTCAGGCACATTTTTTATCGGTCTGTTTTTCTCTGTGTGTTGCCTAGATATGAAGCGGGGGACTGATGGCCATAGCAGTCTAGTCCCCCTAAAAACCCCAATACAACAACAACAATAAGATATTCTTCAATTACTGCAAAACCATGCGAGACAGCTTCCTGCACCACCTCCTAAAGTAGTGGACCGACTACGACCAAACTCGGTACACATACTGCTTACTATCAGGCGAACAACCGCTGTCATGAATTAAATACCTACCTCTCACGCTACAGGAGACACGAAGTCGTAAACTACGATATTCTTGAATTACTGCAAAAGCATGCGAGCCATCTTCCTGCACCCCCCCCCCCCCTAAAGTAGTGAACAAACTGCAACCAAACTCGGTACACATACTGTTTACTATCAGGCGAACAACCGATGTCATGAATTAAACACCTACCACTCACGCTACAGGAGACATGAAGTCATAAACAAAGATATTCTTGAATTACTGCAAAAGCATGCGAGCCATCTTCCTGCAACTCCTCCTAAAGTAGTGGACCGACTGCAACCAAACTCGGTACACATACTGCTTACTATCAGGCGAACAACCGCTGTCATGAAGTAAACACCTACCACAAACGCTACAGGAGACACGAAGTCGTGAACTACGATATTCTTGAATTACTGCAAAACCATGCGAGCCATCTTCCTGCAACTCTTCCTAAAGTAGTGGACCGACTGCAACCAAACTCGGTACACATACTGCTTACTATCAGGTGAACAACCGGTGTCATGAATTTAACACCTACCACTCACACTACAGGAGACACGAAGTAGTAAACTACGATATTCTTGAATTACTGCAAAACCATGCGAGCAATCTTCCTGCACCTCCTCCTCCAGTAGTGGACCGACTGCAACTAAACTCGGTACACATACTGCTTACTATTAGGGGAAAAACCGCTGCCATGAACAAAACACCTACCACTCACACTGCAGGAGACACGAAGTCGTAAACCACGATATTCTTGAATTACTGCAAAACCATGCGAGCCATCATCCTGCACCTCCTCCTAAAGTAGGGGATCGACTGCAACCAAACTCGGTACACATACTGCTTACTATCAGGCGAACAACCGCTGTCATGAATTAAACACCTACCACTCACGCTACAGGAGACACTAAGTCGTAAACTACGATATTCTTGAATTACTGCAAAACCTTGCGAGCCACCTTCCTGCACCTCCTCCTAAAATAGTGGACCGACTGCAACCAAACTCGGTACACAAACTGCTTACTGTCAGGCGAACAACCGCTGTCATGAATTAAACACCTACCACTCACGCTACAGGAGACACGAAATCGTAAACTACGATATTGTTGAATTACAGCAAAATCATGCGAGCCATCATCGTGCACCTCCTAAAGTAGTGGACCGACTGCAACCAAACTCAGTACACATACTGCTTACTATCAGGCGAAAAACCGCTGTCATGATTTAAACACCTACCACTCACGCTACAGGAGACACGAAGTCGTAAACTACGATATTCTTGAATTACTGCAAAACCATGCGAGCAATCTTCCTGCACCTCCTCCTAAATTAGTGGACCGACTGCAACCAAACTCGGTACACATACTGCTTACTATTAGGTGAACAACCCATGTCATGAATTAAACACCTACCACTCACGCTACAGGAGACACGAAGTCGTAAACTACGATATTCTTAAATTACTGCAAAACCATGCGAGCCACCTTCCTGCACCTCCTCCTAAAGTTGTGGACCGACTTCAATCAAACTAAGTACACATACTGCTTACTATAAGGCGAACAACCGCTGTCATGAATTAAACACCTACCACTCACGCTACAGGAGACACGAAGTCGTAAACTACGATATTCTTGAATTACTGCAAAACCATGCGAGCCATCTTCCTGCACCTCCTCCTAAAGTAGTGGACCGACTGCAACCAAACTCGGTACACATACTGCTTTCTATCAGGCGAACAACCGCTGTCATGAATTAAACACCACTCACGCTACAGGCGACACGAAGTCGGAAACTAAGATATTCTTCAATTACTGCAAAACCATGCGAGCCATCTTCCTGCACCTCCTCCTAAAGTAGTGGACCGACTACGACCAAACTCGGTACACATACTGCTTACTATCAGGCGAACAACCGCTCTCATGAATTAAATACCTACCTCTCACGCTACAGGAGACACGAAGTCGAAAACTACGATATTCTTGAATTACTGCAAAAGCATGCGAGCCATCTTTCTGCACCCCCCCTCCCTAAAGTAGTGAACCAACTGCAACCAAACTCGATACACATACTGCTTACTATCAGGCGAACAACCGCTGTCATGAATTAAACACCAACCACTCACGCTACAGGAGACACATAAGTCGTAAACTAAGATATTCTTCAATTACTGCAAAACCATGCGAGCCATCTTCCTGCACCTCCTCCTAAAGTAGTGGACCGACTACGACCAAACTCGGTACACATACTGCTTACTATCAGGCGAACAACCGCTGTCATGAATTAAACACCTACAACACACGCTACAGGAGACACGAAGTCGTAAACTACGATATTCTTGAATTACTGCAAAACAATGCGAGCCATCTTCCTTCACCACCTCCTCCAGTAGTGGACCGACTGCAACCAAACTCGGTACACATACTGATCACTATCAGGCGAATAACCGCTGTCATGAATTAAACACCTACCACTCACGCTAAAGCAGACACGAAGTCGTAAACTACGATATTCTTCCAGAATGAAACTTTCACTCTGCAGCGGAGTGTGCGCTGATATGAAACATCCTGGCAGATTAAAATCGTGTGCCGGAACCGGGACTCGAACCTGGGACCTTTGCCTTTCGCGGGCAAGCGCTCTACCGACTGAGCTACCCAGACACGACTCATGATGCCGCCTCACAACTTTACTTCCGCCAGTACCTCGCCTCCTACTTTCCAATCTTGACAGAAGCTCTCTTGCAAACACGCAAGACTAGCACTCCTGGAAGAAAGGATATGGTGGAGACATGGCTTAGCCACAGCCTAAGGGACGTTTCCAGAATGAAACTTTCATTCTGCATATTCTTGAATTACTGCAAAACCATGTGAGACATTTCCTGCACCTCCACCTAAGGTAGTGGACCGTCTGCAACCAAACTCGGTACACATACTGCTTACTATCAGGTGAACAACCGGTGTCATGTATTTACCACCTACCACTCACACTACAGGAGACACGAAGTCGTAAACTACGATATTCTTGAATTATTGCAAAACCATGCAGGCCATCTTCCTGCACCTCCTCCTAAAGTAGTGAACTGACTGCAACCAAACTCGGTACACATACTGATTACTATCAGGCGAACAACCGCTGTCATGAATTAAACACCTACCACTCACGCTACAGGAGACACGAATTCGTAAACTACGATATTCTTGAATTACTGCAAAACCATGCGAGCCACCTTCCTGCACCTCCTCCTAAAGTAGTGGACCGACTGCAACCAAATTGGGTACACATACTGCTTACTGTCAGACGAACAACCGCTGTCATGAATTAAACACCTACCACTCACGCTACAGGAGACACGAAATCGTAAACTACGATATTCTTGAATTACTGCATAACAATGCGAGCCATCTTCCTGCACCTCCTACAGCAGTGGACCGACTGCAACCAAACTCGGTACACATACTGGTTACTTTTTTTTTTTTTTTTTTTTTTTTTTTTGTATAGGTTATGGGACTTAACTACGGGGTCATCAGTCCCTAAACTTACAAACTACTTATGAACTAGCTTACACTACGGACGGCAGAAATATCCATGCCCGAGGGGGGATTCGAACCCCCGACCGTAGTGGCCGTGCAGACCGTGACTGGAGCGTCTTAGTCCCCTCGGCCACCGCGGCCGGCATACTGGTTACTATCAGGCGAAAAACCGCTGTCATGAATTAAACACCTACCACTCACGCTACAGGAGACACGAAGTCGGAAACTACGATATTCTCGAATTACTGCAAAACCATGCGAGCCATCTTCCTGCACCTCCTCCTAAAGTAGTGGACCGACTGCAACCAAACTCGGTACACATACTGCTTTCTATCAGGCGAACAACCGCTGTCATGAATTAAACACCACTCACGCTACAGGCGACACGAAGTCGGAAACTAAGATATTCTTCAATTACTGCAAAACCATGCGAGCCATCTTCCTGCACCTCCTCCTAAAGTAGTGGACCGACTACGACCAAACTCGGTACACATACTGCTTACTATCAGGCGAACAACCGCTCTGATGAATTAAATACCTACCTCTCACGCTACAGGAGACACGAAGTCGAAAACTACGATATTCTTGAATTACTGCAAAAGCATGCGAGCCATCTTTCTGCACCCCCCCTCCCTAAAGTAGTGAACCAACTGCAACCAAACTCGATACACATACTGCTTACTATCAGGCGAACAACCGCTGTCATGAATTAAACACCAACCACTCACGCTACAGGAGACACATAAGTCGTAAACTAAGATATTCTTCAATTACTGCAAAACCATGCGAGCCATCTTCCTGCACCTCCTCCTAAAGTAGTGGATCGACTACGACCAAACTCGGTACACATACTGCTTACTATCAGGCGAACAACCGCTGTCATGAATTAAACACCTACAACACACGCTACAGGAGACACGAAGTCGTAAACTACGATATTCTTGAATTACTGCAAAACAATGCGAGCCATCTTCCTTCACCACCTCCTCCAGTAATGGACCGACTGCAACCAAACTCGGTACACATACTGATCACTATCAGGCGAATAACCGCTGTCATGAATTAAACACCTACCACTCACGCTAAAGCAGACACGAAGTCGTAAACTACGATATTCTTCCAGAATGAAACTTTCACTCTGCAGCGGAGTGTGCGCTGATATGAAACATCCTGGCAGATTAAAATCGTGTGCCGGAACCGGGACTCGAACCTGGGACCTTTGCCTTTCGCGGGCAAGCGCTCTACCGACTGAGCTACCCAGACACGACTCATGATGCCGCCTCACAACTTTACTTCCGCCAGTACCTCGCCTCCTACTTTCCAATCTTGACAGAAGCTCTCTTGCAAACACGCAAGACTAGCACTCCTGGAAGAAAGGATATGGTGGAGACATGGCTTAGCCACAGCCTAAGGGACGTTTCCAGAATGAAACTTTCATTCTGCATATTCTTGAATTACTGCAAAACCATGTGAGACATTTCCTGCACCTCCACCTAAGGTAGTGGACCGTCTGCAACCAAACTCGGTACACATACTGCTTACTATCAGGTGAACAACCGGTGTCATGTATTTACCACCTACCACTCACACTACAGGAGACACGAAGTCGTAAACTACGATATTCTTGAATTATTGCAAAACCATGCAGGCCATCTTCCTGCACCTCCTCCTAAAGTAGTGAACTGACTGCAACCAAACTCGGTACACATACTGATTACTATCAGGCGAACAACCGCTGTCATGAATTAAACACCTACCACTCACGCTACAGGAGACACGAATTCGTAAACTACGATATTCTTGAATTACTGCAAAACCATGCGAGCCACCTTCCTGCACCTCCTCCTAAAGTAGTGGACCGACTGCAACCAAATTGGGTACACATACTGCTTACTGTCAGACGAACAACCGCTGTCATGAATTAAACACCTACCACTCACGCTACAGGAGACACGAAATCGTAAACTACGATATTCTTGAATTACTGCATAACAATGCGAGCCATCTTCCTGCACCTCCTACAGCAGTGGACCGACTGCAACCAAACTCGGTACACATACTGGTTACTTTTTTTTTTTTTTTTTTTTTTTTTGTATAGGTTATGGGACTTAACTACGGGGTCATCAGTCCCTAAACTTACAAACTACTTATGAACTAGCTTACACTACGGACGGCACAAATATCCATGCCCGAGGGGGGATTCGAACCCCCGACCGTAGTGGCCGTGCAGACCGTGACTGGAGCGTCTTAGTCCCCTCGGCCACCGCGGCCGGCATACTGGTTACTATCAGGCGAAAAACCGCTGTCATGAATTAAACACCTACCACTCACGCTACAGGAGACACGAAGTCGGAAACTACGATATTCTCGAATTACTGCAAAACCATGCGAGCCATCTTCCTGCACCTCCTCCTAAAGTAGTGGACCGACTGCAACCAAACTCGGTACACATACTGCTTTCTATCAGGCGAACAACCGCTGTCATGAATTAAACACCACTCACGCTACAGGCGACACGAAGTCGGAAACTAAGATATTCTTCAATTACTGCAAAACCATGCGAGCCATCTTCCTGCACCTCCTCCTAAAGTAGTGGACCGACTACGACCAAACTCGGTACACATACTGCTTACTATCAGGCGAACAACCGCTCTGATGAATTAAATACCTACCTCTCACGCTACAGGAGACACGAAGTCGAAAACTACGATATTCTTGAATTACTGCAAAAGCATGCGAGCCATCTTTCTGCACCCCCCCTTCCTAAAGTAGTGAACCAACTGCAACCAAACTCGATACACATACTGCTTACTATCAGGCGAACAACCGCTGTCATGAATTAAACACCAACCACTCACGCTACAGGAGACACATAAGTCGTAAACTAAGATATTCTTCAATTACTGCAAAACCATGCGAGCCATCTTCCTGCACCTCCTCCTAAAGTAGTGGATCGACTACGACCAAACTCGGTACACATACTGCTTACTATCAGGCGAACAACCGCTGTCATGAATTAAACACCTACAACACACGCTACAGGAGACACGAAGTCGTAAACTACGATATTCTTGAATTACTGCAAAACAATGCGAGCCATCTTCCTTCACCACCTCCTCCAGTAATGGACCGACTGCAACCAAACTCGGTACACATACTGATCACTATCAGGCGAATAACCGCTGTCATGAATTAAACACCTACCACTCACGCTAAAGCAGACACGAAGTCGTAAACTACGATATTCTTCCAGAATGAAACTTTTACTCTGCAGCGGAGTGTGCGCTGATATGAAACATCCTGGCAGATTAAAATCGTGTGCCGGAACCGGGACACGAACCTGGGACCTTTGCCTTTCGCGGGCAAGCGCTCTACCGACTGAGCTACCCAGACACGACTCATGATGCCGCCTCACAACTTTACTTCCGCCAGTACCTCGCCTCCTACTTTCCAATCTTGACAGAAGCTCTCTTGCAAACACGCAAGACTAGCACTCCTGGAAGAAAGGATATGGTGGAGACATGGCTTAGCCACAGCCTAAGGGACGTTTCCAGAATGAAACTCATTCTGCATATTCTTGAATTACTGCAAAACCATGTGAGACATTTCCTGCACCTCCACCTAAAGTAGTGGACCGTCTGCAACCAAACTCGGTACACATACTACTTACTATCAGGTGAACAACCGGTGTCATGTATTTAACACCTACCACTCACACTACAGGAGACACGAAGTCGTAAACTACGATATTCTTGAATTATTGCAAAACCATGCAGGCCATCTTCCTGCACCTCCTCCTAAAGTAGTGAACTGACTGCAACCAAACTCGGTACACATACTGATTACTATCAGGCGAACAACCGCTGTCATGAATTAAACACCTACCACTCACGCTACAGGAGACACGAATTCGTAAACTACGATATTCTTGAATTACTGCAAAACCATGCGAGCCACATTCCTGCACCTCCTCCTAAAGTAGTAGACCGACTGCAACCAAATTGGGTACACATACTGCTTACTGTCAGACGAACAACCGCTGTCATGAATTAAACACCTACCACTCACGCTACAGGAGACACGAAATCGTAAACTACGATATTCTTGAATTACTGCATAACCATGCGAGCCATCTTCCTGCACCTCCTACAGCAGTGGACCGACTGCAACCAAACTCGGTACACATACTGGTTACTATCAGGCGAAAAACCGCTGTCATGAATTAAACACCTACCACTCACGCTACAGGAGACACGAAGTCGGAAACTACGATATTCTTGAATTACTGCAAAACCATGCGAGCCATCTTCCTGCACCTCCTCCTAAAGTAGTGGACCGACTGCAACCAAACTCGGTACACATACTGCTTACTATCAGGCGAACAACCGCTGTCATGAATTAAACACCTACCACTCACGCTACAGGAGACACGAAGTCGTAAACTACGATAATCTTGAATTACTGCAAAACCATGCGAGCCATCTTCCTGCACCTCCTCCTAAAGTAGTGGACCGACTGCAACCAAACTCGGTACACATACTGCTTACTATGAGGCGAACAACCGCTTTCATGAATTAAATACCTACCACTCACGCTACAGGAGACACGAAGTCATAAACAAAGATATTCTTGAATTACTGCAAAAGCATGCGAGCCATCTTCCTGCAACTCCTCCTAAAGTAGTGGACCGACTGCAACCAAACTCGGTACACATACTGCTTACTATCAGGCGAACAACCGCTGTCATGAATTAAATACCTACCTCTCACGCTACAGGAGACACGAAATCGTAAACTACGATATTATAGAATTACTGCAAAACCATGCGAGCCATCTTCCTGCAGCTCCTACAGCAGTGGACCGACTGCAACCAAACTCGGTACACATACTGGTTACTATCAGGCGAAAAACCGCTGTCATGAATTAAACACCTACCACTCACGCTACAGGAGACACGAAGTCGTAAACTACGATATTCTTGAATTACTGCAAAACCATGCGAGCCATCTTCCTGCACCTCCTCCTAAAGTAGTGGACCGACTGCAACCAAACTCGGTACACATACTGCTTAGTATCAGGCGAACAACCGCTGTCATGAATTAAACACCTACCACTCACGCTCAGGAGACACGAAGTCGTAAACTACGAAATTCTTGAATTACTGCAAAACCATGCGAGCCATCTTCCTGCACCTCCTCCTAAAGTAATGGACCGACTGCAACCAAACTCGGTACACATACTGCTTACTGTCAGGCGAACAACCGCTGTCTTGAATTAAACACCTACGACTCACGCTACAGGAGACACGAAGTCGTAAACTACGATATTCTTGAATTACTGCAAAACCATGCAAGCCATCCTCCTTCGCCTCCTCCTCCAGTAGTGGACCGACTGCAAGCAAACTCGGTACACATATTGATTACTATCAGGCGAACAATTGCTGTCATGAATTAAACACCTACCACTCACGCTACAGGAGACACGAAGTCGTAAACTACGATATTCTTGAATTACTGCAAAACCATGCGAGACATCTTCCTGCACCTCATCCTAAAGTAGTGGACGACTGCAACCAAACTCGGTACACATACTGCTTACAATCAGGCGAACAACCGCTGTCTTGAATTAAACACCTACCACTCACGCTACAGGAGACACGAAGTCGTAAACTACGATATTCTTGAATTACTGCAAAACCATGCCAGCCATCCTTCTTCACCTCCTACTCCAGTAGTGGACCGACTACAAGCAAACTCGGTACACATACTGATTACTATCAGGAGAACAATTGCTGTCATGAATTAAACACCTACCACTCACGCTACAGGAGACACGAAGTCGTAAACTACGATATTCTTGAATTACGGCAAATCCATGCGAGCCATCTTCCTGCACCTCCTCCTCCAGTAGTGGACCGACTGCAAGCAAACTCGGTACACATACTGATTACAATCAGGCGAAATATTGCTGTCATGAATTAAACACCTACCACTCACGCTACAGGAGACACTAAGTCGTAAACTACGATATTCTTGAATTACTGCAAAACCATGCGAGCCATCTTCTTGCACCTCCTCCAGTAGTGGACCGACTGCAAGCAAACTCGGTACACATACTGAATACAATCAGGCGAAATATTGCTGTCATGAATTAAACACCTACCACTCACGCTACAGGAGACACGAAGTCGTAAACTACGACATTCTTGAATTACTGCAAAGCATGCGGGCCATCTTCCTGCACCTCCTCCTAAAGTAGAGGAACGACTGCTACCAAACTCGGTACACATACTGCATACTATCAGGTGAACAACCGGTGTCACGAATTTAACACCTACCACTCACACTACAGCAGACACGAAGTCGTAAACTACGATATTCTTGAATTACTGCAAAACCATGTGAGACATTTCCTGCACCTCCACCTAAAGTAGTGCACCGACTGCAACCAAACTCGGTACACATACTGCTTACTATCAAGTGAACAACCGGTGTCATGAATTTAACACCTACCACTCACACTACAGGAGACACGAAGTCGTAAACTACGATATTCTTGAATTGTTGCAAAACCATGCGGGCCATCTTCCTGCACCTCCTCCTAAAGTAGTGTACTGATTGCAACCAAACTCGGTACACATACTGATTACTATCAGGAGAACAACCGTGGTCATGAATTAAACACCTACCACTCACGCTACAGGAGACACGAAGTCGTAAACTACGATATTCTTGAATTACTGCAAAACCATGCGAGCCATCTTCCTGCACCTCCTACAGCAGTGGACCGACTGCAACCAAACTCGGTACACATACTGGTTACTATCACTCGAAAAACCGCTGTCATGAATTAAACACCTACCACTCACGCTACAGGAGACACGAAGTCGTAAACTACGATAATCTTGAATTACTGCAAAACCATGCGAGCCATCTTCCTGCACCTCCTTCTCCAGTAATAGACCGACTGCAAGCAAACTCGGTACACATACTGATTACTATCAGGCGAACAATCGCCGTCATGAATTAAACACCTACCACTCACACTACAGGAGACACGAAGTCGTAAACTACGATACTCTTGTATTACTGCAAAACCATGCGAGCCATCTTCCTGAACCTCCTCCTCCAGTAGTGGACCGACTGCAAGCAAACTCGGTACACATACAGATTACTATCAGGCGAACAATTGCTGTCATGAATTAAACACCTACCACTCACGCTACAGGAGACACGAAGTCGTAACTACGATATTCTTGAATTACTGCAAAACCATGCGAGCCATCTTCCTGCACCTCCTCCTAAAGTAGTGGACCGACTGCAACCAAACTCGGTACACATACTGCTTAGTATCAGGCGAACAACCGCTGTCATGAATTAAATATCTACCTCTCACGCTACAGGAGACACGAAGTTGTAAACTAGGATATTCTTGAATTACTGCAAAAGCATGCGAGCCATCTTCCTGCACCCGCCTCCCCCCTAAAGTAGTGAACCAACTGCAACCAAACTCGGTACACACACTGCTTACTATAAGGCGAACAACCGCTGTCATGAATTAAACGCCTACCACTCACGCTACAGGAGACACGAAGTCGTAAACAACGATAATCTTGAATTACTGCAAAACCATGCGAGCAATCTTCCTGCACCTCCTCCTAAAGTAGTGGACCGACTGCAACCAAACTCGGTACACATACTGCTTACTGTCAGGCGAACAACCGCTGTCTTGAATTAAACACCTACCACTCACGCTACAGGAGACACGAAGTCGTATACTACGATATTCTTGAATTACTGCAAAACCATGCGAGAAATCCTCCTTCACCTCCACCTCCAGTAGTGGACCGACTGGAAGCAAAGTCGGTACACATATTGATTACTATCAGGCGAACAATTGCTGTCATGAATTAAACACCTACCACTCACGCTACAGGAGACACGAAGTCGTAAACTACGATATTCTTGAATTGCTGCAAAACCATGCGAGCCATCCTTCTTCACCTCCTCCTCCAGTAGTGGACCGACTGCAAGCAAACTCGGTACACATACTGATTACTATCAGGCGAACAATTGCCGTCATGAATTAAACACCTACCACACACACTACAGGAGACACGAAGTCGTAAACTACGATATTCTTGTATTACGTCAAAACCATGCGAGCCATCTTCCTGAACCTCCTCCTCCAGTAGTGGACCGACTGCAAGCAAACTCGGTACACATACAGATTACTATCAGGCGAACAACCACTGTCATGAATTAAACACCTACCACTCACGCTACAGGAGACACAAAGTCGTAAACTACGATATTCTTGAATTACTGCAAACCCATGCGAGCCATCTTCCTGCACCTCCTCCTAAAGTAGTGGACCGACTGCAACCAAACTCGGTACACATACTGCTTTCTATCAGGAGAACAACCGCTGTCATGAATTAAACACAACTCACGCTACAGGAGACACGAAGTCGTAAACTAAGATATTTTTCAATTACAGCAAAACCACGCGAGCCAGCTTCCTGCACCTCCTTCTAAAGTAGTGGACCGACTACGAACAAACTCGGTACACATACTGCTTACTAACAGGCGAACAACCGCTGTCATGAATTAAATATCTACCTCTCACGCTACAGGAGACACGAAGTCGTAAACTACGATATTCTTGAATTACTGCAAAAGCATGCGAGCCATCTTCCTGCACCCGCCTCCCCCCTAAAGTAGTGAACCAACTGCAACCAAACTCGGTACACACACTGCTTACTATAAGGCGAACAACCGCTGTCATGAATTAAACGCCTACCACTCACGCTACAGGAGACACGAAGTCGTAAACTACGATATTCTTGAATTACTGCAAAACCATGCGAGACATCTTCCTGCACCTCCTCCTAAAGTAGTGGACGACTGCAACCAAACTCGGTACACATACTGCTTACTATCAGGTGAACAACCGGTGTCATGAATTTAACACCTACAACTCACACTACAGGAGACACGAAGTCGTAAACTACGATATTCTTGAATTATTGCAAAACCATGCGGGACATCTTCTTGACCTCCTCCTAAAGTAGTGAACTGACTGCAACCAAACTCGGTACACATACTGATCACTATCAGGCGAACAACCGCTGTCATGAATTAAACACCCACCACTCACGCTACAGGAGACACGAAGTCGTAAACTACGATATCTTTGAATTATTGCAAAACCATGCGAGCCACCTTCCTGCACCTCCTCCTAATGTAGTGGACCGACTGCAACCAAACTCGGTACACATACTGGTTACTATCAGGCGAAAAACCGCTGTCATGAATTAAACACCTACCACTCACGCTACAGGAGACACGAAGTCGTAAACTACGATATTCTTGAATTACTGCAAAACCATGCGAGCCATCTTCCTGCACCTCCTCCTAAAGTAGTGGACCGACTGCAACCAAACTCGGTACACATACTGCTTAGTATCAGGCGAGCAACCGCTGTCATGAATTAAACACCTACCACTCACGCTCAGGAGACACGAAGTCGTAAACTACGATATTCTTGAATTACTGCAAAACCATGCGAGACATCTTCCTGCACCTCCTCCTAAAGTAGTGGACGACTGCAACCAAACTCGGTACACATACTGCTTACTATCAGGTGAACAACCGGTGTCATGAATTTAACACCTACAACTCACACTACAGGAGACACGAAGTCGTAAACTACGATATTCTTGAATTATTGCAAAACCATGCGGGCCATCTTCTTGACCTCCTCCTAAAGTAGTGAACTGACTGCGACCAAACTCGGTACACATACTGATCACTATCAGGCGAACAACCGCTGTCATGAATTAAACACCTACCACTCACGCTACAGGAGACACGAAGTCGTAAACTACGATATCTTTGAATTATTGCAAAACCATGCGAGCCACCTTCCTGCACCTCCTCCTAATGTAGTGGACCGACTGCAACCAAACTCGGTACACATACTGGTTACTATCAGGCGAAAAACCGCTGTCATGAATTAAACACCTACCACTCACGCTACAGGAGACACGAAGTCGTAAACTACGATATTCTTGAATTACTGCAAAACCATGCGAGACATCTTCCTGCACCTCCTCCTAAAGTAGTGGACGACTGCAACCAAACTCGGTACACATACTGCTTACAATCAGGCGAACATCCGCTGTCTTGAATTAAACACCTACCACTCACGCTACAGGAGACACGAAGTCGTAAACTACGATATTCTTGAATTACTGCAAAACCATGCGAGCCATCCTTCTTCACCTCCTACTCCAGTAGTAGACCGACTACAAGCAAACACGGTACACATACTGATTACTATCAGGAGAACAATTGCTGTCATGAATTAAACACCTACCACTCACGCTACAGGAGACACGAAGTCGTAAACTACGATATTCTTGAATTGCTGCAAAACCATGCGAGCCATCCTTCTTCACCTCCTCCTCCAGTAGTGGACCGACTGCAAGCAAACTCGGTACACATACTGATTACTATCAGGCGAACAATTGCCGTCATGAATTAAACACCTACCACACACACTACAGGAGACACGAAGTCGTAAACTACGATATTCTTGTATTACTGCAAAACCAAGCGAGCCATCTACCTGAACCTCCTCCTCCAGTAGTGGACTGACTGCAAGCAAACTCGGTACACATACAGATTACTATCAGGCGAACAACCACTGTCATGAATTAAACACCTACCACTCACGCTACAGGAGACACAAAGTCGTAAACTACGATATTCTTGAATTACTGCAAACCCATGCGAGCCATCTTCCTGCACCTCCTCCTAAAGTAGTGGACCGACTGCAACCAAACTCGGTACACATACTGCTTTCTATCAGGAGAACAACCGCTGTCATGAATTAAACACAACTCACGCTACAGGAGACACGAAGTCGTAAACTAAGATATTTTTCAATTACAGCAAAACCACGCGAGCCAGCTTCCTGCACCTCCTTGTAAAGTAGTGGACCGACTACGAACAAACTCGGTACACATACTGCTTACTAACAGGCGAACAACCGCTGTCATGAATTAAATATCTACCTCTCACGCTACAGGAGACACGAAGTCGTAAACTACGATATTCTTGAATTACTGCAAAAGCTTGCGAGCCATCTTCCTGCACCCGCCTCCCCCCTAAAGTAGTGAACCAACTGCAACCAAACTCGGTACACACACTGCTTACTATAAGGCGAACAACCGCTGTCATGAATTAAACGCCTACCACTCACGCTACAGGAGACACGAAGTCGTAAACTACGATATTCTTGAATTACTGCAAAACCATGCGAGACATCTTCCTGCACCTCCTCCTAAAGTAGTGGACCGACTGCAACCAAACTCGGTACACATACTGCTTAGTATCAGGCGAGCAACCGCTGTCATGAATTAAACACCTACCACTCACGCTCAGGAGACACGAAGTCGTAAACTACGATATTCTTGAATTACTGCAAAACCATGCGAGACATCTTCCTGCACCTCCTCCTAAAGTAGTGGACGACTGCAACCAAACTCGGTACACATACTGCTTACTATCAGGTGAACAACCGGTGTCATGAATTTAACACCTACAACTCACACTACAGGAGACACGAAGTCGTAAACTACGATATTCTTGAATTATTGCAAAACCATGCGAGCCACCTTCCTGCACCTCCTCCTAATGTAGTGGACCGACTGCAACCAAACTCGGTACACATACTGGTTACTATCAGGCGAAAAACCGCTGTCATGAATTAAACACCTACCACTCACGCTACAGGAGACACGAAGTCGTAAACTACGATATTCTTGAATTACTGCAAAACCATGCGAGCCATCTTCCTGCACCTCCTCCTAAAGTAGTGGACCGACTGCAACCAAACTCGGTACACATACTGCTTAGTATCAGGCGAGCAACCGCTGTCATGAATTAAACACCTACCACTCACGCTCAGGAGACACGAAGTCGTAAACTACGATATTCTTGAATTACTGCAAAACCATGCGAGACATCTTCCTGCACCTCCTCCTAAAGTAGTGGACGACTGCAACCAAACTCGGTACACATACTGCTTACTATCAGGTGAACAACCGGTGTCATGAATTTAACACCTACAACTCACACTACAGGAGACACGAAGTCGTAAACTACGATATTCTTGAATTATTGCAAAACCATGCGGGCCATCTTCTTGACCTCCTCCTAAAGTAGTGAACTGACTGCGACCAAACTCGGTACACATACTGATCACTATCAGGCGAACAACCGCTGTCATGAATTAAACACCTACCACTCACGCTACAGGAGACACGAAGTCGTAAACTACGATATCTTTGAATTATTGCAAAACCATGCGAGCCACCTTCCTGCACCTCCTCCTAATGTAGTGGACCGACTGCAACCAAACTCGGTACACATACTGGTTACTATCAGGCGAAAAACCGCTGTCATGAATTAAACACCTACCACTCACGCTACAGGAGACACGAAGTCGTAAACTACGATATTCTTGAATTACTGCAAAACCATGCGAGACATCTTCCTGCACCTCCTCCTAAAGTAGTGGACGACTGCAACCAAACTCGGTACACATACTGCTTACTATCAGGTGAACAACCGGTGTCATGAATTTAACACCTACAACTCACACTACAGGAGACACGAAGTCGTAAACTACGATATTTTTGAATTATTGCAAAACCATGCGGGACATCTTCTTGACCTCCTCCTAAAGTAGTGAACTGACTGCAACCAAACTCGGTACACATACTGATCACTATCTGGCGAACAACCGCTGTCATGAATTAAACACCTACCACTCACGCTACAGGAGACACGAAGTCGTAAACTACGATATCTTTGAATTATTGCAAAACCATGCGAGCCACTTTCCTGCACCTCCTCCTAATGTAGTGGACCAACTGCAACCAAACTCGGTACACATACTGGTTACTATCAGGCGAAAAACCGCTGTCATGAATTAAACACCTACCACTCACGCTACAGGAGACACGAAGTCGTAAACTACGATATTCTTGAATTACTGCAAAACCATGCGAGCCATCTTCCTGCACCTCCTCCTAAAGTAGTGGACCGACTGCAACCAAACTCGGTACACATACTGCTTAGTATCAGGCGAACAACCGCTGTCATGAATTAAACACCTACCACTCACGCTCAGGAGACACGAAGTCGTAAACTACGATATTCTTGAATTACTGCAAAACCATGCGAGACATCTTCCTGCACCTCCTCCTAAAGTAGTGGACGACTGCAACCAAACTCGGTACACATACTGCTTACTATCAGGTGAACAACCGGTGTCATGAATTTAACACCTACAACTCACACTACAGGAGACACGAAGTCGTAAACTACGATATTCTTGAATTATTGCAAAACCATGCGGGCCATCTTCTTGACCTCCTCCTAAAGTAGTGAACTGACTGCAACCAAACTCGGTACACATACTGATCACTATCAGGCGAACAACCGCTGTCATGAATTAAACACCTACCACTCACGCTACAGGAGACACGAAGTCGTAAACTACGATATCTTTGAATTATTGCAAAACCATGCGAGCCACCTTCCTGCACCTCCTCCTAATGTAGTGGACCGACTGCAACCAAACTCGGTACACATACTGGTTACTATCAGGCGAAAAACCGCTGTCATGAATTAAACACCTACCACTCACGCTACAGGAGACACGAAGTCGTAAACTACGATATTCTTGAATTACTGCAAAACCATGCGAGACATCTTCCTGCACCTCCTCCTAAAGTAGTGGACGACTGCAACCAAACTCGGTACACATACTGCTTACAATCAGGCGAACATCCGCTGTCTTGAATTAAACACCTACCACTCACGCTACAGGAGACACGAAGTCGTAAACTACGATATTCTTGAATTACTGCAAAACCATGCGAGCCATCCTTCTTCACCTCCTACTCCAGTAGTAGACCGACTACAAGCAAACTCGGTACACATACTGATTACTATCAGGAGAACAATTGCTGTCATGAATTAAACACCTACCACTCACGCTACAGGAGACACGAAGTCGTAAACTACGATATTCATGAATTGCTGCAAAACCATGCGAGCCATCCTTCTTCACCTCCTCCTCCAGTAGTGGACCGACTGCAAGCAAACTCGGTACACATACTGATTACTATCAGGCGAACAATTGCCGTCATGAATTAAACACCTACCACACACACTACAGGAGACACGAAGTCGTAAACTACGATATTCTTGTATTACTGCATAACCAAGCGAGCCATCTACCTGAACCTCCTCCTCCAGTAGTGGACCGACTGCAAGCAAACTCGGTACACATACTGATTACAATCAGGCGAAATATTGCTGTCATGAATTAAACACCTACCACTCACGCTACAGGAGACACGAAGTCGTAAACTACGATATTCTTGAATTACTGCAAAGCATGCGGGCCATCTTCCTGCACCTCCTCCTAAAGTAGAGGAACGACTGCTACCAAACTCGGTACACATACTGCTTACTATCAGGTGAACAACCGGTGTCACAAATTTAACACCTACCACTCACGCTACAGGAGACACGAATTCGTAAACTACGATATGCATTAATTACTGCAAAACCATGCGAGACATCCTTCTTCACCTCCTCCTCCAGTAGTGGACCGACTACAAGCAAACTCGGTACACATACTAATTACTATCAGGAGAACAATTGCTGTCATGAATTAAACACCTACCACTCACGCTACAGGAAACTTGAAGTCGTAAACTACGATATCCTTTAATTACTGCAAAACCATGCGAGACATCTTCCTGCACCTCCTCCTTCAGTAGTGGACCGACTACAAGCAAACTCGGTACACATACTGATTACAATCAGGCGAACAATTGCTGTCATGAATTAAACACCTACCACTCACGCTACAGGAGACACGAAGTCGTAAACTACGATATTCTTGAATTACTGCAAAGCATGCGGGCCATCTTCCTGCACCTCCTCCTAAAGTAGAGGAACGACTGCTACCAAACTCGGTACACATACTGCTTACTATCATGCGAACAACCGCTGTCATGAATTAAACACCACTCACGCTACAGGAGACACGAAGTCGTAAACTAAAATATTCTTCAATTACTGCAAAACTATGCGAGGGATCTTCCTGCACCTCCTCCTAAAGTAGTGGACCGACTACGACCAAACTCGGTACACATACTGCTTACTATCAGGCGAACAACCGCTGTCATGAATTAATTACCTACCTCTCACGGTACAGGAGACACGAAGTCGTAAACTACGATATTCTTGAATTGCTGCAAAACCATGCGAGCCATCCTTCTTCACCTCCTCCTCCAGTAGTGGACCGACTGCAAGCAAACTCGGTACACATACTGATTACTATCAGGCGAACAATTGCCGTCATGAATTAAACACCTACCACTCACGCTACGGGAGACCCGTAGTCGTAAACTACGATATTCTTGAATTACTGCAAAACCAAGCGAGCCATCTTCCTGCACCTCCTCCTCCAGTAGTGGACCTACTGCAAGCAAACTCGGTACACATACTCATTACTATCAGGCGAACAATTGCTGTCATAAATTAAACACCTACCACTCACGCTACAGGAGACACGAAGTCGTAAACTACGATATTCTTGAATTACTGCAAAACCATGCGAGCCATCCTTCTTCACCTCCTCCTCCAGTAGTGGACCGACTGCAAGCAAACTCGGTACACATACTGATTACTATCAGGAGAACAATTGCTGTCATGAATTAAACACCTACCACTCACGCTACAGGAGACACGAAGTCGTAAAATACGATATTCTTGAATTACTGCAAAACCATGCGAGCCATCTTCCTGTACCTCCTCCTCCAGTAGTGGACCGACTGCAAGCAAACTCGGTACACATACTGATTACTATCAGGCGAACAATTGCTGTCATGAATTAAACACCTACCACTCACGCTACAGGAGACACGAAGTCGTAAACTACGGTATTCTTGAATTACTACAAAGCATGGGGGCCATCTTCCTGCACCTCCTCCTAAAGTAGTGGACCGACTGCAACCAAACTCGGTACACATACTGCTTACTATCAGGTGAACAACCGGTGTCATGAATTTAACACCTACAACTTACACTATAGGAGACACGAAGTCGTAAACTACGATATTCTTGAATTATTGCAAATCCATGCAGGCCATCTTCCTGCACCTCCTCCTAAAGTAGTGTACTGACTGCAACCAAACTCGGTACACATACTGATTACTATCAGGAGAACAACCGCTGTCATGAATTAAACACCTACCACTCACGCTACAAGGGACACGAAGTCGTAAACTACGATATTCTTGAATTACTGCAAAACCATGCGAGCCACCTTCCTGCACCTCCTCCTAAAGTAGTGGACCGAATGCAAACAATCTCGGTTCACATACTGCTTACTGTCAGGCGAACAACCCCTGTCATGAATTAAACACCTACCACTCACGCTACAGGAGACACGAAATCGTAAACTACGATATTATAGAATTATTGCAAAACCATGCGAGCCATCTTCCTGCACCTCCAACAGCAGTGGTCCGACTGCAACCAAACTCGGTACACATACTGCTTACTATCAGGCTAACAACCGATGTCATGAATTAAACACCTACCACTCACGCTACAGGAGACACGAAGTCGTAAACTACGATATTCTTGAATTAGTGCAAAACCATGCGAGCCATCTTCCTGCACCTCCTCCTAAAGTAATGGACCGACTGACACCAAACTCGGTACACATACTGATTACTATCAGGAGAACAATTGCTGTCATGAATTAGACACCTACCACTCACGCTACAGGAGACACGAAGTCGTAAACTACGATATTCTTGATTTACTGCAAAACCATGCGAGCCATCTTCCTGCACCTCCTCCTCCAGTAGTGGACCGACTGCAAGCAAACTCGGTACACATACTGATTACTATCAGGCGAACAATTGCTGTCATGAATTAAACACCTACCACTCACGCTACAGGAGACACGAAGTCGTAAACTACGGTATTCTTGAATTACTGCAAAACATGGGGGCCATCTTCCTGCACATCCTCCTAAAGTAGAGGACCGTCTGCTACAAAACTCGGTACACATACTGCTTACTATCAGGCGAACAACCGCCGTCATGAATTAAACACCACTCACGCTACAGGAGACACGAAGTCGTAAACTAAGATATTCTTCAATTACTGCAAAACCATGCGAGCGATCTTCCTGCACCTCCTCCTAAAGTATTGGACCGACTACGACAAAACTCGGTACACATACTGCTTACTATCAGGCGAACAACCGCTGTCATGAATTAAATACCTACCTCTCACGCTACAGGAGACACGAAGTCGAAAACTACGATATTCTTGAATTACTGCAAAAGCATGCGAGCCATCTTCCTGCACGCCCCGCCCCCCTAAAGTAGTGAACCAACTGCAACCAAACTCGGTACACATACTGCTTACTATCAGGTGAACAACCGGTGTCATGAATTTAACACCTACCACTCACACTACAGCAGACACGAAGTCGTAAACTACGATATTCTTGAATTACTGCAAAACCATGTGAGACATTTCCTGCACCTCCTCCTAAAGTAGTGTACTGATTGCAACCAAACTCGGTACACATACTGATTACTATCAGGAGAACAACCGCTGTCATGAATTAAACACCTACCACTCACGCTACAGGGGACACGGAATCGTAAACTACGATATTCTTGAATTACTGCAAAACCATGCGAGCCATCTTCCAGCACCTCTTCCTAAAGTAGTGGACCGACTGCAACCAAACTCGGTACACATACTGCTCACTGTCAGGCGAACAACCGCTGTCATGAATTAAACACCTACCACTCACGCTACAGGAGACACGAAGTCGTAAACTACGATATTCTTGAATTACTGCAAAACCATGCGAGCCATCTTCCTGCACCTCCTCCTCCAGTAGTGGACCGACTGCAACCAAACGCGGTACACATACTGCTTACTTTCAGGAAAACAACCGCTGTCATGAATTAAACCCCTGCCACTCACGCTACAGGAGACATGAAGTCGTAAACTATGATATCCTTGAATTACTGCAATACCATGCGAGCCATCTTCCTGCACCTCCACCTAAAGTAGTGGACCGACATCAACCAAACTAGGTACACATACGGCTTACTATCAGGCGAACAACCGCGGTCATGAATTAAACACCTACCGCTCACGCTACAGGAGACACGAAGTCGTGAACTACGATATTCTTGAATTACTGCAAAACCATTCGAGCAATCTTCCTGCACCTCCTAGTAATGTAGTGGACCGACTGCAACGAAACTCGGTACACATACTGGTTACTATCAGGCGAACAACCGCTATCTTGAATTAAACACCTACCACTCACGCTACAGGAGACACGAAGTCGTAAACTACGATATTCTTGAATTACTGAAAAACCATGCGAGCCATCCTTCTTCACCTCCTCCTCCAGTAGTGGACCGACTGCAAGCAAACTCGGTACACATATTGATTACTATCAGGCGAACAATTGCTGTCATGAATTAAACACCTACCACTCACGCTACAGGAGACACGTAGTCGTAAACTACGATATTCTTAAATTACTGCAAAACCATGCGAGCCATCTTCCTGCACCTCCTCCTCCAGTAGTGGACCTACTGCAAGCAAACTCGGTACACATACTCATTACTATCAGGCGAACAATTGCAGTCATAAATTAAACACCTACCACTCACGCTACAGGAGACACGAAGTCGTAAACTACGATATTCTTGAATTACTGCAAAACCATGCGAGCCATCCTTCATCACCTCCTCCTCCAGTAGTGGACCGACTGCAAGCAAACTCGGTACACATACTGATTACTATCAGGAGAACAATTGCTGTCATGAATTAAACACCTACCACTCACGCTACAGGAGACACGAAGTCGTAAACTACGATATTCTTGAATTACTGCAAAACCATGCGAGCCATCTTCCTGCACCTCCTCCTCCAGAAGTGGACCGACTGCAAGCAAACTCGGTACACATACTGATTACTATCAGGCGAACAATTGCTGTCATGAATTAAACACCTACCACTCACGCTACAGGAGACACGAAGTCGTAAAGTACGGTATTCTTGAATTACTGCAAAGCATGGGGGCCATCTTCCTGCACCTCCTCCTAAAGTAGAGGACCGACTGCTACTAAACTCGGTACACATACTGCTTACTATCAGGCGAACAACCGCTGTCATGAATTAAACACCACTCACGCTACAGGAGACACGAAGTCGTAAACTAAGATATTCTTCAATTACTGCAAAACCATGCGAGCAATCTTCCTGCACCTCCACCTAAAGTAGTGGACCGACTACGACCAAACTCGGTACACATACTGCTTGCTATCAGGCGAACATCCGCTGTCATGATATAAATACCTACCTCTCACGCTACAGGACACACGAAGTCGAAAACTACGATATTCTTGAATTACTGCAAAAGCATGCGAGCCATCTTCCTGCACGCCCCCCCCCCCCCCTAAAGTAGTGAACCAACTGCAACCAAACTCGGTACACATACTGCTTACTATCAGGTGAACAACCGGTGTCATGAATTTAACACCTGCCACTCACACTACAGCAGACACTAAGTCGTAAACTACGATATTCTTGAATTACTGCAAAACAATGTGAGACATTTCCTGCACCTCCACCTAAAGTAGTGGACCGACTGCAACCAAACTCGGTACACATACTGCTTACCATCAGGTGAACAACCGGTGTCATGAATTTAACACCTACCACTCACACTACAGGAGACACGAAGTCGTAAACTACGATATTCTTGAATTATTGCAAATCCATGCAGGCCATCTTCCTGCACCTCCTCCTAAAGTAGTGTACTGACTGCAACCAAACTCGGTACACATACTGATTACTATCAGGAGAACAACCGCTGTCATGAATTAAACACCTACCACTCACGCTACAAGGGACACGAAGTCGTAAACTACGATATTCTTGAATTACTGCAAAACCATGCGAGCCACCTTCCTGCACCTCCTCCTAAAGTAGTGGACCGAATGCAAACAATCTCGGTTCACATACTGCTTACTGTCAGGCGAACAACCGCTGTCATGAATTAAACACCTACCACTCACGCTACAGGAGACACGAAATCGTAAACTACGATATTATAGAATTATTGCAAAACCATGCGAGCCATCTTCCTGCACCTCCAACAGCAGTGGTCCGACTGCAACCAAACTCGGTACACATACTGCTTACTATCAGGCTAACAACCTATGTCATGAATTAAACACCTACCACTCACGCTACAGGAGACACGAAGTCGTAAACTACGATATTCTTGAATTACTGCAAAACCATGCGAGCCATCTTCCTGCACCTCCTCCTAAAGTAATGGACCGACTGACACCAAACTCGGTACACATACTGCTTAGTATCAGGCGAACAACCGCTGTCATGAATTAAACACCTACCACTCAAGCTACAGGAGATACGAAGTCGTAAACTACGATATTCTTGAATTACTGCAAAACCATGCGAGCCATCTTACTGCACCTCCTCCTAAAGTAGTGAACCATTGCAACCAAACTCGGTACACATACTGCTTACTATCAGGTGAACAACCGGTGTCATGAATTTAACACCTACCACTCACACTAAAGCAGACACGAAGTCGTTAACTACGATATTCTTGAATTACTGCAAAACCATGTGAGCCATTTCCTGCACCTGCACCTAAAGTATTGGACCGACTGCAACCAAAGTCGGTACACATACTGCTTACTATCAGGTGAACAACCGGTGTCATGAATTTAACACCTACCACTCACGCTCAGGAGACACGAAGTCGTAAACTACGAAATTCTTGAATTACTGCAAAACCATGCGAGCCATCTTCCTGCACCTCCTCCTAAAGTAGTGGACCGACTGCAACCAAACTCGGTACACATACTGCTTACTATCAGGCGAACAACCGCTGTCTTGAATTAAACACCTACCACTCACGCTACAGGAGACACGAAGTCGTAAACTACGATATTCTTGACTTACCGCAAAACCATGCTAGCCATCCTTTTTCACCTCCTCCTCCAGTAGTGGACCGACTGCAAGCAAACTCGGTACACATACTGATTATTATCAGGAGAACAATTGCTGTCATGAATTAGACACCTAACACTCACGCTACAGGAGACACGAAGTCGTAAACTACGATATTCTTGAATTACTGCAAAACCTTGCGAGCCATCTTCCTGCACCTCCTCCTCCAGTAGTGGACCGACTGCAAGCAAACTCGGTACACATACTGATTACCATCAGGCAGACAATTGCTGTCATGAATTAAACACCTACCACTCACGCTACAGGAGACACGAAGTCGTAAATTACGGTATTCTTGAATTACTGCAAAACATGGGGGCCATCTTCCTGCACCTCCTCCTAAAGTAGAGGACCGACTGCTACAAAACTCGGTACACATACTGCTTACTATCAGGCGAACAACCGCCGTCATGAATTAAACACCACTCACGCTACAGGAGACACGAAGTCGTAAACTAAGATATTCTTCAATTACTGCAAAACAATGCGAGCGATCTTCCTGCACCTCCTCCTAAAGTAGTGGACCGACTACGACCAAACTCGGTACACATACTGCTTACTATCAGGCGAACAACCGCTGTCATGAATTAAATACCTACCTCTCACGCTACAGGAGACACGAAGTCGAAAACTACGATATTCTTGAATTACTGCAAAAGCATGCGAGCCATCTTCCTGCACGCCCCCCCCCCCCTAAAGTAGTGAACCAACTACAACCAAACTCGGTACACATACTGCTTACTATCAGGTGAACAACCGGTGTCATGAATTTAACACCTACCACTCACACTACAGCAGACACGAAGTCGTAAACTACGATATTCTTGAATTACTGCAAAACCATGTGAGACATTTCCTGCACCTCCTCCTAAAGTAGTGGACCGACTGCAACCAAACTCGGTACACATACTGCTTACTATCAGGTGAACAACCGGTGTCATGAATTTAACACCTACCACTCTCACTACAGGAGACACGAAGTCGTAAACTACGAAATTCTTGAATTATGGCAAAACCATGCAGGCCATCTTCCTGCACCTCCTCCTAAAGTAGTGTACTGACTGCAACCAAACTCGGTACACATACTGATTACTATCAGGAGAACAACCGCTGTCATGAATTAAACACCTACCACTCACGCTACAGGAGACACGATGTCGTAAACTACGATATTCTTGAATTACTGCAAAACCATGCGAGCCACCTTCCTGCACCTCCTCCTAAAGTAGTTGACCGACTGCAACCAATCTCGGTTCACATACTGCTTAGTATCAGGCGAACAACCGCTGTCATGAATTAAACACCTACCACTCACGCTACAGGAGACACGAAGTCGTAAACTACGATATTCTTGAATTACTGCAAAACCATGCGAGCCATCCTCCTGCACCTTCTCCTAAAGTAGTGGACCGACTGCAACCAAACTCGGTACACATACTGCTTACTGTCAGGCGAACAACCGCTGTCTTGAATAAAACACCTACCACTCACGCTACAGGGGACACGAAGTCGTAAACTACGATATTCTTGAATTACTGCAAAACCATGCAAGCCATCCTCCTTCACCTCCTCCTCCAGTAGTGGACCGACTGCAAGCAAACTCGGTACACATATTGATTACTATCAGGCGAACAATTGCTGTCATGAATTAAACACCTACCACTCACGCTACAGGAGACACGAAGTCATAAACTAAGATATTCTTCAATTATTGCAAAACCATGCGAGGCATCTTCCTGCACCTCCTCCTCCAGTAGTGGAACGACTGCAAGCAAACTCGGTACACATACTGCTTACTATCAGGTGAACAACCGGTGTCATGAATTTAATACCTACCACTCACACTACAGCAGACACGAAGTCGTAAACTACGATATTCTTGAATTACTGCAAAACCATGTGAGACATTTCCTTTACCTCCACCTAAAGTAGTGGACCGACTGCAACCAAACTCGGTACACATACTGATTACTATCAGGAGAACAACCGCTGTCATGAATTAAACACCTACCACTCACGCTACAGGAGACATGAAGTCGTAAACTACGTTATTCTTGAATTACTGCAAAACCATGCGAGCCACCTTCCTGCACCTCCTCGTAAAATAGTGCACCGACTGCAACCAAACTCGGTACACATACTGCTTACTGTCAGGCGAACAACCGCTGTCTTGAATTAAACACCTACCACCCACGCTACAGGAGACACGAAGTCGTAAACTACGATATTCTTGAATTACTGCAAAACCATGCGAGCCATCTTCCTGCACCTCCTCCTCCAGTAGTGGACCGACTGCAAGCAAAATCGGTACACCTACTGATTACTATCAGGCGAACAATTGCTGTCATGAATTAAACACCTACCACTCACGCTACAGGAGACACGAAGTCGTAAACTACGATATTCTTGAATTACTGCAAAACCATGCGAGCCATCTTCCTGCACCTCCTCCTCCAGTAGTGGAACGACTGCAAGCAAACTCGGTACACATACTGCTTACTATCAGGTGAACAACCGGTGTCATGAATTTAATACCTACCACTCACACTACAGCAGACACGAAGTCGTAAACTACGATATTCTTGAATTACTGCAAAACCATGTGAGACATTTCCTGCACCTCCACCTAAAGTAGTGGACCGACTGCAACCAAACTCGGTACACATACTGATTACTATCAGGAGAACAACCGCTGTCATGAATTAAACACCTACCACTCACTCTACAGGAGACATGAAGTCGTAAACTACTTTATTCTTGAATTACTGCAAAACCATGCGAGCCACCTTCCTGCACCTCCTCGTAAAATAGTGCACCGACTGCAACCAAACTCGGTACACATACTGCTTACTGTCAGGCGAACAACCGCTGTCTTGAATTAAACACCTACCACTCACGCTACAGGGGACACGAAGTCGTAAACTACGATATTCTTGAATTACTGCAAAACCATGCGAGCCATCTTCCTGCACCTCCTCCTCCAGTAGTGGACCGACTGCAAGCAAACTCGGTACACGTACTGATTACTATCAGGCGAACAATTGCTGTCATGAATTAAACACCTACCACTCACGCTACAGGAGACACGAAGTCGTAAACTACGATATTCTTGAATTACTGCAAAACCATGCGAGCCATCTTCTTGCACCTCCTCCTAAAGTACTGGACCGACTGCAACCAAACTCGGTACACATACTGCTTACTGTCATGCGAACAACCGCTGTCTTGAATTAAACACCTACCACTCACGCTACAGGAGACACGAAGTCGTAAACTACGATATTCTTGAATTACTGCAAAACCATGCAAGCAATCGTCCTTCGCCTCCTCCTCCAGTAGTGGACCGACTGCAAGCAAACTCGGTACACATATTGATTACTATCAGGCGAACAATTGCTGTCATGAATTAAACACCTACCAGTCACGCTACAGGAGACACGAAGTCGTAAACTACGATATTCTGGAATTACTGCAAAACCATGCGAGACATCTTCCTGCACCTCCTCCTAAAGTAGTGGACGACTGCAACCAAACTCGGTACACATACTGATTACTATCAGGCGAACAACCGCTGTCTTGACATAAACACCTACCACTCACGCTACAGGAGACACGAAGTCGTATACTAAGATATTCTTGAATTACTGCAAAACCATGCGAGCCATCCTTCTTTACCTCCTCCTCCAGTAGTGGACCGACTGCAAGCAAACTCGGTACACCTACTGATTACTATCAGGCGAACAATTGCTGTCATGAATTAAACACCTCCCTCTCACGCTACAAGAGACACGAATTCGTAAACTACGATATTCTTGAATTACTGCAAAACCATGCGAGCCATCTTCCTACACCTCCTCCTCCAGTAGTGGACCGACTGCAAGCAAAATCGGTACACATACTGATTACTATCAGGCGAACAATTGCTGTCATGAATTAAAAACCTACCACTCACGCTAAAGGAGACACGAAGTCGTAAACTAAGATATTCTTCAATTACTGCAAAACCATGCGAGCGATCTTCCTGCACCGCCTCCTAAAGTAGAGGACCGACTACGACCAAACTCGGTACACATACTGCTTACTATCAGGCGAACAACCGCTGTCATGAATTAAATACCTACCTCTCACGCTACAGGAGACACGAAGTCGTAAACTACGATATTCTTGAATTACTGCAAAACCATGCGAGCCATCCTTCTTCACCTCCTCCTCCAGTAGTGGACCGACTGCAAGCAAACTCGGTACACATACTGATTACTATCAGGCGAACAATTGCTGTCATGAATTAAAAACCTACCACTCACGCTACAGGAGACACGAAGTCGTAAACTACGATATTCTTGAATTACTGCAAAACCATGCGATCCATCTTCCTGCACCTCCTCCTCCAGTAGTGGAACGACTGCAAGCAAACTCAGTACACATACTGCTTACTATCAGGTGAACAACCGGTGTCATGAATTTAATACCTACCACTCACACTACAGCAGACACGAAGTCGTAAACTACGATATTCTTGAATTACTGCAAAACCATGTGAGACATTTCCTGCACCTCCACCTAAAGTAGTGGACCGACTGCAACCAAACTCGGTACACATACTGATTACTATCAGGAGAACAACCGCTGTCATGAATAAAACACCTACCACTCACGCTACAGGAGACATGAAGTCGTAAACTACGTTATTCTTGAATTACTGCAAAACCATGCGAGCCACATTCCTGCACCTCCTCGTAAAATAGTGCACCGACTGCAACCAAACTCGGTACACATACTGCTTACTGTCAGGCGAACAACCGCTGTCTTGAATTAAACACCTACCACTCACGCTACAGGAGACACGAAGTCGTAAACTACGATATTCTTGAATTACTGCAAAACCATGCGAGCCATCTTCCTGCACCTCCTCCTCCAGTAGTGGACCGACTGCAAGCAAACTCGGTACACGTACTGATTACTATCAGGCGAACAATTGCTGTCATGAATTAAACACCTACCACTCACGCTACAGGAGACACGAAGTCGTAAACTACGATATTCTTGAATTACTGCAAAACCATGCGAGCCATCTTCTTGCACCTCCTCCTAAAGTACTGGACCGACTGCAACCAAACTCGGTACACATACTGCTTACTGTCAGGCGAACAACCGCTGTCTTGAATTAAACACCTACCACTCACGCTACAGGAGACACGAAGTCGTAAACTACGATATTCTTGAATTACTGCAAAACCATGCAAGCAATCGTCCTTCGCCTCCTCCTCCAGTAGTGGACCGACTGCAAGCAAACTCGGTACACATATTGATTACTATCAGGCGAACAATTGCTGTCATGAATTAAACACCTACCAGTCACGCTACAGGAGACACGAAGTCGTAAACTACGATATTCTGGAATTACTGCAAAACCATGCGAGACATCTTCCTGCACCTCCTCCTAAAGTAGTGGACGACTGCAACCAAACTCGGTACACATACTGATTACTATCAGGCGAACAACCGCTGTCTTGAATTAAACACCTACCACTCACGCTACAGGAGACACGAAGTCGTATACTAAGATATTCTTGAATTACTGCAAAACCATGCGAGCCATCCTTCTTTACCTCCTCCTCCAGTAGTGGACCGACTGCAAGCAAAATCGGTACACATACTGATTACTATCAGGCGAACAATTGCTGTCATGAATTAAAAACCTACCACTCACGCTAAAGGAGACACGAAGTCGTAAACTAAGATATTCTTCAATTACTGCAAAACCATGCGAGCGATCTTCCTGCACCGCCTCCTAAAGTAGAGGACCGACTACGACCAAACTCGGTACACATACTGCTTACTATCAGGCGAACAACCGCTGTCATGAATTAAATACCTACCTCTCACGCTACAGGAGACACGAAGTCGTAAACTACGATATTCTTGAATTACTGCAAAACCATGCGAGCCATCCTTCTTCACCTCCTCCTCCAGTAGTGGACCGACTGCAAGCAAACTCGGTACTCATACTGATTACTATCAGGCGAACAATTGCTGTCATGAATTAAACACCTACCACTCACGCTACAGGAGACACGAACTCGTAAACTACGATATTCTTGAATTACTGCAAAACCATGCGAGCCATCTTCCTGCACCTCCTCCTCCAGTAGTGGACCGACTGCAAGCAAACTCGGTACACATACTGCTTACTATCAGGCGAACAACCGCTGTCATGAATTAAACACCACTCACGCTACAGGAGACACGAAGTCGTAAACTAAGATATTCTTCAATTACTGCAAAACCATGCGAGCCATCTTCCTGCACCTCCTCCTAAAGTAGTGGATCGACTGCAAGCATACTCGGTACACATAATGCTTAGTACCAGGCGAACAACCGCTGTCATGAATTAAACAACTACCAGTCACGCTACAGGAGACACGAAGTCGTAAACTACGATATTCTTGAATTACTGCAAAACCATGCGAGCCATCTTCTTGCACCTCCTCCTAAAGTACTGGACCGACTGCAACCAAACTCGGTACACATACTGCTTACTGTCAGGCGAACAACCGCTGTCTTGAATTAAACACCTACCACTCACGCTACAGGAGACACGAAGTCGTATACTAAGATATTCTTGAATTACTGCAAAACCATGCGAGCCATCCTTCTTTACCTCCTCCTCCAGTAGTGGACCGACTGCAAGCAAACTCGGTACACCTACTGATTACTATCAGGCGAACAATTGCTGTCATGAATTAAACACCTCCCTCTCACGCTACAAGAGACACGAATTCGTAAACTACGATATTCTTGAATTACTGCAAAACCATGCGAGCCATCTTCCTACACCTCCTCCTCCAGTAGTGGACCGACTGCAAGCAAAATCGGTACACATACTGATTACTATCAGGCGAACAATTGCTGTCATGAATTAAAAACCTACCACTCACGCTAAAGGAGACACGAAGTCGTAAACTAAGATATTCTTCAATTACTGCAAAACCATGCGAGCGATCTTCCTGCACCGCCTCCTAAAGTAGAGGACCGACTACGACCAAACTCGGTACACATACTGCTTACTATCAGGCGAACAACCGCTGTCATGAATTAAATACCTACCTCTCACGCTACAGGAGACACGAAGTCGTAAACTACGATATTCTTGAATTACTGCAAAACCATGCGAGCCATCCTTCTTCACCTCCTCCTCCAGTAGTGGACCGACTGCAAGCAAACTCGGTACACATACTGATTACTATCAGGCGAACAATTGCTGTCATGAATTAAAAACCTACCACTCACGCTACAGGAGACACGAAGTCGTAAACTACGATATTCTTGAATTACTGCAAAACCATGCGATCCATCTTCCTGCACCTCCTCCTCCAGTAGTGGAACGACTGCAAGCAAACTCGGTACACATACTGCTTACTATCAGGTGAACAACCGGTGTCATGAATTTAATACCTACCACTCACACTACAGCAGACACGAAGTCGTAAACTACGATATTCTTGAATTACTGCAAAACCATGTGAGACATTTCCTGCACCTCCACCTAAAGTAGTGGACCGACTGCAACCAAACTCGGTACACATACTGATTACTATCAGGAGAACAACCGCTGTCATGAATAAAACACCTACCACTCACGCTACAGGAGACATGAAGTCGTAAACTACGTTATTCTTGAATTACTGCAAAACCATGCGAGCCACATTCCTGCACCTCCTCGTAAAATAGTGCACCGACTGCAACCAAACTCGGTACACATACTGCTTACTGTCAGGCGAACAACCGCTGTCTTGAATTAAACACCTACCACTCACGCTACAGGAGACACGAAGTCGTAAACTACGATATTCTTGAATTACTGCAAAACCATGCGAGCCATCTTCCTGCACCTCCTCCTCCAGTAGTGGACCGACTGCAAGCAAACTCGGTACACGTACTGATTACTATCAGGCGAACAATTGCTGTCATGAATTAAACACCTACCACTCACGCTACAGGAGACACGAAGTCGTAAACTACGATATTCTTGAATTACTGCAAAACCATGCGAGCCATCTTCTTGCACCTCCTCCTAAAGTACTGGACCGACTGCAACCAAACTCGGTACACATACTGCTTACTGTCAGGCGAACAACCGCTGTCTTGAATTAAACACCTACCACTCACGCTACAGGAGACACGAAGTCGTAAACTACGATATTCTTGAATTACTGCAAAACCATGCAAGCAATCGTCCTTCGCCTCCTCCTCCAGTAGTGGACCGACTGCAAGCAAACTCGGTACACATATTGATTACTATCAGGCGAACAATTGCTGTCATGAATTAAACACCTACCAGTCACGCTACAGGAGACACGAAGTCGTAAACTACGATATTCTGGAATTACTGCAAAACCATGCGAGACATCTTCTTGCACCTCCTCCTAAAGTAGTGGACGACTGCAACCAAACTCGGTACACATACTGATTACTATCAGGCGAACAACCGCTGTCTTGAATTAAACACCTACCACTCACGCTACAGGAGACACGAAGTCGTATACTAAGATATTCTTGAATTACTGCAAAACCATGCGAGCCATCCTTCTTTACCTCCTCCTCCAGTAGTGGACCGACTGCAAGCAAAATCGGTACACATACTGATTACTATCAGGCGAACAATTGCTGTCATGAATTAAAAACCTACCACTCACGCTAAAGGAGACACGAAGTCGTAAACTAAGATATTCTTCAATTACTGCAAAACCATGCGAGCGATCTTCCTGCACCGCCTCCTAAAGTAGAGGACCGACTACGACCAAACTCGGTACACATACTGCTTACTATCAGGCGAACAACCGCTGTCATGAATTAAATACCTACCTCTCACGCTACAGGAGACACGAAGTCGTAAACTACGATATTCTTGAATTACTGCAAAACCATGCGAGCCATCCTTCTTCACCACCTCCTCCAGTAGTGGACCGACTGCAAGCAAACTCGGTACACATACTGATTACTATCAGGCGAACAATTGCTGTCATGAATTAAACACCTACCACTCACGCTACAGGAGACACGAACTCGTAAACTACGATATTCTTGAATTACTGCAAAACCATGCGAGCCATCTTCCTGCACCTCCTCCTCCAGTAGTGGACCGACTGCAAGCAAACTCGGTACACATACTGCTTACTATCAGGCGAACAACCGCTGTCATGAATTAAACACCACTCACGCTACAGGAGACACGAAGTCGTAAACTAAGATATTCTTCAATTACTGCAAAACCATGCGAGCCATCTTCCTGCACCTCCTCCTAAAGTAGTGGATCGACTGCAAGCATACTCGGTACACATAATGCTTAGTACCAGGCGAACAACCGCTGTCATGAATTAAACAACTACCAGTCACGCTACAGGAGACACGAAGTCGTAAACTACGATATTCTTGAATTACTGCAAAAGCATGCGAGCCATCTTCTTGCACCTCCTCCTAAAGTACTGGACCGACTGCAACCAAACTCGGTACACATACTGCTTACTGTCAGGCGAACAACCGCTGTCTTGAATTAAACACCTACCACTCACGCTACAGGAGACACGAAGTCGTAAACTACGATATTCTTGAATTACTGCAAAACCATGCAAGCAATCCTCCTTCGCCTCCTCCTCCAGTAGTGGACCGACTGCAAGCAAACTCGGTACACATATTGAATACTATCAGGCGAACAATTGCTGTCATGAATTAAACACCTACCACTCACGCTACAGGAGACACGAAGTCGTAAACTACGATATTCTTGAATTACTGCAAAACCATGCGAGCCATCTTCCTGCACCTCCTCCTCCAGTAGTGGAACGACTGCAAGCAAACTCGGTACACATACTGCTTACTATCAGGTGAACAACCGGTGTCATGAATTTAATACCTACCACTCACACTACAGCAGACACGAAGTCGTAAACTACGATATTCTTGAATTACTGCAAAACCATGTGAGACATTTCCTGCACCTCCACCTAAAGTAGTGGACCGACTGCAACCAAACTCGGTACACATACTGATTACTATCAGGAGAACAACCGCTGTCATGAATTAAACACCTACCACTCACGCTACAGGAGACATGAAGTCGTAAACTACGTTATTCTTGAATTACTGCAAAACCATGCGAGCCACCTTCCTGCACCTCCTCGTAAAATAGTGCACCGACTGCAACCAAACTCGGTACACATACTGCTTACTGTCAGGCGAACAACCGCTGTCTTGAATTAAACACCTACCACTCACGCTACAGGAGACACGAAGTCGTAAACTACGATATTCTTGAATTACTGCAAAACCATGCGAGCCATCTTCCTGCACCTCCTCCTCCAGTAGTGGACCGACTGCAAGCAAACTCGGTACACGTACTGATTACTATCAGGCGAACAATTGCTGTCATGAATTAAACACCTACCACTCACGCTACAGGAGACACGAAGTCGTAAACTACGATATTCTTGAATTACTGCAAAACCATGCGAGCCATCTTCTTGCACCTCCTCCTAAAGTACTGGACCGACTGCAACCAAACTCGGTACACATACTGCTTACTGTCAGGCGAACAACCGCTGTCTTGAATTAAACACCTACCACTCACGCTACAGGAGACACGAAGTCGTAAACTACGATATTCTTGAATTACTGCAAAACCATGCAAGCAATCCTCCTTCGCCTCCTCCTCCAGTAGTGGACCGACTGCAAGCAAACTCGGTACACATATTGATTACTATCAGGCGAACAATTGCTGTCATGAATTAAACACCTACCAGTCACGCTACAGGAGACACGAAGTCGTAAACTACGATATTCTGGAATTACTGCAAAACCATGCGAGACATCTTCCTGCACCTCCTCCTAAAGTAGTGGACGACTGCAACCAAACTCGGTACACATACTGATTACTATCAGGCGAACAACCGCTGTCTTGAATTAAACACCTACCACTCACGCTACAGGAGACACGAAGTCGTATACTAAGATATTCTTGAATTACTGCAAAACCATGCGAGCCATCCTTCTTTACCTCCTCCTCCAGTAGTGGACCGACTGCAAGCAAACTCGGTACACCTACTGATTACTATCAGGCGAACAATTGCTGTCATGAATTAAACACCTCCCTCTCACGCTACAAGAGACACGAATTCGTAAACTACGATATTCTTGAATTACTGCAAAACCATGCGAGCCATCTTCCTACACCTCCTCCTCCAGTAGTGGACCGACTGCAAGCAAAATCGGTACACATACTGATTACTATCAGGCGAACAATTGCTGTCATGAATTAAAAACCTACCACTCACGCTAAAGGAGACACGAAGTCGTAAACTAAGATATTCTTCAATTACTGCAAAACCATGCGAGCGATCTTCCTGCACCGCCTCCTAAAGTAGAGGACCGACTACGACCAAACTCGGTACACATACTGCTTACTATCAGGCGAACAACCGCTGTCATGAATTAAATACCTACCTCTCACGCTACAGGAGACACGAAGTCGTAAACTACGATATTCTTGAATTACTGCAAAACCATGCGAGCCATCCTTCTTCACCTCCTCCTCCAGTAGTGGACCGACTGCAAGCAAACTCGGTACA
Source organism: Locusta migratoria (assembly GCA_026315105.1). Classification (NCBI taxonomy): domain Eukaryota; kingdom Metazoa; phylum Arthropoda; class Insecta; order Orthoptera; family Acrididae; genus Locusta; species Locusta migratoria. The sequence goes on along the minus strand of CM048752.1, from coordinate 6,258,145 downwards.
CATACTGATTACTATCAGGCGAACAATTGCTGTCATGAATTAAACACCTACCACTCACGCTACAGGAGACACGAACTCGTAAACTACGATATTCTTGAATTACTGCAAAACCATGCGAGCCATCTTCCTGCACCTCCTCCTCCAGTAGTGGACCGACTGCAAGCAAACTCGGTACACATACTGCTTACTATCAGGCGAACAACCGCTGTCATGAATTAAACACCACTCACGCTACAGGAGACACGAAGTCGTAAACTAAGATATTCTTCAATTACTGCAAAACCATGCGAGCCATCTTCCTGCACCTCCTCCTAAAGTAGTGGATCGACTGCAAGCATACTCGGTACACATAATGCTTAGTACCAGGCGAACAACCGCTGTCATGAATTAAACAACTACCACTCACGCTAAAGGAGACACGAAGTCGTAAACTAAGATATTCTTCAATTACTGCAAAACCATGCGAGCGATCTTCCTGCACCGCCTCCTAAAGTAGAGGACCGACTACGACCAAACTCGGTACACATACTGCTTACTATCAGGCGAACAACCGCTGTCATGAATTAAATACCTACCTCTCACGCTACAGGAGACACGAAGTCGTAAACTACGATATTCTTGAATTACTGCAAAACCATGCGAGCCATCCTTCTTTACCTCCTCCTCCAGTAGTGGACCGACTGCAAGCAAACTCGGTACACATACTGATTACTATCAGGCGAACAATTGCTGTCATGAATTAAAAACCTACCACTCACGCTACAGGAGACACGAAGTCGTAAACTACGATATTCTTGAATTACTGCAAAACCATGCGATCCATCTTCCTGCACCTCCTCCTCCAGTAGTGGAACGACTGCAAGCAAACTCGGTACACATACTGCTTACTATCAGGTGAACAACCGGTGTCATGAATTTAATACCTACCACTCACACTACAGCAGACACGAAGTCGTAAACTACGATATTCTTGAATTACTGCAAAACCATGTGAGACATTTCCTGCACCTCCACCTAAAGTAGTGGACCGACTGCAACCAAACTCGGTACACATACTGATTACTATCAGGAGAACAACCGCTGTCATGAATAAAACACCTACCACTCACGCTACAGGAGACATGAAGTCGTAAACTACGTTATTCTTGAATTACTGCAAAACCATGCGAGCCACATTCCTGCACCTCTTCGTAAAATAGTGCACCGACAGCAACCAAACTCGGTACACATACTGCTTACTGTCAGGCGAACAACCGCTGTCTTGAATTAAACACCTACCACTCACGCTACAGGAGACACGAAGTCGTAAACTACGATATTCTTGAATTACTGCAAAACCATGCGAGCCATCTTCCTGCACCTCCTCCTCCAGTAGTGGACCGACTGCAAGCAAACTCGGTACACGTACTGATTACTATCAGGCGAACAATTGCTGTCATGAATTAAACACCTACCACTCACGCTACAGGAGACACGAAGTCGTAAACTACGATATTCTTGAATTACTGCAAAACCATGCGAGCCATCTTCTTGCACCTCCTCCTAAAGTACTGGACCGACTGCAACCAAACTCGGTACACATACTGCTTACTGTCAGGCGAACAACCGCTGTCTTGAATTAAACACCTACCACTCACGCTACAGGAGACACGAAGTCGTAAACTACGATATTCTTGAATTACTGCAAAACCATGCAAGCAATCGTCCTTCGCCTCCTCCTCCAGTAGTGGACCGACTGCAAGCAAACTCGGTACACATATTGATTACTATCAGGCGAACAATTGCTGTCATGAATTAAACACCTACCAGTCACGCTACAGGAGACACGAAGTCGTAAACTACGATATTCTGGAATTACTGCAAAACCATGCGAGACATCTTCCTGCACCTCCTCCTAAAGTAGTGGACGACTGCAACCAAACTCGGTACACATACTGATTACTATCAGGCGAACAACCGCTGTCTTGAATTAAACACCTACCACTCACGCTACAGGAGACACGAAGTCGTATACTAAGATATTCTTGAATTACTGCAAAACCATGCGAGCCATCCTTCTTTACCTCCTCCTCCAGTAGTGGACCGACTGCAAGCAAAATCGGTACACATACTGATTACTATCAGGCGAACAATTGCTGTCATGAATTAAAAACCTACCACTCACGCTAAAGGAGACACGAAGTCGTAAACTAAGATATTCTTCATTTACTGCAAAACCATGCGAGCGATCTTCCTGCACCGCCTCCTAAAGTAGAGGACCGACTACGACCAAACTCGGTACACATACTGCTTACTATCAGGCGAACAACCGCTGTCATGAATTAAATACCTACCTCTCACGCTACAGGAGACACGAAGTCGTAAACTACGATATTCTTGAATTACTGCAAAACCATGCGAGCCATCCTTCTTCACCTCCTCCTCCAGTAGTGGACCGACTGCAAGCAAACTCGGTACACATACTGATTACTATCAGGCGAACAATTGCTGTCATGAATTAAACACCTACCACTCACGCTACAGGAGACACGAACTCGTAAACTACGATATTCTTGAATTACTGCAAAACCATGCGAGCCATCTTCCTGCACCTCCTCCTCCAGTAGTGGTCCGACTGCAAGCAAACTCGGTACACATACTGCTTACTATCAGGCGAACAACCGCTGTCATGAATTAAACACCACTCACGCTACAGGAGACACGAAGTCGTAAACTAAGATATTCTTCAATTACTGCAAAACCATGCGAGCCATCTTCCTGCACCTCCTCCTAAAGTAGTGGATCGACTGCAAGCATACTCGGTACACATAATGCTTAGTACCAGGCGAACAACCGCTGTCATGAATTAAACAACTACCAGTCACGCTACAGGAGACACGAAGTCGTAAACTACGATATTCTTGAATTACTGCAAAACCATGTGAGCCATCTTCTTGCACCTCCTCCTAAAGTACTGGACCGACTGCAACCAAACTCGGTACACATACTGCTTACTGTCAGGCGAACAACCGCTGTCTTGAATTAAACACCTACCACTCACGCTACAGGAGACACGAAGTCGTAAACTACGATATTCTTGAATTACTGCAAAACCATGCAAGCAATCCTCCTTCGCCTCCTCCTCCAGTAGTGGACCGACTGCAAGCAAACTCGGTACACATATTGAATACTATCAGGCGAACAATTGCTGTCATGAATTAAACACCTACCACTCACGCTACAGGAGACACGAAGTCGTAAACTACGATATTCTTGAATTACTGCAAAACCATGTGAGACATTTCCTGCACCTCCACCTAAAGTAGTGGACCGACTGCAACCAAACTCGGTACACATACTGATTACTATCAGGAGAACAACCGCTGTCATGAATTAAACACCTACCACTCACGCTACAGGAGACATGAAGTCGTAAACTACGTTATTCTTGAATTACTGCAAAACCATGCGAGCCACCTTCCTGCACCTCCTCGTAAAATAGTGCACCGACTGCAACCAAACTCGGTACACATACTGCTTACTGTCAGGCGAACAACCGCTGTCTTGAATTAAACACCTACCACTCACGCTACAGGAGACACGAAGTCGTAAACTACGATATTCTTGAATTACTGCAAAACCATGCGAGCCATCTTCCTGCACCTCCTCCTCCAGTAGTGGACCGACTGCAAGCAAACTCGGTACACGTACTGATTACTATCAGGCGAACAATTGCTGTCATGAATTAAACACCTACCACTCACGCTACAGGAGACACGAAGTCGTAAACTACGATATTCTTGAATTACTGCAAAACCATGCGAGCCATCTTCTTGCACCTCCTCCTAAAGTACTGGACCGACTGCAACCAAACTCGGTACACATACTGCTTACTGTCAGGCGAACAACCGCTGTCTTGAATTAAACACCTACCACTCACGCTACAGGAGACACGAAGTCGTAAACTACGATATTCTTGAATTACTGCAAAACCATGCAAGCAATCCTCCTCCGCCTCCTCCTCCAGTAGTGTACCGACTGCAAGCAAACACGGTACACATATTGATTACTATCAGGCGAACAATTGCTGTCATGAATTAAACACCTACCAGTCACGCTACAGGAGACACGAAGTCGTAAACTACAATATTCTGGAATTACTGCAAAACCATGCGAGACATCTTCCTGCACCTCCTCCTAAAGTAGTGGACGACTGCAACCAAACTCGGTACACATACTGATTACTATCAGGCGAACAACCGCTGTCTTGAATTAAACACCTACCACTCACGCTACAGGAGACACGAAGTCGTATACTAAGATATTCTTGAATTACTGCAAAACCATGCGAGCCATCCTTCTTTACCTCCTCCTCCAGTAGTGGACCGACTGCAAGCAAACTCGGTACACCTACTGATTACTATCAGGCGAACAATTGCTGTCATGAATTAAACACCTCCCTCTCACGCTACAAGAGACACGAATTCGTAAACTACGATATTCTTGAATTACTGCAAAACCATGCGAGCCATCTTCCTACACCTCCTCCTCCAGTAGTGGACCGACTGCAAGCAAAATCGGTACACATACTGATTACTATCAGGCGAACAATTGCTGTCATGAATTAAAAACCTACCACTCACGCTAAAGGAGACACGAAGTCGTAAACTAAGATATTCTTCAATTACTGCAAAACCATGCGAGCGATCTTCCTGCACCGCCTCCTAAAGTAGAGGACCGACTACGACCAAACTCGGTACACATACTGCTTACTATCAGGCGAACAACCGCTGTCATGAATTAAATACCTACCTCTCACGCTACAGGAGACACGAAGTCGTAAACTACGATATTCTTGAATTACTGCAAAACCATGCGAGCCATCCTTCTTCACCTCCTCCTCCAGTAGTGGACCGACTGCAAGCAAACTCGGTACACATACTGATTACTATCAGGCGAACAATTGCTGTCATGAATTAAACACCTACCACTCACGCTACAGGAGACACGAACTCGTAAACTACGATATTCTTGAATTACTGCAAAACCATGCGAGCCATCTTCCTGCACCTCCTCCTCCAGTAGTGGACCGACTGCAAGCAAACTCGGTACACATACTGCTTACTATCAGGCGAACAACCGCTGTCATGAATTAAACACCACTCACGCTACAGGAGACACGAAGTCGTAAACTAAGATATTCTTCAATTACTGCAAAACCATGCGAGCCATCTTCCTGCACCTCCTCCTAAAGTAGTGGATCGACTGCAAGCATACTCGGTACACATAATGCTTAGTACCAGGCGAACAACCGCTGTCATGAATTAAACAACTACCAGTCACGCTACAGGAGACACGAAGTCGTAAACTACGATATTCTTGAATTACTGGAAAACCATGCGAGCCATCTTCTTGCACCTCCTCCTAAAGTACTGGACCGACTGCAACCAAACTCGGTACACATACTGCTTACTGTCAGGCGAACAACCGCTGTCTTGAATTAAACACCTACCACTCACGCTACAGGAGACACGAAGTCGTAAACTACGATATTCTTGAATTACTGCAAAACCATGCAAGCAATCCTCCTTCTCCTCCTCCTCCAGTAGTGGACCGACTGCAAGCAAACTCGGTACACATATTGATTACTATCAGGCGAACAATTGCTGTCATGAATTAAACACCTACCACTCACGCTACAGGAGACACGAAGTCGTAAACTACGATATTCTGGAATTACTGCAAAACCATGCGAGACATCTTCCTGCACCTCCTCCTAAAGTAGTGGACGACTGCAACCAAACTCGGTACACATACTGATTACTATCAGGCGAACAACCGCTGTCTTGAATTAAACACCTACCACTCACGCTACAGGAGACACGAAGTCGTATACTAAGATATTCTTGAATTACTGCAAAACCATGCGAGCCATCCTTCTTTACCTCCTCCTCCAGTAGTGGACCGACTGCAAGCAAACTCGGTACACCTACTGATTACTATCAGGCGAACAATTGCTGTCATGAATTAAACACCTACCACTCACGCTACAAGAGACACGAATTCGTAAACTACGATATTCTTGAATTACTGCAAAACCATGCGAGCCATCTTCCTACACCTCCTCCTCCAGTAGTGGACCGACTGCAAGGAAAATCGGTACACATACTGATTACTATCAGGCGAACAATTGCTGTCATGAATTAAAAACCTACCACTCACGTTAAAGGAGACACGAAGTCGTAAACTAAGATATTCTTCAATTAAAGCAAAACCATGCGAGCGATCTTCCTGCACCGCCTCCTAAAGTAGAGGACCGACTACGACCAAACTCGGTACACATACTGCTTACTATCAGGCGAACAACCGCTGTCATGATTTAAATACCTACCTCTCACGCTACAGGAGACACGAAGTCGTAAACTACGATATTCTTGAATTACTGCAAAAGCATGCGAGCCATCTTCCTGCACGCCCCCCCCCCCCCCCCCCCTAAAGTAGTGAACCAACTGCAACCAAACTCGGTACACATACTGCTTACTATCAGGTGAACAACCGGTGTCATGAATTTAACACCTACCACTCACACTACAGCAGACACGAAGTCGTAAACTACGATATTCTTGAATTACTGCAAAACCATGTGAGACATTTCCTGCACCTCCACCTAAAGTAGTGGACCGACTGCAACCAAACTCGGTACACATACTGCTTACTATCATGTGAACACCCGGTGTCATGAATTTAACACCTACCACTCACACTACAGGAGACACGAAGTCGTAAACTACGATATTCTTGAATTATGGCAAAACCATGCAGGCCATCTTCTTGCACCCCCTCCTAAAGTAGTGTACTGACTGTAACCAAACTCGCTACACATACTGATTACTATCAGGAGAACAACCTCTGTCATCAATTAAACACCTACCACTCACGCTAGAGGAGACACGATGTCGTAAACTACGATATTCTTGAATTACTGCAAAACCATGCGAGCCACCTTCCTGCACCTCCTCCTAAGGTAGTGGACCGACTGCAACCAATCTCGGTTCACATACTGCTTACTGTCAGGCGAACAACCGCTGTCATGAATTAAACACCTACCACTCACGCTACAGGAGACACGAAATCGTAAACTACGATATTATAGAATTACTGCAAAACCATGCGAGCCATCTTCCTGCACCTCCAACAGCAGTGGACCGACTGCAACCAAACTCGGTACACATACTGGTTACTATCAGGCGAAAAACCGCTGTCATGAATTAAACACCTACCACTCACGCTACAGGAGACACGAAGTCGTAAACTACGATATTCTTGAATTACTGCAAAACCATGCGAGCAATCGTCCTGCACCTGCTCCTAAAGTACTGGACCGACTGACACCAAACTCGGTACACATACTGCTTAGTATCAGGCGAACAACCGCTGTCATGAATTAAACACCTACCACTCACGCTACAGGAGACACGAAGTCGTAAACTACGATATTCTTGAATTACTGCAAAACCATGCGAGCCATCTTCCTGCACCTCCTCCTAAAGTAGTGGACCGACTGCAACCAAACTCGGTACACACACTGCTTACTGTCAGGCGAACAACCGCTGTCTTGAATTAAACACCTACCACTCACGCTACAGGAGACACGAAGTCGTAAACTACGATATTCTTGAATTACTGCAAAACCATGCAAGCCATCCTCCTTCACCTCCTCCTCCAGAAGTGGACCGACTGCAAGCAAACTCGGTACACATATTGATTACTATCAGGCGAACAATTGCTGTCATGAATTAAACACCTACCACTCACGCTACAGGAGACACGAAGTCGTAAACTACGATATTCTTGAATTACTGCAAAACCATGCGAGCCATCTTCCTGCACCTCCTCCTCCAGTAGTGGACCGACTGCAAGCAAACTCGGTACACATACTGCTTACTATCAGGCGAACAACCGCTGTCATGAATTAAACACCACTCACGCTACAGGAGACACGAAGTCGTAAACTAAGATATTCTTCAATTACTGCAAAACCACGCGAGCCATCTTCCTGCACCTCATCCTCCAGTAGTGGACCGACTGCAAGCAAACTCGGTACACATAATGCTTAGTACCAGGCGGACAACTGCTGTCATGAATTAAACACCACTCACGCTACAGGAGACACGAAGTCGTAAACTAAGATATTCTTCAATTACTGCAAAACCATGCGAGGCATCTTCCTGCACCTCCTCCTCCAGTAGTGGACCGACTGCAAGCAAACTCGGTACACATAATGCTTAGTACCAGGCGAACAACCGCTGTCATGAATTAAACAACTACCACTCACGCTACAGAAGACACGAAGTCGTAAACTACGATATACTTGAATTACTGCAAAACTATGCGAGCCATCTTCCTGAACCTCCTCCTCCAGTAGTGGACCGACTGCAAGCAAACTCGGTACACATACTGATTACTATCAGGCGAACAATTGCTGTCATGAATTAAACACCTACCACTCACGCTACAGGAGACACGAAGTCGTAAACTACGATATTCTTGAATTACTGCAAAACCATGCGAGCCATCTTCCTGCACCTCCTCCTCCAGTAGTGGACCGACTGCAGGCAAACTCGGTACACATACTGCTTACTATCAGGCGAACAACCGCTGTCATGAATTAAACACCACTCACGCTACAGGTGACACGAAGTCGTAAACTAAGATATTCTTCAATTACTGCAAAACCATGCGAGCCATCTTCCTGCACCTCCTCCTCCAGTAGTGGACCGACTGCAACCAAACTCGGTACACATACTGCTTACTATCAGGCGAACAACCGCTGTCATGAATTAAACACCTACCACTCACGCTACAGGAGACACGAAGTCGTAAACTACGATATTCTTGAATTACTGCTAAACCATGCGAGCAATCTTCTTGCACCTCCTCCTAAAGTAGTGGACCGACTGCAACCAAACTCGGTACACATTCTGCTTACTGTCAGGCGAACAACCGCTGTCTTGAATTAAACACCTACAACTCACGCTACAGGAGACACGAAGTCGTAAACTACGATATTCTTGAATTACTGCAAAACCATGCGAGACATCTTCCTGCACCTCCTCCTAAAGTAGTGGTCGACTGCAACCAAACTCGGTACACATACTGCTTACTATCAGGCGAACAACCGCTGTCTTGAATTAAACACCTACCACTCACGCTACAGGAGACACGAAGTCGTATACTACGATATTCTTGAATTACTGCAAAACCATGCGAGCCATCCTTCTTTACCTCCTCCTCCAGTAGTGGACCGACTGCAAGCAAACTCGGTACACATACTGATTACTATCAGGCGAACAATATCTGTCATGAATTAAACACCTACCACTCACGCTACAGGAGACACGAATTCGTAAACTACGATATTCTTGAATTACTGCAAAACCATGCGAGCCATCTTCCTACACCTCCTCCTCCAGTAGTGGACCGACTGCAATCAAAATCGGTACACATACTGATTACTATCAGGCGAACCATTGCTGTCATGAATTAAAAACCTACCACTCACGCTAAAGGAGACACTAAGTCGTAAACTAAGATATTCTTCAATTACTGCAAAACCATGCGAGCGATCTTCCTGCACCTCCTCCTAAAGTAGTGGACCGACTACGACCAAACTCGGTACACATACTGCTTACTATCAGGCGAACAACCGCTGTCATGAATTAAATACCTACCTCTCACGCTACAGGAGACACGATGTCGTAAACTACCATATTCTTGAATTATTGCACAACCATGCAGGCCATCTTCCTGCACCTCCTCCTGAAGTAATGTACTGACTGCAACCAAACTCGGTACACACACTGATTACTATCAAGAGAACAACCGCTGCCATGAATTAAACACCTACCACTCACGCTACAGGAGACACGATGTCGTAAACTACAATATTCTTGAATTACTGCAAAACCATGCGAGGCACCTTCCTGCACCTCCTCCTAAAGTAGTGCACCGGCTGCAACCAATCTCGCTTCACATACTGCTTACTGTCAGGCGAACAACCGCTGTCATGAATTAAACACCTACCACTCACGCTACAGGTGACACGAAATCGTAAACTACGGTATTATAGAATTACTGCAAAACCATGCGAGCCAACTTCCTGCACCTCCAACAGCAGTGGACCGACTGCAACCAAACTCGGTACACATACTGGTTACTATCAGGCGAAAAACCGCTGTCATGAATTAAACACCTACCACTCACGCTACAGGAGACACGAAGTCGTAAACTACGATATTCTTGAATTACTGCAAAACCATGCGAGACATCTTCCTGCACCTCCTCCTAAAGTAGTGGACGACTGCAACCAAACTCGGTACACATACTGCTTACTATCAGGCGAACATCCGCTATCTTGAATTAAACACCTACCACACACGCTACAGGAGACACGAAGTCGTAAACTACGATATTCTTGAATTACTGCAAAACCAGGCGAGCCATCCTTCTTCACCTCCTCCTCCAGTAGTGGACCGACAGCAAGCAAACTCGGTACACATACTGACTACTATCAGGCGAACAACCGCTGTCTTGAATTAAACACCTACCACTCACGCTACAGGAGACACGAAGTCGTATACTACGATATTCTTGAATTACTGCAAAACCATGCGAGCCATCATTCTTTACCTCCTCCTCCAGTAGTGGACCGACTGCAAGCAAACTCGGTACACATACTGATTACTATCAGGCGAACAATATCTGTCATGAATTAAACACCTACACTCACGCTACAGGAGACACGAATTCGTAAACTACGATATTCTTGAATTACTGCAAAACCATGCTAGCCATCTTCCTACACCTCCTCCTACAGTAGTGGACCGACTGCAAGCAAAATCGGTACACATACTGATTACTATCAGGCGAACAATTGCTGTCATGAATTAAAAACCTACCACTCACGCTAAAGGAGACACGAAGTCGTAAACTAAGATATTCTTCAATTACTGCAAAACCATGCGAGCGATCTTCCTGCACCTCCTCCTAAAGTAGTGGACCGACTACGACCAAACTCGGTACACATACTGCTTACTATCAGGCGAACAACCGCTGTCATGAATTAAATACCTACCTCTCACGCTACAGGAGACACGAAGTCGTAAACTACGATATTCTTGAATTATTGCAAAACCATGCAGGCCATCTTCCTGCACCTCCTCCTGAAGTAGTGTACTGACTGCAACCAAACTCGGTACACATACTGATTACTATCAAGAGAACAACCGCTGTCATGAATTAAACACCTACCACTCACGCTACAGGTGACACGAAATCGTAAACTACGGTATTATAGAATTACTGCAAAACCATGCGAGCCAACTTCCTGCACCTCCAACAGCAGTGGACCGACTGCAACCAAACTCGGTACACATACTGGTTACTATCAGGCGAAAAACCGCTGTCATGAATTAAACACCTACCACTCACGCTACAGGAGACACGAAGTCGTAAACTACGATATTCTTGATTTACTGCAAAACCATGCGAGACATCTTCCTGCACCTCCTCCTAAAGTAGTGGACGACTGCAACCAAACTCGGTACACATACTGCTTACTATCAGGCGAACATCCGCTATCTTGAATTAAACACCTACCACACACGCTACAGGAGACACGAAGTCGTAAACTACGATATTCTTGAATTACTGCAAAACCAGGCGAGCCATCCTTCTTCACCTCCTCCTCCAGTAGTGGACCGACTGCAAGCAAACTCGGTACACATACTGATTACTATCAGGCGAACAATTGCTGTCATGAATTAAACACCTACCACTCACGCTACAGGAGAAACGAAGTCGTAAACTACGATATTCTTGAATTACTGCAAAACCATGCGAGCCATCTTCCTACACCTCCTCCTCCAGTAGTGGACCGCCTGCTAGCAAAATCGGTACACCTACTGATTACTATCAGGCGAACAATTGCTGTCATGAATTAAAAACCTACCACTCACGCTAAAGGAGACACGAAGTCGTAAACTAAGATATTCTTCAATTACTGCAAAACCATGCGATCGATCTTCCTGCACCGCCTCCTAAAGTAGAGGACCGACTACGACCAAACTCGGTACACATACTGCTTACTATCAGGCGAACAACCGCTGTCATGAATTAAATACCTACCTCTCACGCTACAGGAGACACGAAGTCGTAAACTACGATATTCTTGAATTACTGCAAAAGCATGCGAGCCATCTTCCTGCACGCCCCCCCCCCCTAAAGTAGTGAACCAACTGCAACCAAACTCGGTACACATACTGCTTACTATCAGGTGGACAACCGGTGTCATGAATTTAACACCTACCACTCACACTACAGCAGACACGAAGTCGTAAACTACGATATTCTTGAATTACTGCAAAACCATGTGAGACATTTCCTGCACCTCCACCTAAAGTAGTGGACCGACTGCAACCAAACTCGGTACACATACTGCTTACTATCATGTGAACACCCGGTGTCATGAATTTAACACCTACCACTCACACTACAGGAGACACGAAGTCGTAAACTACGATATTCTTGAATTATGGCAAAACCATGCAGGCCATCTTCCTGCACCCCCTCCTAAAGTAGTGTACTGACTGCAACCAAACTCGCTACACATACTGATTACTATCAGGAGAACAACCTCTGTCATGAATTAAACACCTACCACTCACGCTAGAGGAGACACGAAGTCGTAAACTACGATATTCTTGAATTACTGCAAAACCATGCGAGCCACCTTCCTGCACCTCCTCCTAAAGTAGTGGACCGACTGCAACCAATCTCGGTTCACATACTGCTTACTGTCAGGCGATCAACCGCTGTCATGAATTAAACACCTACCACTCACGCTACAGGAGACACGAAATCGTAAACTACGATATTATAGAATTACTGCAAAACCATGCGAGATATCTTCCTGCACCTCCAACAGCAGTGGACCGACTGCAACCAAACTCGGTACACATACTGGTTACTATCAGGCGAAAAACCGCTGTCATGAATTAAACACCTACCACTCACGCTACAGGAGACACGAAGTCGTAAACTACGATATTCTAGAATTACTGCAAAACCATGCGAGCAATCGTCCTGCACCTCCTCCTAAAGTAGTGACCGACTGACACCAAACTCGGTACACATACTGCTTAGTATCAGGCGAACAACCGCTGTCATGAATCAAACACCTACCACTCACGCTACAGGAGACACGAAGTCGTAAACTACGATATTCTTGAATTACTGCAAAACCATGCGAGCCATCTTCCTGCACCTCCTCCTAAAGTAGTGGACCGACTGCAACCAAACTCGGTACACACACTGCTTACTGTCAGGCGAACAACCGCTGTCTTGAATTAAACACCTACCACTCACGCTACAGGAGACACGAAGTCGTAAACTACGATATTCTTGAATTTCTGCAAAACCATGCAAGCCATCCTCCTTCGCCTCCTCCTCCAGAAGTGGACCGACTGCAAGCAAACTCGGTACACATATTGATTACTATCAGGCGAACATTTGCTGTCATGAATTAAACACCTACCACTCACGCTACAGGAGACACGAAGTCGTAAACTACGATATTCTTGAATTACTGCAAAACCATGCGAGCCATCTTCCTGCACCTCCTCCTCCAGTAGTGGACCGACTGCAAGCAAACTCGGTACACATACTGCTTACTATCAGGCGAACAACCGCTGTCATGAATTAAACACCACTCACGCTACAGGAGACACGAAGTCGTAAACTAAGATATTCTTCAATTACTGCAAAACCACGCGAGCCATCTTCCTGCACCTCATCCTCCAGTAGTGGACCGACTGCAAGCAAACTCGGTACACATAATGCTTAGTACCAGGCGGACAAATGCTGTCATGAATTAAACACAACTCACGCTACAGGAGACACGAAGTCGTAAACTAAGATATTCTTCAATTACTGCAAAACCATGCGAGCCATCTTCCTGCACCTCATCCTCCAGTAGTGGACCGACAGCAAGCAAACTCGGTACACATAATGCTTAGTACCAGGCGAACAACCGCTGTCATGAATTAAACAACTACCACTCACGCTACAGAAGACACGAAGTCGTAAACTACGATATTCTTGAATTACCTTCAAAACTATGCGAGCCATCTTCCTGAACCTCCTCCTCCAGTAGTGGACCGACTGCAAGCAAACTCGGTACACATACTGATTACTATCAGGCGAACAATTGCTGTCATGAATTAAACACCTACCACTCACGCTACAGGAGACACGAAGTCGTAAACTACGATATTCTTGAATTACTGCAAAACCATGCGAGCCAACTTCCTGCACCTCCTCCTCCAGTAGTGGACCGACTGCAGGCAAACTCGGTACACATACTGCTTACTATCAAGCGAACAACCGCTGTCATGAATTAAACACCACTCACGCTACAGGTGACACGAAGTCGTAAACTAAGATATTCTTCAATTACTGCAAAACCATGCGAGCCATCTTCCTGCACCTCCTCCTCCAGTAGTGGACCGACTGCAACCAAACTCGGTACACATACTGCTTACTATCAGGCGAACAACCGCTGTCATGAATTAAACACCTACCACTCACGCTACAGGAGACACGAAGTCGTAAACTACGATATTCATGAATTACTGCTATGCCATGCGAGCCATCTTCTTGCACCTCCTCCTAAAGTAGTGGACCGACTGCAACCAAACTCGGTACACATTCTGCTTACTGTCAGGCGAACAACCGCTGTCTTGAATTAAACACCTACAACTCACGCTACAGGAGACACGAAGTCGTAAACTACGATATTCTTGAATTACTGCAAAACCATGCGAGACATCTTCCTGCACCTCCTCCTAAAGTAGTGGACGACTGCAACCAAACTCGGTACACATACTGCTTACTATCAGGCGAACAACCGCTGTCTTGAATTAAACACCTACCACTCACGCTACAGGAGACACGAAGTCGTATACTACGATATTCTTGAATTACTGCAAAACCATGCGAGCCATCCTTCTTTACCTCCTCCTCCAGTAGTGGACCGACTGCAAGCAAACTCGGTACACATACTGATTACTATCAGGCGAACAATATCTGTCATGAATTAAACACCTACCACTCACGCTACAGGAGACACGAATTCGTAAACTACGATATTCTTGAATTACTGCAAAACCATGCGAGCCATCTTCCTACACCTCCTCCTCCAGTAGTGGACCGACTGCAAGCAAAATCGGTACACATAGTGATTACTATCAGGCGAACAATTGCTGTCATGAATTAAAAACCTACCACTCACGCTAAAGGAGACACGAAGTCGTAAACTAAGATATTCTTCAATTACTGCAAAACCATGCGAGCGATCTTCCTGCACCTCCTCCTAAAGTAGTGGACCGACTACGACCAAACTCGGTACACATACTGCTTACTATCAGGCGAACAACCGCTGTCATGAATTAAATACCTACCTCTCACGCTACAGGAGACACGAAGTCGTAAACTACCATATTCTTGAATTATTGCACAACCATGCAGGCCATCTTCCTGCACCTCCTCCTGAAGTAGTGTACTGACTGCAACCAAACTCGGTACACATACTGATTACTATCAAGAGAACAACCGCTGCCATGAATTAAACACCTACCACTCACGCTACAGGAGACACGAAGTCGTAAACTACGATATTCTTGAATTACTGCAAAACCATGCGAGCCACCTTCCTGCACCTCCTCCTAAAGTAGTGGACCGGCTGCAACCAATCTCGCTTCACATACTGCTTACTGTCAGGCGAACAACCGCTGTCATGAATTAAACACCTACCACTCACGCTACAGGTGACACGAAATCGTAAACTACGGTATTATAGAATTACTGCAAAACCATGCGAGCCAACTTCCTGCACCTCCAACAGCAGTGGACCGACTGCAACCAAACTCGGTACACATACTGGTTACTATCAGGCGAAAAACCGCTGTCATGAATTAAACACCTACCACTCACGCTACAGGAGACACGAAGTCGTAAACTACGATATTCTTGAAATACTGCAAAACCATGCGAGACATCTTCCTGCACCTCCTCCTAAAGTAGTGGACGACTGCAACCAAACTCGGTACACATACTGCTTACTATCAGGCGAACATCCGCTATCTTGAATTAAACACCTACCACACAAGCTACAGGAGACACGAAGTCGTAAACTACGATATTCTTGAATTACTGCAAAACCAGGCGAGCCATCCTTCTTCACCTCCTCCTCCAGTAGTGGACCGACAGCAAGCAAACTCGGTACACATACTGCTTACTATCAGGCGAACAACCGCTGTCATGAATTAAATACCTACCTCTCACGCTACAGGAGACACGAAGTCGTAAACTACGATATTCTTGAATTATTGCAAAACCATGCAGGCCATCTTCCTGCACCTCCTCCTGAAGTAGTGTACTGACTGCAACCAAACTCGGTACACATACTGATTACTATCAAGAGAACAACCGCTGTCATGAATTAAACACCTACCACTCACGCTACAGGAGACACGATGTCGTAAACTACGATATTCTTGAATTACTGCAAAACCATGCGAGCCACCTTCCTGCACCTCCTCCTAAAGTAGTGGACCGGCTGCAACCAAACTCGGTACACATTCTGCTTACTGTCAGGCGAACAACCGCTGTCTTGAATTAAACACCTACAACTCACGCTACAGGAGACACGAAGTCGTAAACTACGATATTCTTGAATTACTGCAAAACCATGCGAGACATCTTCCTGCACCTCCTCCTAAAGTAGTGGACGACTGCAACCAAACTCGGTACACATACTGCTTACTATCAGGCGTACAACCGCTGTCTTGAATTAAACACCTACCACTCACGCTACAGGAGACACGAAGTCGTATACTACGATATTCTTGAATTACTGCAAAACCATGCGAGCCATCCTTCTTTACCTCCTCCTCCAGTAGTGGACCGACTGCAAGCAAACTCGGTACACATACTGATTACTATCAGGCGGACAATATCTGTCATGAATTAAACACCTACCACTCACGCTACAGGAGACACGAATTCGTAAACTACGATATTCTTGAATTACTGCAAAACCATGCGAGCCATCTTCCTACACCTCCTCCTCCAGTAGTGGACCGACTGCAAGCAAAATCGGTACACATACTGATTACTATCAGGCGAACAATTGCTGTCATGAATTAAAAACCTACCACTCACGCTAAAGGAGACACGAAGTCGTAAACTAAGATATTCTTCAATTACTGCAAAACCATGCGAGCGATCTTCCTGCACCTCCTCCTAAAGTAGTGGACCGACTACGACCAAACTCGGTACACATACTGCTTACTATCAGGCGAACAACCGCTGTCATGAATTAAATACCTACCTCTCACGCTACAGGAGACACGAAGTCGTAAACTACTATATTCTTGAATTATTGCACAACCATGCAGGCCATCTTCCTGCACCTCCTCCTGAAGTAGTGTACTGACTGCAACCAAACTCGGTACACATACTGATAACTATCAAGAGAACAACCGCTGCCATGAATTAAACACCTACCACTCACGCTACAGGAGACACGAAGTCGTAAACTACGATATTCTTGAATTACTGCAAAACCATGCGAGCCACCTTCCTGCACCTCCTCCTAAAGTAGTGGACCGGCTGCAACCAATCTCGCTTCACATACTGCTTACTGTCAGGCGAACAACCGCTGTCATGAATTAAACACCTACCACTCACGCTACAGGTGACACGAAATCGTAAACTACGGTATTATAGAATTACTGCAAAACCATGCGAGCCAACTTCCTGCACCTCCAACAGCAGTGGACCGACTGCAACCAAACTCGGTACACATACTGGTTACTATCAGGCGAAAAACCGCTGTCATGAATTAAACACCTACCACTCACGCTACAGGAGACACGAAGTCGTAAACTACGATATTCTTGAAATACTGCAAAACCATGCGAGACTTCTTCCTGCACCTCCTCCTAAAGTAGTGGACGACTGCAACCAAACTCGGTACACATACTGCTTACTATCAGGCGAACATCCGCTATCTTGAATTAAACACCTACCACACAAGCTACAGGAGACACGAAGTCGTAAACTACGATATTCTTGAATTACTGCAAAACCAGGCGAGCCATCCTTCTTCACCTCCTCCTCCAGTAGTGGACCGACAGCAAGCAAACTCGGTACACATACTGACTACTATCAGGCGAACAACCGCTGTCTTGAATTAAACACCTACCACTCACGCTACAGGAGACACGAAGTCGTATACTACGATATTCTTGAATTACTGCAAAACCATGCGAGCCATCCTTCTTTACCTCCTCCTCAAGTATTAGACCGACTGCAAGCAAACTCGGTACACATACTGATTACTATCAGGCGAACAATATCTGTCATGAATTAAACACCTACCGCTCACGCTACAGGAGACACGAATTCGTAAACTACGATATTCTTGAATTACTGCAAAACCATGCGAGCCATCTTCCTACACCTCCTCCTCCAGTAGTGGACCGACTGCAAGCAAAATCGGTACACATACTGATTACTATCAGGCGAACAATTGCTGTCATGAATTAAAAACCTACCACTCACGCTAAAGGAGACACGAAGTCGTAAACTAAGATATTCTTCAATTACTGCACAACCATGCGAGCGATCTTCCTGCACCTCCTCCTAAAGTAGTGGACCGACTACGACCAAACTCGGTACACATACTGCTTACTATCAGGCGAACAACCGCTGTCATGAATTAAATACCTACCTCTCACGCTACAGGAGACACGAAGTCGTAAACTACGATATTCTTGAATTATTGCAAAACCATGCAGGCCATCTTCCTGCACCTCCTCCTGAAGTAGTGTACTGACTGCAACCAAACTCGGTACACATACTGATTACTATCAAGAGAACAACCGCTGTCATGAATTAAACACCTACCACTCACGCTACAGGAGACACGATGTCGTAAACTACGATATTCTTGAATTACTGCAAAACCATGCGAGCCACCTTCCTGCACCTCCTCCTAAAGTAGTGGACCGGCTGCAACCAATCTCGCTTCACATACTGCTTACTGTCAGGCGAACAACCGCTGTCATGAATTAAACACCTACCACTCACGCTACAGGAGACACGAAATCGTAAACTACGGTATTATAGAATTACTGCAAAACCATGCGAGCCAACTTCCTGCACCTCCAACAGCAGTGGACCGACTGCAACCAAACTCGGTACACATACTGCTTACTATCAGGCGAAAAACCGCTGTCATGAATTAAACACCTACCACTCACGCTACAGGAGACACGAAGTCGTAAACTACGATATTCTTGAATTACTGCAAAACCATGCGAGACATCTTCCTGCACCTCCTCCTAAAGTAGTGGACGACTGACACCAAACTCGGTACACATACTGCTTACTATCAGGCGAACATCCGCTATCTTGAATTAAACACCTACCACACACGCTACAGGAGACACGAAGTCGTAAACTACGATATTCTTGAATTACTGCAAAACCAGGCGAGCCATCCTTCTTCACCTCCTCCTCCAGTAGTGGACCGACTGCAAGCAAACTCGGTACACATACTGATTACTATCAGGCGAACAATTGCTGTCATGAATTAAACACCTACCACTCACGCTACAGGAGAAACGAAGGCGTAAACTACGATATTCTTGAATTACTGCAAAACCATGCGAGCCATCTTCCTGCACCTCCTCCTCCAGTAGTGGACCGACTGCAAGCAAACTCGGTACACATACTGCTTACTATCAGGCGAACAACCGATATCATGAATTAAACACCACTCACGCTACAGGAGACACGAAGTCGTAAACTACGATATTCTTGAATTACTGCTAAACCATGCGAGCCATCCTCTTGCACCTCCTCCTAAAGTAGTGGACCGACTGCAACCAAACTCGGTACACATTCTGCTTACTGTCAGTCGAACAACCGCTGTCTTGAATTAAACACCTACCACTCACGCTACAGGAGACACGAAGTCGTAAACTACGATATTCTTGAATTACTGCAAAACCATGCGAGACATCTTCCTGCACCTCCTCCTAAAGTAGTGGACGACTGCAATTAAACTCGGTACACATACTGCTTACTATCAGGCGAACAACCGCTGTCTTGAATTAAACACCTACCACTCACGCTACAGGAGACACGAATTCGTAAACTACGATATTCTTGAATTACTGCAAAACCATGCGAGCCATCCTTCTTTACCTCCTCCTCCAGTAGTGGACCGACTGCAAGCAAACTCAGTACACATACTGATTACTAACCGGCGAACAATATCTGTCATGAATTAAACACCTACCACTCACGCTACAGGAGACACGAATTCGTAAACTACGATATTCTTGAATTACTGCAAAACCATGCGAGCCATCTTCCTACACCTCCTCCTCCAGTAGTGGACCGACTGCAAGCAAAATCGGTACACATACTGATTACTATCAGGCGAACAATTGCTGTCATGAATTAAAAACCTACCACTCACGCTAAAGGAGACACGAAGTCGTAAACTAAGATATTCTTCAATTACTGCAAAACCATGCGAGCGATCTTCCTGCACCTCCTCCT
Organism: Locusta migratoria; assembly: GCA_026315105.1. Classification (NCBI taxonomy): domain Eukaryota; kingdom Metazoa; phylum Arthropoda; class Insecta; order Orthoptera; family Acrididae; genus Locusta; species Locusta migratoria. The sequence goes on along the minus strand of CM048752.1, from coordinate 6,237,472 downwards.
AAAGTAGTGGACCGACTACGACCAAACTCGGTACAAATACTGCTTACTATCAGGCGAACAACCGCTGTCATGAATTAAATACCTACCTCTCACGCTACAGGAGACACGAAGTCGTAAACTACCATATTCTTGAATTATTGCACAACCATGCAGGCCATCTTCCTGCACCTCCTCCTGAAGTAGTGTACTGACTGCAACCAAACTCGGTACACATACTGATAACTATCAAGAGAACAACCGCTGCCATGAATTAAACACCTACCACTCACGCTACAGGAGACACGAAGTCGTAAACTACGATATTCTTGAATTACTGCAAAACCATGCGAGCCACCTTCCTGCACCTCCAAACAATCTCGCTTCACATACTGCTTACTGTCAGGCGAACAACCGCTGTCATGAATTAAACACCTACCACTCACGCTACAGGAGACACGAAATCGTAAACTACGGTATTATAGAATTACTGCAAAACCATGCGAGCCAACTTCCTGCACCTCCAACAGCAGTGGACCGACTGCAACCAAACTCGGTACACATACTGCTTACTATCAGGCGAAAAACCGCTGTCATGAATTAAACACCTACCACTCACGCTACAGGAGACACGAAGTCGTAAACTACGATATTCTTGAATTACTGCAAAACCATGCGAGACATCTTCCTGCACCTCCTCCTAAAGTAGTGGACGACTGACACCAAACTCGGTACACATACTGCTTACTATCAGGCGAACATCCGCTATCTTGAATTAAACACCTACCACACACGCTACAGGAGACACGAAGTCGTAAACTACGATATTCTTGAATTACTGCAAAACCAGGCGAGCCATCCTTCTTCACCTCCTCCTCCAGTAGTGGACCGACTGCAAGCAAACTCGGTACACATACTGATTACTATCAGGCGAACAATTGCTGTCATGAATTAAACACCTACCACTCACGCTACAGGAGGCACGAAGTCGTAAACTACGATATTCTTGAATTACTGCAAAACCATGCGAGCCATCTTCCTGCACCTCCTCCTCCAGTAGTGGACCGACTGCAAGCAAACTCGGTACACATACTGCTTACTATCAGGCGAACAACCGCTGTCATGAATTAAACACCACTCACGCTACAGGAGACACGAAGTCGTAAACTAAGATATTCTTCAATTACTGCAAAACCACGCGAGCCATCTTCCTGCACCTCATCCTCCAGTTGTGGACCGACTGCAAGCAAACTCGGTACACATATTGCTTAGTACCAGGCGGACAACTGCTGTCATGAATTAAACACCACTCACGCTACAGGAGACACGAAGTCGTAAACTAAGATATTCTTCAATTACTGCAAAACCATGCGAGCCATCTTCCTGCACCTCCTCCTCCAGTAGTGGACCGACTGCAAGCAAACTCGGTACACATAATGCTTAGTACCAGGCGAACAACCGCTGTCATGAATTAAACAACTACCACTCACGCTACAGAAGACACGAAGTCGTAAACTACGATAATCTTGAATTACTGCAAAACTATGCGAGCCATCTTCCTGAACCTCCTCCTCCAGTAGTGGACCGACTGCAAGCAAACTCGGTACACATACTGATTACTATTAGGCGAACAATTGCTGTCATGAATTAAACACCTACCACTCACGCTACAGGAGACACGAAGTCGTAAACTACGATATTCTTGAATTACTGCAAAACCATGCGAGCCATCTTCCTGCACCTCCTTCTCCAGTAGTGGACCGACTGCAGGCAAACTCGGTACACATACTGCTTACTATCAGGCGAACAACCGCTGTCATGAATTAAACACCACTCACGCTACAGGTGACACGAAGTCGTAAACTACGATATTCTTGAATTACTGCTAAACCATGCGAGCCATCCTCTTGCACCTCCTCCTAAAGTAGTGGACCGACTGCAACCAAACTCGGTACACATTCTGCTTACTGTCAGTCGAACAACCGCTGTCTTGAATTAAACACCTACCACTCACGCTACAGGAGACACGAAGTCGTAAACTACGATATTCTTGAATTACTGCAAAACCATGCGAGACATCTTCCTGCACCTCCTCCTAAAGTAGTGGACGACTGCAATTAAACTCGGTACACATACTGCTTACTATCAGGCGAACAACCGCTGTCTTGAATTAAACACCTACCACTCACGCTACAGGAGACACGAATTCGTAAACTACGATATTCTTGAATTACTGCAAAACCATGCGAGCCATCCTTCTTTACCTCCTCCTCCAGTAGTGGACCGACTGCAAGCAAACTCAGTACACATACTGATTACTATCAGGCGAACAATATCTGTCATGAATTAAACACCTACCACTCACGCTACAGGAGACACGAATTCGTAAACTACGATATTCTTGAATTACTGCAAAACCATGCGAGCCATCGTCCTACACCTCCTCCTCCAGTAGTGGACCGACTGCAAGCAAAATCGGTACACATACTGATTACTATCAGGCGAACAATTGCTGTCATGAATTAAAAACCTACCACTCACGCTAAAGGAGACACGAAGTCGTAAACTAAGATATTCTTCAATTACTGCAAAACCATGCGAGCGATCTTTCTGCACCTCCTCCTAATGTAGTGGACCGACTACGACCAAACTCGGTACACATACTGCTTACTATCAGGCGAACAACCGCTGTCATGAATTAAATACCTACCTCTCACGCTACAGGAGACACGAAGTCGTAAACTACGATATTCTTAAATTATTGCAAAACCATGCAGGCCATCTTCCTGCACCTTCTCCTGAAGTAGTGTACTGACTGCAACCAAACTCGGTACACATACTGATTACTATCAAGAGAACAACCGCTGTCATGAATTAAACACCTACCACTCACGCTACAGGAGACACGATGTCGTAAACTACGATATTCTTGAATTACTGCAAAACCATGCGAGCCACCTTCCTGCACCTCCTCCTAAAGTAGTGGACCGGCTGCAACCAATCTCGCTTCACATACTGCTTACTGTCAGGCGAACAACCGCTGTCATGAATTAAACACCTACCACTCACGCTACAGGAGACACGAAATCGTAAACTACGGTATTTTAGAATTACTGCAAAACCATGCGAGCCAACTTCCTGCACCTCCAACAGCAGTAAACCGACTGCAACCAAACTCGGTACACATACTGGTTACTATCAGGCGAAAAACCGCTGTCATGAATTAAACACCTACCACTCACGCTACAGGAGACACGAAGTCGTAAACTACGATATTCTTGAATTACTGCAAAACCATGCGAGACATCTTCCTGCACCTCCTCCTAAAGTAGTGGACGACTGCAACCAAACTCGGTACACATACTGCTTACTATCAGGCGAACATCCGCTATCTTGAATTAAACACCTACCACACACGCTACAGGAGACACGAAGTCGTAAACTACGATATTCTTGAAATACTGCAAAACCATGCGAGACTTCTTCCTGCACCTCCTCCTAAAGTAGTGGACGACTGCAACCAAACTCGGTACACATACTGCTTACTATCAGGCGAACATCCGCTATCTTGAATTAAACACCTACCACACAAGCTACAGGAGACACGAAGTCGTAAACTACGATATTCTTGAATTACTGCAAAACCAGGCGAGCCATCCTTCTTCACCTCCTCCTCCAGTAGTGGACCGACAGCAAGCAAACTCGGTACACATACTGACTACTATCAGGCGAACAACCGCTGTCATGAATTAAACACCTACCACTCACGCTACAGGAGACACGAAGTCGTAAACTACGATATTCTTGAATTACTGCTAAACCCTGCGAGCTATCCTCTTGCACCTCCTCCTAAAGTAGTGGTTCGACTGCAACCAAACTCGGTACACATTCTGCTTACTGTCAGTCGAACAACCGTTGTCTTGAATTAAACACCTACCACTCACGCTACAGGAGACACGAAGTCGTAAACTACGATATTCTTGAATTACTGCAAAACCATGCGAGACATCTTCCTGCACCTCCTCCTAAAGTAGTGGACGACTGCAACCAAACTCGGTACACATACTGCTTACTATCAGGCGAACAACCGCTGTCTTGAATTAAACACCTACCACTCACGCTACAGGAGACACGAATTCGTAAACTACGATATTCTTGAATTACTGCAAAACCATGCGAGCCATCTTCCTACACCTACTCCTCCAGTAGTGGACCGACTGCAAGCAAAATCGGTACACATACTGATTACTATCAGGCGAACAATTGCTGTCATGAATTAAAAACCTACCACTCACGCTAAAGGAGACACGAAGTCGTAAACTAAGATTACTGCAAAACCATGCGAGCGATCTTCCTGCACCTCTTCCTAAAGTAGTGGACCGACTACGACCAAACTCGGTACACATACTGCTTACTATCAGGCGAACAACCGCTGTCATGAATTAAATACCTACCTCTCACGCTACAAAAGACACGATGTCGTAAACTACGATATTCTTGAATTATTGCAAAACCATGCAGGCCATCTTCAAGCACCTCCTCCTGAAGTAGTGTACTGACTGCAACCAAACTCGGTACACATACTGATTACTATCAAGAGAACAACCGCTGTCATGAATTAAACACCTACCACTCACGCTACAGGAGACACGATGTCGTAAACTACGATATTCTTGAATTACTGCAAAACCATGCGAGCCACCTTCCTGCACCTCCTCCTAAAGTAGTGGACCGCCTGCAACCAATCTCGCTTCACATACTGCTTACTGTCAGGCGTACAACCGCTGTCATGAATTAAACACCTACCACTCACGCTACAGGAGACACGAAATCGTAAACTACGGTATTATAGAATTACTGCAAAACCATGCGAGCCAACTTCCTGCACCTCCAACAGCAGTGGACCGACTGCAACCAAACTCGGTACACATACTGGTTACTATCAGGCGAAAAACCGCTGTCATGAATTAAACACCTACCACTCACGCTACAGGAGACACGAAGTCGTAAACTACGATATTCTTGAATTACTGCAAAACCATGCGAGACATCTTCCTGCACCTCCTCCTAAAGTAGTGGACGACGGCAACCAAACTCGGTACACATACTGCTTACTATCAGGCGAACATCCGCTATCTTGAATTAAACACCTACCACACACGCTACAGGAGACACGAAGTCGTAAACTACGATATTCTTGAATTACTGCAAAACCAGGCGAGCCATCCTTCTTCACCTCCTCCTCCAGTAGTGGACCGACTGCAAGCAAACTCGGTACACATACTGATTACTATCAGGCGAACAATTGCTGTCATGAATTAAACACCTACCACTCACGCTACAGGAGAAACGAAGTCGTAAACTACGATATTCTTGAATTACTGCAAAACCATGCGAGCCATCTTCCTGCACCTCCTCCTCCAGTAGTGGACCGACTGCAAGCAAACTCGGTACACATACTGCTTACTATCAGGCGAACAACCGATATCATGAATTAAACACCACTCACGCTACAGGAGACAAGAAGTCGTAAACTACGATATTCTTGAATTACTGCAAAACCATGCGAGCCATCTTCCTGCACCTCCTCCTCCAGTAGTGGACCGACTGCAAGCAAACTCGGTACACATACTGCTTACTATCAGGCGAACAACCGCTGTCATGAATTAAACACCACTCACGCTACAGGAGACACGAAGTCGTAAAATAAGATATTCTTCAATTACTGCAAAACCACGCGAGCCATCTTCCTGCACCTCATCCTCCAGTAGTGGACCGACTGCAAACAAACTCGGTACACATATTGCTTAGTACCAGGCGGACAACTGCTGTCATGAATTAAACACCACTCACGCTACAGGAGACACGAAGTCGTAAACTAAGATATTCTTCAATTACTGCAAAACCATGCGAGCCATCTTCCTGCACCTCCTCCTCCAGTAGTGGACCGACTGCAAGCAAACTCGGTACACATAATGCTAAGTACCAGGCGAACAACCGCTGTCATGAATTAAACAACTACCACTCACGCTACAGAAGACACGAAGTCGTAAACTACGATATTCTTGAATTACTGCAAAATTATGCGAGCCATCTTCCTGAACCTCCTCCTCCAGTAGTGGACCGACTGCAAGCAAACTCGGTACACATACTGATTACTATCAGGCGAACAATTGCTGTCATGAATTAAACACCTACCACTCACGCTACAGGAGACACGAAATCGTAAACTACGATATTCTTGAATTACTGCAAAACCATGCGAGCCATCTTCCTGCACCTCCTCCTCCAGTAGTGGACCGACTGCAGGCAAACTCGGTACACATACTGCTTACTATTAGGCGAACAACCGCTGTCATGAATTAAACACCACTTGGGCTACAGGTGACACGAAGTCGTAAACTAAGATATTCTTCAATTACTGCAAAACCATGCGAGCCATCTTCCTGCACCTCCTCCTCCAGTAGTGGACCGACTGCAACCAAACTCGGTACACATTCTGCTTACTGTCAGTCGAACAACCGCTGTCTTGAATTAAGATGGCCTGCATGGTTTTGCAATAATTCAAGAATATCGTAATTTACGACTTCGTGTCTCCTGTAGTGTGAGTGGTAGGTGTTAAATTCATGACACCGGTTGTTCACCTGATAGTAAGCAGTATGTGTACCGAGTTTGGTTGCAGTCGGTCCACTACTTTAGGTGGAGGTGCAGGAAATGTCTCACATGGTTTTGCAGTAATTCAAGAATATCGTAGTTTACGACTTCGTGTCTGCTGTAGTGTGAGTGGTAGGTGTTAAATTCATGACACCTCCTCCTAAAGTAATGTACTGACTGCAACCAAACTCGCTACACATACTGATTACTATCAGGAGAACAACCGCTGTCTTGAATTAAACACATACCACTCACGCTACAGGAGACACGAAGTCGTAAACTACGATATTCTTGAATTACTGCAAAACCATGCGAGACATCTTCCTGCACCTCCTCCTAAAGTAGTGGACGACTGCAACCAAACTCGGTACACATACTGCTTACTATCAGGCGAACAACCGCTGTCTTGAATTAAACACCTACCACTCACGCTACAGGAGACACGAAGTCGTATACTACGATATTCTTGAATTACTGCAAAACCATGCGAGCCATCCTTCTTTACCTCCTCCTCCAGTAGTGGACCGACTGCAAGCAAACTCGGTACACATACTGATTACTATCAGGCGAACAATATCTGTCATGAATTAAACACCTACCACTCACGCTACAGGAGACACGAATTCGTAAACTACGATATTCTTGAATTACTGCAAAACCATGCGAGCCATCTTCCTACACCTCCTCCTCCAGTAGTGGACCGACTGCAAGCAAAATCGGTACACATACTGATTACAATCAGGCGAACAATTGCTGTCATGAATTAAAAACCTACCACTCACGCTAAAGGAGACACGAAGTCGTAAACTAAGATATTCTTCAATTACTGCAAAACCATGCGAGCGATCTTCCTGCACCTCCTCCTAAAGTAGTTGACCGACTACGACCAAACTCGGTACACATACTGCTTACTATCAGGCGAACAACCGCTGTCATGAATTAAATACCTACCTCTCACGCTACAGGAGACACGAAGTCGTAAACTACGATATTCTTGAATTATTGCAAAACCATGCAGGCCATCTTCCTGCACCTCCTCCTGAAGTAGTGTACTGACTGCAACCAAACTCGGTACACATACTGATTACTATCAAGAGAACAACCGCTGTCATGAATTAAACACCTACCACTCATGCTACAGGAGACACGATGTCGTAAACTACGATATTCTTGAATTACTGCAAAACCATGCGAGCCACCTTCCTGCACCTCCTCCTAAAGTAGTGGACCGGCTGCAACCAATCTCGCTTCACATACTGCTTACTGTCAGGCGAACAACCGCTGTCATGAATTAAACACCTACCACTCACGCTACAGGAGACACGAAATCGTAAACTACGGTATTATAGAATTACTGCAAAACCATGCGAGCCAACTTCCTGCACCTCCAACAGCAGTGGACCGACTGCAACCAAACTCGGTACACATACTGGTTACTATCAGGCGAAAAACCGCTGTCATGAATTAAACACTTACCACTCACGCTACAGGAGAGACGAAGTCGTAAACTACGATATTCTTGAATTACTGCAAAACCATGCGAGACATCTTCCTGCACCTCCTCCTAAAGTAGTGGACGACTGCAACCAAACTCGGTACACATACTGCTTACTATCAGGCGAACATCCGCTATCTTGAATTAAACACCTACCACACACGCTACAGGAGACACGAAGTAGTAAACTACGATATTCTTGAATTACTGCAAAACCAGGCGAGCCATCCTTCTTCACCTCCTCCCCCAGTAGTGGACCGACTGCAAGCAAACTCGGTACACATACTGATTACTCTCAGGCGAACAATTGCTGTCATGAATTAAACACCTACCACTCACGCTACAGGAGAAACGAAGTCGTAAACTACGATATTCTTGAATTACTGCAAAACCATGCGAGCCGTCTTCCTGCACCTCCTCCTCCAGTAGTGGACCGACTGCAAGCAAACTCGGTACACATACTGCTTACTATCAGGCGAACAACCGATATCATGAATTAAACACCACTCACGCTACAGGAGACACGAAGTCGTAAACTAAGATATTCTTTAATTACTGCAAAACCATGCGAGCCATCTTCCTGCACCTCCTCCTCCAGTAGTGGACCGACTGCAAGCATACTCGGTACACATAATGCTTAGTACCAGGCGAACAACCGCTGTCATGAATTAAACAACTACCAGTCACGCTACAGGAGACACGAAGTCGTAAACTACGATATTCTTGAATTACTGCAAACCCATGCGAGCCATCTTCTTGCACCTCCTCCTAAAGTAGTGGACCGACTGCAACCAAACTCGGTACACATACTGCTTACTGTCAGGCGAACAACCACTGTCTTGAATTAAACACCTACCACTCACGCTACAGGAGACACGAAGTCGTAAACTACGATATTCTTGAATTACTGCAAAACCATGCAAGCAATCCTCCTTCGCCTCCTCCTCCAGTAGTGGACCGACTGCAAGCAAACTCGGTACACATATTGATTACTATCAGGCGAACAATTGCTGTCATGAATTAAACACCTACCACTCACGCTACAGGAGACACGAAGTCGTAAACTACGATATTCTTGAATTACTGCAAAACCATGCGAGCCATCTTCTTGCACCTCCTCCTAAAGTAGTGGACCGACTGCAACCAAACTCGGTACACATACTGCTTACTATCAGGCGAACAACCGCTGTCTTGAATTAAACACCTACCACTCACGCTACAGGAGACACGAAGTCGTATACTAAGATATTCTTGAATTACTGCAAAACCATGCGAGCCATCCTTCTCTACCTCCTCCTCCAGTAGTGGACCAACTGCAAGCAAACTCGGTACACATACTGATTATAAACCAGGCGAACAATTGCTGTCATGAATTAAACACCTACCACTCACGCTACAGGAGACACGAATTCGTAAACTACGATATTCTTGAATTACTGCAAAACCATGCGAGCCATCTTCCTACACCTCCTCCTCCAGTAGTGGACCGACTGCAAGCAAAATCGGTACACATACTGATTACTATCAGGCGAACAATTGCTGTCATGAATTAAAAACCTACCACTCACGCTAAAGGAGACACGAAGTCGTAAACTAAGATATTCTTCAATTACTGCAAAACCATGCGAGCGATCTTCCTGCACCTCCTCCTAAAGTAGAGGACCGACTACGACCAAACTCGGTACACATACTGCTTACTATCAGGCGAACAACCGCTGTCATGAATTAAATACCTACCTCTCACGCTACAGGAGACACGAAGTCGTAAACTACGATATTCTTGAATTACTGCAAAAGCATGCGAGCCATCTTCCTGCACGACCCCCCCCCCCCTAAAGTAGTGAACCAACTGCAACCAAACTCGGTACACATACTGCTTACTATCAGGTGAACAACCGGTGTCATGAATTTAACACCTACCACTCACACTACAGCAGACACGAAGTCGTAAACTACGATATTCTTGAATTACTGCAAAACTATGTGAGACATTTCCTGCACCTCCACCTAAAGTAGTGGACCGACTGCAACCAAACTCGGTACACATACTGCTTACTATCAGGTGAACAACCGGTGTCATGAATTTAACACCTACCACTCACACTACAGGAGACACGAAGTCGTAAATTACGATATTCTTGAATTATTGCAAAACCATGCAGGCCATCTTCCTGCACCTCCTCCTAAAGTAGTGTACTGACTGCAACCAAACTCGCTACACATACTGATTACTATCAGGAGAACAACCGCTGTCATGAATTAAACACCTACCACTCACGCTACAGGAGACACGAAGTCGTAAACTACGATATTCTTGAATTACTGCAAAACCATGCGAGCCATCTTCCTGCACCTCCTACAGCAGTGGACCGACTGCAACCAAACTCGGTACTATCAGGCGAAAAACCGCTGTCATGAATTAAACACCTACCACTCACGCTACAGGAGACACGAAGTCGTAAACTACGATATTCTTGAATTACTGCAAAACCATGCGAGCCATCGTCCTGCACCTCCTCCTAAAGTAGTGGACCGACTGACACCAAACTCGGTACACATACTGCTTAGTATCAGGCGAACAACCGCTGTCATGAATTAAACACCTACCACTCACGCTACAGGAGACACGAAGTCGTAAACTACGATATTCTTGAATTACTGCAAAACCATGCGAGCCATCTTCCTGCACCTCCTCCTAAAGTAGTGGACCGACTGCAACCAAACTCGGTACACACACTGCTTACTGTCAGGCGAACAACCGCTGTCTTGAATTAAACACCTACCACTCACGCTACAGGAGACACGAAGTCGTAAACTACGATATTCTTGAATTACTGCAAAACCATGCAAGCCATCCTCCTTCGCCTCCTCCTCCAGAAGTGGACCGACTGCAAGCAAACTCGGTACACATATTGATTACTATCAGGCGAACAATTGCTGTCATGAATTAAACACCTACCACTCACGCTACGGGAGACACGAAGTCGTAAACTACGATAGTCTTGAATTACTGCAAAACCATGCGAGCCATCTTCCTGCACCTCCTCCTCCAGTAATGGACCGACTGCAAGCAAACTCGGTACACATACTGCTTACTATCAGGCGAACAACCGCTGTCATGAATTAAACACCACTCACGCTACAGGAGACACGAAGTCGTAAACTAAGATATTCTTGAATTACTGCAAAACCATGCGAGCAATCCTTCTTCACCTCCTCCTCCAGTAGTGGACCGACTGCAAGCAAACTCGGTACACATACTGATTACTATCAGGCGAACAATTGCTGTCATGAATTAAACACCTACCACTCACGCTACAGGAGACACGAAGTCGTAAACTACGATATTCTTGAATTACTGCAAAACCATGCGAGCCATCTTCCTGCACCTCCTCCTCCAGTAATGGACCGACTGCAAGCAAACTCGGTACACATACTGCTTACTATCAGGCGAACAACCGCTGTCATGAATTAAACACCACTCACGCTACAGGAGACACGAAGTCGTAAACTAAGATATTCTTGAATTACTGCAAAACCATGCGAGCCATCCTTCTTCACCTCCTCCTCCAGTAGTGGACCGACTGCAAGCAAACTCGGTACATATACTGATTACTATCAGGCGAACAATTGCTGTCATGAATTAAACACCTACCACTCACGCTACAGGAGACACGAAGTCGTAAACTAAGATATTTTTGAATTACTGCAAAACCATGCGAGCCACCATCCTGCACCTCCTCCTCCAGTAGTGGACCGACTGCAGGCGAACTCGGTACACATAGTGCTTACTATCAGGCGAACAACCGCTGTTATGATTTAAACACCACTCACGCTACAGGTGACACGAAGTCGTAAACTAAGATATTCTTCAATTACTGCAAAACCATGCGAGCCATCTTCCTGCACCTCCTCCTCCAGTAGTGGACCGACTGCAGGCAAACTCGGTACACATACTGATTACTATCAGGAGAAAAACCGCTGTCATGAATTAAACACCTACCACTCACGCTACAGGAGACACGATGTCGTAAACTACGATATTCTTGAATTACTGCAAAACCATGCGAGCCACCTTCCTGCACCTCCTCCTAAAGTAGTGGACCGGCTGCAACCAATCTCGCTTCACATACTGCTTACTTTCAGGCGAACAACCGCTGTCATGAATTAAACACCTACCACTCACGCTACAGGAGACACGAAATCGTAAACTACGATATTATAGAATTACTGCAAAACCATGCGAGCCATCTTCCTGCACCTCCAACAGCAGTGGACCGACTGCAACCAAACTCGGTACACATACTGGTTACTATCAGGCGAAAAACCGCTGTCATGAATTAAACACCTACCTCTCACGCTACAGGAGACGCGAAGTCGTAAACTACGATATTCTTGAATTACTGCAAAACCATGCGAGCCATCTTCCTGCACCTCCTCCTAAAGTAGTGGACCGACTGACACCAAACTCGGTACACATACTGCTTAGTATCAGGCGAACAACCGCTGTCATGAATTAAACACCTACCACTCACGCTACAGGAGACACGAAGTCGTAAACTACGATATTCTTGAATTACTGCAAAACCATGCGAGCCATCCTTCTTCACCTCCTCCTCCAGTAGTGGACCGACTGCAAGCAAACTCGGTACACATACTGATTACTATCAGGCGAACAATTGCTGTCATGAATTAAACACCTACCACTCACGCTACAGGAGACACGAAGTCGTAAACTACGATATTCTTGAATTACTGCAAAACCATGCGAGCGATCTTCCTGCACCTCCTCCTCCAGTAGTGGACCGACTGCAAGCAAACTCGGTACACATACTGCTTACTATCAGGCGAACAACCGATATCATGAATTAAACATCACTCACGCTACAGGAGACACGAAGTCGTAAACTACGATATTCTTGAATTACTGCAAAACCATGCGAGCCATCTCCCTGCACCTCCTCCTAAAGTAGTGGACCGACTGACACCAAACTCGGTACACATACTGCTTAGTATCAGGCGAACAACCGCTGTCATGAAGTAAACACCTACCACTCACGCTACAGGAGACACGAAGTCGTAAACTACGATATTCTTGAATTACTGCAAAACCATGCGAGCCATTTTCTTGCACCTCCTCCTAAAGTAGTGGACCGACTGCAACCAAACTCGGTACACTTACTGCTTACTGCCAGGCGAACAACCGCTGTCTTGAATTAAACACCTACCACTCACGCTACAGGAGACACGAAGTCGTAAACTACGATATTCGTGAATTACTGCAAAACCATGCAAGCAATCCTCCTTCGCCTCCTCCTCCAGTAGTGGACCGACTGCAAGCAAACTCGGTACACATATTGATTACTATCAGGCGAACAATTGCTGTCATGAATTAAACACCTACCACTCACGCTACAGGAGACACGAAGTCGTAAACTACGATATTCGTGAATTACTGCAAAACCATGCAAGCAATCCTCCTTCGCCTCCTCCTCCAGTAGTGGACCGACTGCAAGCAAATTCGGTACACATACTGCTTACTATCAGGCGAACAACCGATATCATGAATTAAACACCACTCACGCTACAGGAGACACGAAGTCGTAAACTAAGATATTCTTGAATTACTGCAAAACCATGCGAGCCATCCTTCTTCACCTCCTCCTCCAGTAGTGGACCGACTGCAAGCAAACTCGGTACACATACTAATTACT